>OX155977.1:11252194-11626777 GCA_944548615.1 Micropterix aruncella
GAATAGTGATCGTTAGTCGACTGCAAAAGGACCTTTAAACTTACATTGCACCGTCGAAAGTCGTGCACATCCGTAAGTATATCTCATTCAAACATACGCATTTCCCAATACAAGCTGGGATTTCCTTCACTACTTTTTAAGTAGCTTTTACTATAGATATATATATATATATATATATATATATATATATATATATATATATATATATATATATATATATATATATATATATATATATATATATATATATATATATATATATATATATATATATATATATATATATATATATATATATATATATATTTAAAAAAAGGAAGAAAGCAGAAAGAACCATACATATATATTTATTTATTACGCATAAGAAAATTAAATTTTATAATGTTAGTGTGACATCTTGAAATCGGGTTTGAAATTCGATGTTCAACTTGGAAATCAAAGAAGCGTATTTATCCGCCGCCGTCTGTGTGACATCTGGTTGAGCTCTGTTTTTTTTTTAGCTATTGTTCCCAAAGCCCAAGTTTCATTTGAAATGCGGAAATAAGATCATGCATGTCATTAATTAAGTGATCTTTTCCTTGTAGACGAGTATTAACGTAATTTAGGTGGCCTGTTATATCGACCAAAAACGCAAACCCACTCCTTATCTTCAAACTCTGGGATTGTTTTAGCACGAGTCAGCCATCTTACTTCTGCATAAAATGTAACATCATCATGCTCAGAATTCAAAGACTTGAGAAATTGTTGGAACTGACGGTGATTCAACCCCTTCGACTTAATGAAGTTCACTGTTTTGACGTCCACATTCATGACATGGTCCATTTGGAGGTCCGTCGGCGGGCCGCAAGTTGTCACTCGGCGGGCCGCATGCCGCCCGCGGGCCGCGGGTTGGCCACCCTTGCCATAGATACATAGACGGTCGTTAGAATAATTTCGCGCGTCATTTCGCGGATATTTCTGGTAAAATTCCATTGCCAAACATATTTTTTTTTTATCGAGAAATCATCAAAATTTTTATTGATTTTATGAATTAATATATAAATATTTTTGTATGTAAATAAGCAAAACGAAATATTACCTTTGATAAAGAATCTACTAAATATCACGATAGTAGTTACAATTTCTAAATAGGGTTCCGTATTTTTCAGTAGGACAAGTACAATTTAGAAATGCCGTGTTTTTTTCACTTTTTCGACTTTCTCATATTTATTTATAATTATCTAATTGTTTATATTATTTATATGATTGCTATAGTAGTTCCATAGTTATAGTACTTTTTATCGAGCGCAGCGATATTGCAAGAAATTCCAGTAAATTACCGCGGTCTGACATGAAATTATGCCGCTACTCGAAGAGTTAATAAAGAAACACCATAATTGTTTTTTTTTAAAGTTTACTCATCTGATGTGACTCAATTTCAAGTTTACTCATCTATTACTGTATGTGGTCAGAGGTGCGAGGTGTTTTTGACAGCTGGTACAACATTGATCACTTACGAGTACATTGTTTTTGTTACAGAGTTTTTGGTAGGTACAGCTGTCACTTGTAAAGAATGGAAAACATGTAAAAAATTTATTCGTAGCTTAATGGAAAAGTACATAAATTTTGCACCGTTCGTATTCATGTCCATAAAACTACGACCCTAAATAACGATAGACTGTTATAAGTTTCACAATGACATAACTGCTGAGCCCAGGGTTGGCGCCCGACGAGGAGACTCCTCAACGGTCAACAGCACAGGCGCAAATTTTTTATACGCATTAAATTATGATAGACTGTTATAAGTTTCATGATGACATGACTGCTGAGCCCAGGGTTGGAACTTCTAAGTTTCATTGTGACAGGGCTGCTGCACCCATGGTTGGCTTCCAATGAGGGGACTCCTCAATGGTGAACAGCAAAACACGAAGTTCTGTATAATATTCAATTATAATAGCCCGTTCTAAGTTCAACTTTGACATGGCTACTGCTCCCTCGGTTGGCTCGGGGCAGAGCATTTTAACAAATGCTTATTTTTAAAAATGTGTTTTAACTATTAACTTATTATTATTAATAGTTAACATTGAGATAGGTTTATATTTTGTGATACTTTCTTTATATTTTACTAGCTGACCCGTGCCCACTTCGTTGGGCGGTAAAAATTTTTACTTGTGATGAAATTATGAGTGTGGTTTGGTTAGTACTGAGTGCTATGATTTATTTACTGACTGCCAAAAGAAAGGTTATATTTTTACTGCATATGTATGTATGTATTTGCATGCCAATTTGACTATATTACCGTTATTTGTGAGTGTCTTCTTGTGAGTGTCTTATTTGTGAGTGTCTTATCTCTTTAACCATTTATGCAGTAAAAGTGAAATTATATGCAGTAAAAGGGAAAAGTCTTTTGTTTTAAACACTTGAGACGATAAATTTACTTATTTCTATATTAATTCATAATTGTTGATAATAAGACCAATAAACATGACCTAACGATTTAAATTATTTTTTAATATAAAAAACTACTTTTTGTGACTTAAATAATGAAATTTAGACTTATGCTGTAACTGACTTTTTTGTAGGCATTATCAAGCTCTACAACTTTTCTCTGGAAGTTAATCATATACGAGTATCTCTCATCGTTAAAGCAGTGTTAGTTAGAAACGTTTTCGTTCGACCGTTTTTTCTCCCAGTTACTTTGCAAATCTGACTACCACGAAAAAGTCTTTTTTTTTAGAATTAATATATAGCCTATGACACTCACAAATAACGTGGCTTCTATTGGTAAAATAATTTTCAAAATCGGTTCAGTAGATTCAGAGATTACTTCCTACATCGTCACAAACTTTACCTCTTTATAATATTAGTACAGATTACATGTATTTTCAGAGGGTTGTCGACTACAGCGGGCGAGCCCGTCACCTCAGGAAGAATTAACGATTAGTCGTTCTACTCCCTGGAGTGAGCGCAGAAGACTTGGACAAAACAGTCCACCGTCTAGCTCCGCCACAAACCCGTAAGAGGCCAACGCCTTAACCGCGAGATAGCCAGGAATGTTACCCAGCGGGCCACACTCACGCCCTTACTTCCAATTGTGACTATAATACTCCGGTCTCTCGATTGGTTACGAGTTTGAGGTCGCTTGCGCGGTCCTCTCCCTTACGAAGCGGTGAAACGGTGTATACCGAATCTATTGCGGACCACAGCGTCCTTTGCCCGGCTGTTCACTCAGGATCGGATAGCCGAAGGTCGTTTCAAGAGCAGTCACCGTAAGATCCGCAACCACCCCCGCTCTATAGGAAACAGTACTGCTTCCAGACTCCCCCGACTGTTAGTCAGAGTGCACAGTCCGTCCAGGAGCGCCAGAAGGTTGATTCCCAGGGGAAACTAACCATAGGGTCAGAGCCCTACCCAGGCTCGCACTTCATGCGTGGAGGCCGTCGGATAGGTGTTGACCCATGAGTGTGACCAACCCTGAACAGAATGGGTCTTCGTGGCCAACTCAGCAAGGGCCCATCAACTCCCCTCTTATATAAACATTATAAAGTACTAAATGCCTGTTTCCCTGTAACACAAATCACTTTTACTTTTTACCTTAAAAAGGCTCGGACATCTAAAATTCATCCCTAATCAGTACTAACCAAACATATATTTTTTTAATTTTTATTGGTCTATATACTATGGAACATCTTTTTCGCATAGGTAGGTTTTGAAATCCTGAGCAAAATAAAAACGATCCACTCTAATGTATATGTATGTGTGTGTATGTGTATAAGTACCTACGTCAGTTATGCTTCTCCACCCAAGTCAGAGAATAAGTCATATGCCCAGATACAGGCTATATTCGGCCTAGTTGCGTATGCGCGGAGAATGTTCATGTGAATGTGGGCCTTCGTCTACTTCGCGCCATTGCGTGGTATTACCATTTTATGTATGTTTGAAATAAATAAATAAATATATAAATGTAATTTATTTTATCGTCTACTTACACAAATGTGTAGAATAAATGGTATCCATGCAAAGTGACTATTTGTGAGAGTTTTTTCTTTGGCTTCGTTCTAGGTTGGACCATGATCTCAAAAAGTACCACTGGTACTATCCAGGTGTGGACCGAATGCTGTACCCAAATGGGTATGAGACGTTCGCATGCTTCAGGTAAAATCATCCTGGGATCGATGATCCAGAAAATCCAGAAAAAGGGAGATACCACCTGTAAAAGACGATTGATTAGTTAGAATATCCCTCATTCTCAAAAAAAATGTATCAATTGCCGTAAATACACATTTTTAACCGACTTCAAAAAAGAAGGAGGTTATCAATTTGTTGGTATCTTTTTTTATTTTTGTTACCTCAGTCTTCCGTCATTTATGAACCGATTTGAACAATTCTTTTTTTATTTGAAAGTATATACTTCCAGATTGGTCCTGTCGATAGGATCCACGAGGAGTTGAGGGAACTCATCAAATATTATCATATAAAGTTAAAATTTACATGTTGGTTTAGTTCCGATAACAATGCATTGTTTTATGGTAAGCATGACCTGATACTTCACCCAGGGTTGGCTCCCGACGAGGGGACTCCTTAACCCTTCAGGCCTCGCGACTCGCGGTTAACCCTCAGTTTGACTGCGATATCGCAGTCGCGGGGCCTGACGGGTTAACAGTCAACAGCACAGACGCAAAATTTTGTATACGCATTTTGTTTTGATAGCCCGTTCTAAGTTGCACAATGAAATGGCTGCTGCACCCAGGGTTAGCTCCCTACGAGAGGAATCCTCAACGGTCAACAGTACAGACACGAAATTTCGTATATTCATTCAATTGCCCGTTCTAAGTTTCAACAAGACAGGACTGCGGCACTAAGGGTTGGCTTCCAACGAGGGAACTCCTCAACGGTCAATAGCAAAAACACCAAATTTTGAATACGTATTAAATTATGATAACCCGTTCTAAGTTTTACGCTGCACGTATAAAAAAAGGAAGTCGGTTTTTCTTGTAATTTTTTTGTTTTATATCCATTGTTGTCTATACTTTTAGAGATTTCATGGTTTGTTTATTTTGTAAGACAGAAGAGAGGTCTCATTTACTTCTCTCCTCTGAAGGTTCTGACTCCATACTGCTATGTTAAATTCAGAGGGTTCTCTGAATTGCATGTGCAATCTTTATCATGGTTCGATTGCAAATAGTTGCGGGCGGTGGGCTCAGGAGCTGCAGTTATTTGCTTAACTTAACTTGTGACGAATATTTTCAGGGGAGCTTCTATATCAGATAAAGATTACAAATCCATTCTTTTTCGTGTTTTTTTCTTCACGAAAAGCTACCTGTCTAATTTGTTCAATATCTTAAACAAATTTTGCCTGGTAAACATGCCAAAATTAATTTCTACGGTCTTTGTGAGCCTTGTAACGCTGCGACCATTGCTGATCTATTGTGTTCGCCACCTACTATAGTTCTGCGCTAAGCCTTGTGTCATTTAATAACCGCAGTAGGCTTTTGGCGCCAGATTGTTTTACCTCCTCAGGTTGGAGGTAATGACCTCCCAAGTGGGTGTATCTTTTACGTATCAGCGGGCCACGCTCGCACATGAGGTGCTAGGGAGTTTCCTCTGCTCCTTGGCAGAACCTGCATATTTTTGTGTCTCTGAGCTTGAGGTTGAACATGTGTTTGTTCAGGCCACAATGCCCCGTGAGCGCCCTCACCAGTATGCGCAGATTGTTCCTATTTAGCGACAAGGCCTCACGGGCCGTCTTACGGTCGTAAGCCTTAATTAGCGCTTTGGAATGATTCAACCCTGACGTGTTGTTCCAGTTGTTGACGGATTGTTCTAAACATATTTGTTTGAGCATTAGGTTTGCAAGGCTTTTTGGTACGCCACAGCAAGGTTCAGGGCCGTATAACGTTCCCTTTGCTCCCGTCCTAGCAAGTTCGTCGGCTTTTTCATTTCCCTCGATTCCTGCATGGCCGGGAACCGATCTTAGAATTATCTTATTCTTTTCGCCCACGGAATTCAGTAGTGATGTGTAGTTTTGCACTAGCTTTGAATTAATGGTATTCGAGGCTTGTGCCACAAGAGCTGCTTTGCTATCCGAGTGGATATAGATATAGTGGTTGGCGTAGTTCTTTTGAAGGTTGGTATCCGCACATTCAATAATGGGCGACCTTACATCAACTTGACCAAACGTAACCAAACATGACGCGCACCTCTACGTCTGCCATAAAACGTTTAAATGCGAGAGAACGTTATGTTACTGACATGTTTTATTTCACCGACCGCGAGTCGCGAGTATTGCTCGGACTTTTTTTTAGTTGGTATTAGCAGGTATCCCATTAATAGGGTCAGGGCCGCAAAGGTCTCTTTTTAATTTTATCATTATTCGAAAAACTAAGAGAGGGCCGCAAATGTATCGGGGCCGCAAATGTACGGGGCCGCAATTGTCCCGGAATCCACAGACCACAGCCAACGCTGGTTGTCGAGTACGAGCGAGAATAGAGTGTAGCGGGCACCGGCCGCTTGTGTGCGGCGAGTTCATCTACTAATATTATAAAGAGGTAAAGTTTGTGAGGTTGTAGGAAATAATCTCTGGATCTACTGAAGCAATTTTGAATATTCTTTTACCAATAGAAAGCTACGTTATTTGTGAGTGTCATAATTCCGAAGAATGAAAAGACTTTTTCGTGGTAGTCGGATATGCAAAGTAAATCGGAGAAAAAACGGTCGAACGAAAAGGTTTCTAGCTAACGCTGCCTTAACGATGAGAGATATATAATTAAGTTTTAGAGAAAAGTTGTAGAAATTGATAATGCCTACAAAAAAGTCAGCGATAACATATGTCTAACTTTTATATTTAAGTAGTATTTTATATTAAAAAAATATTCAATCTATACTAATATTAAAAAGAGGTAAAGTTTGTGAAGTTGTAGGAAGTAATCTCTGGATCTACTTAACCGATTTTGAAAATTCGTTTACCAATAGAAAGCCACGTTATTTATGGGTGTTATAGGCTATATATTAATCCGAAAAATTAAAAGACTTTTTTGTAATAGTCGGATTTGCAAAGTAAGTCGAAGAAAAAACGAATGAAATAATTTCCCTTTTTCTGCATAGATAATACGCTCCCAAATAAGACACTCACAAGAAGACACTCACAAGAAGACACTCACAAATAATGGTATTGTAATCAAATTGGCATGCAAATACATGCATACATATGCAGTAAAAATATAACCCTTCTTTTGGCAGTCCGGAAATTTATTTATTTATTTATTTATTAGTTTCAAATAGTATTCAAGGGCATTACAGATGAATCCAATTCGCCCTTGAATATTAAAGCTGGAGGTAGGTCTAATAATAAATAACTACATAACTAAATTAATGCTAACATTCAACAAGAAAAAAACATAAAAATATAAAACTAAATAAAAGACAGATTATGATAAACATGAGATAGCAGGGAGTTGCCTTTTTAGCTTGCAAAAGGGATGTACAAAAGATATCTATTTCAGTGGGTAAGGAATTAAGAAGAGCTATAACCCTTCCCACTGGCCTGTCTACAAAAATATTTGTACGGTGGTACGGCACATTAAACAATAGATGCGATCTCCTCGCTGTGTAATTTACCGGTACGTACAATTCATACTTACATAGTATCTCTGGCAAATAAATCGTTCCTTGAATTAGTTTATATGCAAATATAATTAGTGAAATATATCGACGAGTTTCAAGACTGTTGTATCCTACCATTCCTAGCACAAAATCTGACGGAAATAAGTATGGATAAATATTGTATTTTCTGTAATAAATATATCTTAAAAATTTTCTTTGAATACGCTCTACCATCTGAATGTATTTGTTTTCACTTGTACACCAGATGACCGAGTTATATTCAAGTATGCTACGGACTAAACAATTATATAGTAGAAACATTACATGAATATTATTAAACTGTTTGCATATGCGAATAACAAAACCGACCATTTTGCTAGCACGATTGCAAATATTTTTAATGTGTGCACGGAAGTTCAACTGCGTATCAAATGTAATTCCCAGGTCCCTCATCTCGGTTGACCTTTTTAAAATTGACCCGTTTATTGTGTATGGGAAAAAGCAAGGTGTTTTCTTCTTAGTGATGGTCAAACAGAGCACTTGTTAGTGTTGAATTCCATGTCATTGACAGAGCCCCATCTTGAAAGTGCATCTATATCTTGCTGTAATATTTCCGCTTCTCGAGCATCTGTTATTTGATGAAAAATTTTCACGTCATCAGCGAATAGTGAGCAGTGACTATATTTTACAAATTTAGGTAAATCATTAATGAAAATGAGGAACAAAATCGTACAGAGATTCGCACCTTGCGGCACCCCCGAATGAACCTTAAAGAGGGCTGACTCTTTGACTCCTGTTTTTGAAGTAGCTTGTGAAGAACTTCACAAGATGTATAGAGAAACCGAAGTCAAAAAGTTTCTGTAAGAGGATGTCTCTGTTAACCCTGTCAAATGCCTTGGCCATGTCCAAGTATATAACATCTACTTGGAGGCCCCGGTCCAGGGCGGTAGTAGCATACTCTGTCAATGACAATAAATTGGTGCATGTTGACCTTTTCTTTCTGAATTCATGCTGGCTTTCCGACAGCCAGGTGTCTGCGAATGAGTAAATACGTTCGTGTAAAATAGACTCGAATAATTTTGCAAATGTACACACAACGCTGACGGGCCGGTAGTTCTCGATTGTTCTTAGGACCACTTTTATGAACGGGTGTAATACGAGTAACCTGCCATTTGAGCGGAAAGCAATATGATTTTAGGCCAATATTGAAAATATGTGATAAAGGTCCTTGTAGGGCCATCGCGCAGTATTTAACTAGGAAAGGTGGAATGTTATCAGGACCCAGTGATTTTTTGAAACTCATTTTAGAAAATGCGCGATTTATCTCATTCGAAGTCACCTGTGGGATGTCTAAGACAGGTCCATTACTGTCGTTATCACAAATGAGCGCATCTACATTGAGCAGGGGCTCAGTACTGCTGTATACCGTTTTAAAATACTCTGCGAAGGCTTTAGAAATTTCCATGTCTCCTTTGAAAGTTTCGCCATTAAATGTCATAGTGTCCGGGAAGAACTTTTTTTGGTGTTTTGGACATACTTCCAAAAATTTTTATAATTACATAACATGTCTCTTTCAGATTGAAGCACAAAATCGTCAAACGCTACTTTAACGCAACGCTTCACTTCCATCCGATAAGCTGAAAAAAAGCTATAAATATGTTTATCCTTTGTTGTTTTCCACTGTTTATGGCAATTATATTCAATTTTGATTAAATTTTTAATTTCCGAGGTGAACCACTTAGGGTAATTACGCACTGCAGCCGATTTATTTGGTATGCACGGAAAACATTCGTCCATCACTGCATAAATTATGTCATAAAATGACTCTACAGCTGAGTTGCAATTTCCACTCTTATAAATAATACTCCAATCGGCCAAACGCAACTTACTCGTGAAACATTCTGGGCTACCACGAAGTAAGTCCCATCGCCTTTGTAATAAATCATAGCACTCAGTATTAACCGAACCACACTCATAATTTCAATCACTGGTAAAAAGTTTTACCGCCCAACGAAGTGGGCAAGGGTTAGCTAGTACAAAATATATGAAAAAGCTTGTCAGATACTTGTCGCTGGCCACATGTAGCGGTGGTCGGTTTCGCCGAGCCTCAACATGACGCGTTTCGCGTCGAATGTAAACATTAGCCAGTACATTTTGTAACTATGTACTTTAAATATTATATTTTGGGAGCTAATGGGCCCATGATGAGGTGGCCACGATGACCCATGTGTTCAGGGTCGGTCACACTCACGGGTCAACACCCATCCGATGGCCTCCACGCATGGGATGCGAACCTGGGTAGGACACTGGGTCAACCAGTCTCCCCTGGGAATCAAACCTCTGGCGCTCCTGGACGGTCTGCGCACCGAGCGGCGCAAGCCAATCGACTGTGCTCTCCGACTAACAGTCGGGGGAGTCTGGGAACTGTATTGTTTCCTATAGAGCGGGGGTGGATGTCTACCTTACGGCGACTGCTCTTGAAATGACCTTTGGCCATCCGATCCCGGTTCAGAGTCGGACAAAGGACGCCTTGGTCCGCGATAGATTCGGTGCACACCGTTTCACCGCTTCGTAAGGGAGAGGACCGCGCAAGCGACCTCGAACTCGGAACCAATCGAGAGACCGGAGAAATCTGGTCACAATTGGAAGCAAGGGCGAGGGTCGGCCCGCCAGGTAACACTGGCTATCTCGCGGTAAGGCGTTGGCTTCTTGCGGGTTGTGACGTAGCTGGACGTTGGATTTGTTCTGTCCAAAGTCTTCTACGTTCACTGCAGGGCGACAGAACGAGAAAATCGTTAAAACGTCCTGTGGTGACGGGCTCGCCCGTTGTAGTTGACACCATAAGTTGCTTTAAATATTAAAATCTCTGAAATTAAAATTAAATTTGGCGTGGTTACATGGCAAGTGTTGTTTCAAATATTGAACAAATTAAACAGGTATTTTTTTGTAAAAATCTTTTATTTTAATTTTAGGGATAATTGAAATCTATATCTTTTTTTCTTGGACTAATAAGTATGTAGAATTTACCATTGTGCAGGGAAAGACGAGTGCCATAAAAAAGAAGTCCCGAAATTTCTTTAACTTGTGGATAAACTTGAACTGCTTTGATTCTTGCCGTAAGTCAGCGTAGTCGCAGAACAGTGCTATGATCGAAAAAATCCATTGCATTGCCTAAAAAGGAGACAAAAATGTATAATATTTTGTTTGCAATCTATCCTATGTAGAGGGCTGTGTCGACTACAACGGGCGAACCAGTCACCCTAGGCTGGAATAACGATATACGATCGTTCTTTCAGCCGTGGGATGATCGTAGAAGACTTGGGGACAAGACAATCGACTGTCTAGTTCACCAGCAACCCGTTAGAGACCAACGCCCTACAACGAAACACCTGGAAAGGTAGCCAGCGGGCAGCCTCACCCCCTAACTACCAGTTTTGGCAGGATATCCGTCTGGAATTAACCTTGAGGATACCTCCGTCCTCCCGACTGACTACGGGTCCGAAGGTGCTTACGCGACCTATACCTGTTGTATTACAGGCGGTAATTAAGTTAGAAGTTATCGCGGACCTGGGTGTTATTTGCCCGTAGTGCCACACGGGATCGAGTGGTCCAAGGTCATTTCAAGAGTGGCATGACAACAGGTCAACATCCACCCCCGCTGCTTAGGAAACAGTGTATTTCCATAGTTTCCAGGGGATCTTCAGCAATTAGTCAGAATGCACAACCGATTGGCTTTGCCAGTGGCGCCGAGATGCAATCCCGCCGGGAGAAACCGGTCCACCAGCTTTGAGGCCTGAGACGCCACTGAGTCTTAACTGGGGTAGCCTTCCACTCGAGGAGGCTTCTGAACAGGAGCTGAATCGTGAGTTGAGCCTATCCGAGAACGAAATGGATCTTGTGGCCCAAGCTGCACGAAACCGTTCACCATCTTATGTACAGTTATTTGACAAAATTATGCATGTATACCCACTAGAAACGCGGACTCCCTTTAAGGGGTGTTGGGGGGGGGGGGGGGGGGGTGAACTCCCTCTTCCCAACTCCCTCTCCCCAATTATATTAGGAAAAAGTCCCGTTGGCCACCTGATTACAATGATCCCTTTCTATGTATCACACAGCTTATTTGAATTGTCAGGAGTCTATGTTTCAAATTTTAGGTGAATCGACTGAGGTCCCTTTCTCTTAACCCTTCGAGTAGCAGCATAATTTCATGACAGACTGCGGCAATTTATTGGAATTTCTTGCAATATCGCCGCGCTCGATAAAAAGTACTATAACTACGGAACTACTATATAAATTATAAAAAGAATAACATTGCAATGATCGCATTGAAATTTCATATATAGAATATTGAAATTTCATTTTGTAAAACAGTTAGATAATTATGAATAAATATGAGAAAGTCGGAAAGGTGAAAAAAACTCGGCATTTCTAAGTTGTAATTGTTTTACGAAAAGATAGGGAACCCTTTCTTTAAATTGTAGGTACTATCGTGATCTTTATTAGAGTTTCTATCAAATGCAATATTTTGTTTTGCTTATTTACTTACAAAAATAAATAGATATTAGCTCATAAAAACCAATAAAATTTTTGATGACTTCTCGAAAAAGAAATGATGATGTTTGACAATGGAATTTTACCAGAAATATCCGCGTAATGACGCGCGAAATTATTATAGCGGCCGTCTATGATAATAATCTATGATAATAATGATATATTTGGCATGGATTTTAGGATGCGTTCGAATAAGAAAATAATATTACTGTGCGCTCCGGGAGCAAACCGCTAATATTGGTCGTTACGTAGTCAACGGTGTTCTGATGTGCAACCAAATTTGGTCGTTACGTAGCCGAATGGTTAAAAACGTTCTATTAATCACACCGCTTACTTGACCGCTCAGAAGTCTACGTTTCAAATTTCAGTCGCCCAAATTCACCATCGCTTAAAAATGGCCCGTTGGCCAACCACTTGCAATGATCCCCTTCTATGCATCACTCCGCGTACGTGACTCCTTAGGAGTCTACGTTTCAAATTTCAAGTCAATCGGTTGATGTCACCTTCTGTTCAAAACGGCCCGTTGGCCACTCAATTGCAATGACTTCTTTCTATCAATCTCACTGCTTGTTTGCCTATCAAGACTGTGATTTCGGCCTATCAAGGCGCCTGTGTACCGAATCTCATATTTCTAAGTCCAATATTTCCAGATTGAAGTATCACTAGCCCTCTGGTGGGACCTATTTCAACCACAATCTTTTGAACTCCTGCTATTACCAAATGATGCCTGCATGCCCAATTTCAGCTCAATCGGATGAACCGTTTGGGCGCTATTTCCCAATACCGAGAAAGTCAACATTCTTGATTATTATGTTGATTTGCGATGTTTTGGCAACACCTGTAAATTATCACTGCCTTAGTTCGCCGGAATGTAAAAATACTTACAAAATTCCATAATGAAATGTATCTATTTGAAAAGCCCATGGCATGTGTGACCGTTTGATCCGTAATAGTTCTGTCTAATAAGTGTAATACCATCCAGTGTAACAAGACAGTGTGGTGTATGGCTGCGCTGGCGTGGAACGCTGCCCTTATTTTGACAGCAGTTTTGGCGGATATCCTCAATGCACGTAAGGACATTTTAAACCTGCGAAAATAAATGTTTCTGTTACTTAACCATTCAGGTAGCGGCATAATTTCATGACAGACCGCGGCAATTTATTGGAATTTCTTGCAATATCGCCGCGCTCGATAAAAAGTACTATAACTATGAAACTGCTATAGAAATCATAAAAAGAATAAATGTTCAATGATCGCATTGAAATTTCGTATATAGAATATTGAAATCTCATTTTTTTAAATAATTAGATAATTATGAATAAATACGAGAAATTCGAAAAAGTGAAAAAAACTCATTTCTTACTTGTACATGTCTTAAGGAAAAATACGAAACCCTATTTAGAAATTGTAAATACTATCGTGATCTATATTAGATTCTCTATCAAATATAATATTTTGTTTTGCTTATTTACATACAAAAATATTTAGATATTAGGTCATAAAACCAATGAAAATTTTGATGATTTCTCGGAAAAAAATGATGTTGTTTGACAATGGAATTTTACCAGAAATATCCTTGAAATGACGCGCAAAATTATTCTAGCGGCCGTCTGTGTAACTATGGTAATAATGAGATTATTTGGTATGGATTTTAGGAAGCGTTCGAATTAGCAAATAATATTACTGTGCGCTCCGGGAGCAAGCCGCCAATATTCGTCGTTACGTAGTCAACGGTGTTCTGATGTGCAACCAAATTTGGTCGTTACGTAGCCGAAGGGTTTCATTGCTGTGTATTTTTAGACGACTCCCCAACAAAAAAGAAGTCTCCTCCAGAAGGATATATATTCATTGAAGCTATACTGCGATAAAAAATTAATCAAAATGCCTTAAGAGCCCGTTCACATATTTTTTCCAGAAAGGCAAGAAAAGTGGATTTTTGGCGTTCTAATTCCAAGAAATAAAGAGATTTCTACAAACTTTAATTACTGAATTACCTGGACCATTTCTTGATGTTGACCATAGCGGCCTTTAATTTTAGATGTAACGAATATTATTTACTTATTCAGCCCATTTCCCGAAAGTCGTTATTCGTAAAACGCTCGGAAGGCAAACTTTGAGCTCCTTAATACAGTAATATCACTACAACGAAAACCGTATACTATTTTTTTTTATGTCCGTCATGTATTTTTGATGTACACTACGGCTTTATTTTTTCGTTTTTTGACCACATATCCAAGGTATACATTACTTACAATTACACAAAATTAAAAAAAAATCTTCCTGTATCATTCTAATTTTCTCAGAAATAAAATAAGATTCTTATATAATACTTATACTATATTAAAGTTCACTCTTTTAGCAATACGACATAATATAAATTATTGTCATTAGAAAGGAGAAAACACTTCAAAAAACAATTAGAAATTGTGTATATATTTGCTTGCGCAAGAGAAGAGCGCTCAGTGCCTCGGTTTTTCTCCCAGGGTTGAATAGTTATTTATTTATTTATTTATTTATTTATCCTGTCTTTTATAGTTACATCCAAAAAAAAATGCGTTCATTTTTTCAACTCATTTTAAAAGAATACCTACGCTATTTTGTAATACGGCTCTTAAATAAGTTCTACTCGAAATAAAAATAAGATCAACTACGTTTATCAATTTGACGATACGCCTATGGCAAAGTGGTTTATCTGTGCAAAAGTGCAAAGTGCAATTTTTTGTATTATTGCAAGCTTCATATAAACTTGCAATGTTCGTACGTAAATTGTCTGTTTCAAAATTTGCAAACCATTTTTCTCCCACTTTCTGGTATCCGATTGAGATACAATTTGGCATAAGGTAAGTTCCGTGACAATGCAATATTATGGTACTATGATGGTATGGTATGGTATGGTATGGTATATGGTACTGGTATGGTATGGTATATTGACAATGCAATATATGTCCGCCGGCAGATTTTACACTCAAAATTAAGCTCGCACCGACTAGAGGCGCATTAGGGAGGGAAGGGGGCTGTCATTTGCTTGTCATTAGCTTTTTCCCATACACAATAAACGGGTCAATTTTAAAAAGGTAAACCGAGGTGAGGGACCTGGGAATTACATTTGATACGCAGTTGAATTTCCGTGCACACATTACAAATATTTGCAATCGTGCTAGCAAAATGGTCGATTTTGTTATTCGCATATGGAAACAGTTTAATAATATTTATGTAATGTTTCTACTATATAATTGTTTAGTCTGTATCATACTTGAATATAATTCGGTCATCTAGTGTACAAGCGAAAACAAATACATTCAGATGGTAGAGCGTATTCAAAGAAAATTTTTAAGATATATTTATTACAGAAAATACAATATTTTCCATACTTATTTCGCGTCCGATTTTGTGCTAGGAATGGTAGGATACAACAGTCTTGAAACGTGTCGATATATTTCCCTAATTATATTTGCATATAAATTAATTCAAGGAACTATTTATTTGCCAGAGACACTATGTAAGTTTGAATTGCACGTACCGGTAAATTACACAGCGAGGAGATCGCATCTATTGTTTAATGTGCCGTACCATCGTAAAAATATTTTTGTAGACAGGCCAGTGGGGAGAGTTATAGCTCTTCTTAATTCCTTACCCACAGAAATAGACATCTTTTGTATATTACTTTGGCAGCTAAAAAGGCAATTCACTGCTATCTCATGTGTATCATAATCTGTCTTTTATTTAGTTTGATATTTTTATGTTTTTTTCTTGTTCAATGTCACCATTAATTTAGTTATGTAAGTCATTTATTTTTAGACTTACACTCTAGCTTTAATATTCAAGGGCGAATCGGATTCGTCTGTAATGCTCTTGAATAATATTCGAAACTAATAAATAATAATAAATAAATAATAATAGCAAAAGCCTTAAATAAGTTGTATTCGAAATAAAAATAAGATCAACTACGTTTATCCAATTTGACGATACGCCTATGGCAAAGTGCTTCTTCTGTGCAAAAGTGCAAAGTGCAAAATTTTGTATTATTACAAGATTCATATAAATTTGCAATGTTCGTATTTAAGTTGTCCGTTTCAAAATTTGCAAACCATTTTTCACCCACTTTCTGGTATCCGATTGAGGTAAAATTTGGTATAATTAGGTTCGGTGACAATTCAATATTATGGTACAGGATGGCCGCCGCCAGATTTTACACTCAGAACTAAAGGGGCGAAAACACTATCGGACGCATCCGATAGCCGCGGCTTATGGGCGCGATCTGTGTAATGAATTTCTATTGAGCCGTGTACATTATCGGACGTCAGTCGCGGACGCCCTCGAGGCTTCGGACGTCCGATAGAGATCTGGCAAGCCACGTCCCAAACGACTGTGCATACTGTCCATAAGGAATAATGACTTTATTTTCTTCTTACATCTACCAAAATGTTATGTACGCTCGTAGACACCTAACAGAAGCTCCGGTGAACAGTGATTTTCATCATCACGATACGAGAAATAAATCTAATCTCCACATAAACCGACAGCGACTTAGCAAAGTTCGACACAGTTTTATTCACCAAAATTTGTCCTTCTATAATAAGATTCCAGAGCAAATGTAAAGCCATGGAGAGGACCAATTTAAAAAGATAATTATACATAATTTGGTAAGAAACCCAAGTTATGGTATAAGGGAGTTTGAAAATTCTGAGTTTATTTTCCATGTTGATGATTAATGAAATGCGTAAAGTTTTAAACATAATGGTATTATGATAGCTGACATTCTAATTTTCATATAATTTATTATACATCTATCCATTTAAAAAAAAAATACGAAGGCATATTGCTGGATTGACAATAAAATATATATTTTTTGATTATTCTACATAGAATTTGCATTTCTATTTTAATATATTATTCTCCCTGACTCTTAAATCACATTAGTATATTTTGATTATTTGTATGTAGGTAATATTGAATATAATATTACAGCCATGACAACTATCACGATAGTTATGTTTTTAATAATTAAATTTTTAGCATTTAATTTTGTGACGCATCCAAGTGCAGGAATGCCTATATTTTTTTTACTTCAATATTTTATCTAATTTCTTTTGTTTTTCTTTTTATTTCAACCAAACGTGTGCACAGGTAAAATATTTTCCTGTACGCCTGCCTTAGAACAGACCTAGGCCTAGGTAGGCGGTGTTGCGTAGTGATCAAGATGCTGCAGTGTGCATTATTTTTCGCTACTTGTCCAAACACGTTTTTTTTTGTAATGCTGCATTAATAATAATAATTAATAATAATAATAACATAGATTTTCGAAATTTAAATTCTAAGTGTCAACATATTTTAAAATTTTCTCACCTCTAATTAATAATTAAATAATAAATTTAAAAGAATACAGTGCAATTCCACAGTCTGGATTCACTCGCGGTTAACACGGGACGCGTCCCGAAGGATCTTATCGGTCTGAGTTTACATTAAATGTTCAACCAGCGTGTCTATGGACAAAGTCGACCATCGAAAACAAGCTAGCTGTCGTTACTGGCTGGGCGCAGATCGACTTTGCTGAAGATACATCGGACGACTTACTGAAGGTGGTGGTGGATTTGATTAACCAGCCGACCTGTCGAAGACTATATGCAAAGACTCTCAGAAAGAGGTTACCGCAAGGTATAACGGACGATCAATTGTGCGCTAGAAGCTTAGAAGGAGGACGAGACTCTCGTGCAGGCGATAGTGGTGGACCTCTGCAAGTGACGATAGCTGACAACCAATGCCTCTTTAACATGATCGCCGTTACCAGTATTGGAAAGAGCCCTTGCGGAAGTGCCAAGGGACCTGGCATATACACTGCCGTGAAGAGTCATGTGAAATCAATGGCGTTTTAGGAGTATGTCTACCGCCGGAAAATTGACCAAAAACTGACGGGGATTTGCCAAAAGGGAAACTATCACAATTTTGTATAATGTCGGAACAAGAGACTGTATGCTGTATTTAACACAGCCCCATGAGCAACATTACAAGATCATCAGAAAACCAGGATAAATCCAATAATGCATCTTCTACATCACCGCCTACTACAACAACTACCAATAAGTCACCGGTCATCTCTACAATAACTCCAGGAAAACCTTAAACATCGCCACAAGCCATAACTACCAATTTCATAAATGACAGTGTGGAAAAACGAACTAAATCCGTAAAAAATAGCTCTGCAATATTGAGTACAAATTTAACAATGACAGCCATTGCTGTGTTGGCGATTAATTAATTAATTTTATTTTATCTGCATCCAAACTTTTCTCTGGTCGTAACGGTCTCCGTTCCATCGGGTTCAGAAGAGGGAGGAAGAGAGAGTGCACCCGTGGTCGCGCGCCCACCTGTGCACTATAATATAGCCTGCGCACTTGACTGCTTCCGAACAATGGACTCTGAGAAGACTAAAGAAGTCACTAGAATCTACAATACAGTCGCTATGGCCGAACACGGCTAGAAGGATATATATAATAATAATAACAATAATAATAATAATAATAAACTCTTTATTTGCACTTAATTATCATACAAAAAGGCGAGCTTATTGCCACATGGCAATGTCTTACAACTAACCTAAACACAGTGGTACATGCGCGCATTGTGAGAATAAAGATTAATAATAAGAAAATACGAGAAGTTTTTTTTGTTTTTTTCCATGTACTAAACAAAACACAGCAAGGCAAGACACAAAATACTCCGGGCCATATTACTCTAACAGGCTACCGGAAAGTTTAAAAACAATTCAAATGGAAAGCTTATTCAAAAAAATACTTAAAGAATTCTTATTAGACAAAGCTTTTTATTCGATCGAGAAGTTTGTTAATTTTAAATGATTTTTTAGTTTTTGGCCATTTTTTTGTCAATTTTAAATAGCATTTTCGAATTATTCTGACTTTTTCTGATTTTATATTTCTTGATTATTTTAATTTGTGGTTTTAGTAAGTACATCTTAATAATGATTTTGAGTATCGCCAGTCCTAAAATGTTGCATATCGACATGTCATAAAAGCAATAATGAAGTACGTTGAACTGTGTGTACGTGGTGATAAATTTGGATATTGTAAAAACGGACTAATAGACTGTAATTTAAATGTACCTATATATTACGTTTCTGCAATCTGTTAAGATTTTTTGGAAATAAATTGAAATTAAATAAATTTGTAACCATTTTCGCAAAATAAACGTGTTTTTTTTTTAAAAAAAATACCGGTTCCATATTTGTACACCTAAAAGACACTTTTGGGTTAGTAACCCTTTATCTTATCATGAATTATTATTCTCTTATAATAGCAAATATGCAATAAATACTGTTCAATATCTGACCCTTGTTATCAGCGGTTAATAAGCAAAAATTAACTAATTAGGTAGGCATTTTATAGACTCGTTAATTTACAAACTTAATTGGTCTCGAATCACTAAATATTAGTCTAATTAAATTAATAAGGCTGACTGCCGGATGTGGCGGCAAACTCAGCGGGCTATAGTAAATAGCTCGAAAATCTGCCGCTTTTTACATAGGCGACAAGGTGAGATTTTTGCCTCACCCAGGTTGGCACGAATCAGCGTTTTACGGCCGATGGCGTGCGTGAATCCGTCACAGATTGTCGGATCTTGAAACGGATGAGATACCTATCGTATCGACGGGACCAGTGGACCCGTTTGCGATCTTTCTCTTTGTAGATCGATCTCAACTGTCTTCGCCGAGTCGTAAATTCGGCCTCGTCGTGGTGCTTAAGGCGATCAAGTAATGCGAGATTTAGGTAGATTCGCTTACCGTTGAAGGATACAGTCTCATACGCGATCTTGAGATGATCTTCCGGACGTCGGGCAACGGTCGTAGCTCGGGCTCGTAGATCTTCACAAGGTCCTCGCGGAGGTTTTCTTCATACACGCACTTAAACACCGGTTATTGCTTCGATATTACTGAAGTTTCAAATATTTGAATTTTGTCTTTTCTTTATTTTTGAATTAAACGCAGATTACTGAATTAACTTGATTTTATTATAACTTTTATGACAATTTACACACAAGTTATAATTAACTTATTTATATATATATAGGCCGCGGAATCGAGTATGGTTCGAATTTTTCGCGGACAGAGTATTACGAGAATTTAGAGCACAATAAGATATCCCGGAGTTCGTACAACGTAGTGAAATCGGCTCTTTAAGAGAGGTCGCTCGCCCTGCGCTGCTGTAGAAAAGACTGCCTCATATTGTCGAAAATCGCCTCTCAGCTGTACTAAGTGTCAAGGGATTATATCATTTTAACGTCCCGGAAAATATATTTCATAAAATAACAGCCACCAAAAATATTCCACAGGATACCTAATATTAGAAAAATCCCAACCCTCTAAAGTGCAGTCATAAAACCACTTAAACAAATGCATGCTTCCTGCAATAAGTAATGGAACCTTTTACTATGGCAAGGATTTCGAAAAGATAACGAAATACCTGCCATAAAAGCACTCAACGAAAAATACACATCCTGTCCGTAGTCATAAAATAAACCGAAACCATTCGAAAATAGATGAGCAATAAAACCTTGCGGCTTAGGTACGTACACGTGTGCGTGGTACACGAACAAAGGGAAAGGTCTCCGAGGAAACGACGGAATATTTTTAAAATAATTTGCAAATTTTCCACTCCAAATTCGCAAGCTTATACATAGTTTATTTAGTAATAGTAATTTCTACATTTAAAAAACTGTTTATAATCTGTATCTAAGGATAATTTAATGCAAGATGTTTAATTAAGAATTCCGTGCTTAAACAATTAATAAATGTCGTTAGAATTTAAATATATATGTCTTTATATAATAAATATAATAATATGTGCATTTAGTTTAGAAATTATTAATATGGAAAATTTCATGCGATTATTAAATTAGTAATAAATAGTGATTTCCTTTGAGCTAATTAATCATATCATAATTTGCATGGCTCAAAAAAAATTATAATTTGAAATTCATAATTTATGTTTAGGCATACATAGAAGTAGGCGCTAATTAGTTAAGAGATATTATAGCACCTTAAGCTTAATATTTAAAATAATTAAGGCATTTTTTGACACGTAACGCTCTCTGTTAACGAGTAGATGAACCGAAGCCAGCATCCCCGAACGGATAATGGTGGGGGTGGTTTCAATATTATATAAAAGGGAGGCGTTGCGCCCTTACGATCAGTAATCAGTACGACGATAGTCGAGTAAACACGTCAGACTTGTGCTCCTAGAGGCTAGTTTAAGTTAAAGCCGACAAATTTGTAAATTCTGTGTTTTGTAAAATTACGTCTATAGTGTAATATTACAATTAAAGACTTTGTGAAAATAACAATAAGCCCTCCTAGTATTTAATTTGTTTACATGTACAAAATCCTAAAGGTCTAAATATTCGGCCTTTGAATTTAGTAAACGAACACTCACGTAATGAGACTTTTATTTATTTTCCTTTGTGATTAAACCAAAAAAAAAATCGTGTGAAAGTGAAGTGAAATTTCTGTTGGATCTGGAAATAAACTGCGGGTTCCCGAGCCTACAAAACGCCCGACGAATACAGCAGCTTACAAAGAACTTCAGAGAGCGGTAAGAACTTTGGTTTATAACATGCCAATTCATGCCAATTCTTCATACTATTGTACGGCCAATATCAATGTGCACCTGAAGTCATAAAGCATTAGGCCGGACGACGCGCGTAAGGATGTCCAACAAGTCGACGTTGCTTATCGATAATTTACTCAAATCAAATAAAATAATTTATTCTCTTAAAAACTTATGTGTAGTTGCGTAGACATTGTATCATTGCTTACATTTATACTTCTTACATTATTTAATTCCCTATAATGTTGCCGAACAAAATGAAAAATATTTATTATTTAGAATGTCGTACAAAAATACATCGGGATTTTTATATAGAAATCGTTTTTTTAACCATTTTTTTTAATGTGGAGTTTCTTGATTTGGTATTTTAAATGGCATTAAAATTGAAATTCTTCGTGTCGCTTTCATCACTATCATTATAATGAGTTTTCAGGGAATAAAGGGAATTCAAGAGAAATCAATAATGACTAAACCAATACATTACAGTGTTGCGAAATACATAACTGATGAATTGAAATATTCTGATAGATAAAAGTAGCGATTGCAAAATATTTAACGACCAAATTCAAGCATTTGTGTCATTGTCACCTAATTAAATGTAGCTCTGTAATCAATTGTAGTTTGCCGGCAGTCAGTTAGAGTTTGTCTGTCGAGCAGTGCGGTACAGTATAATTTCTAACAGTGCAACTAAGGAGGATTTACAACCATCAATGGAGACATTATTTTGTAACGTGGAATTACTAAAGTTGAAGGGCGATATTAACATACAAACTCGGTGTCTTATCCATAACGTTTTGACATTTTTTGACGAACTTAAAAGAGACCCAGCAAAAATTTCTGTCATCAATCTTAATAAACCTCAAGAGCTGACGGCGTCAATTTGTGGAGTATCTTTGCGGACTGTCAAAAAAATAAAACAAGAAGTTTTACAATCAGGGCTTCCTACTACACCAAGAGAGACGTTTAAGAAGCCGGCAACTGTAACCAATTTAGATAACTTCGACATCGATGTGCTGAGACGTATCAACACATCATATTATGATAACGGAGAATATCCTACCGTGGACAATATACTCAACAAATTTAAGGATGCCATACCTGGATTTAAATGCGGGAAAAGTTCCATGAAAACCATTTTGCAGAGTATAGGTTACAAATATCGAAATGGCGACGACGGACGGAAATATTTAATGGAAAGGAGTGACATTAAGTGTGCCAGAATGGACTTTTTAAGAAACATGCACAACTTAATTACCACCAATGATTCTCGATCCCGATTTTACCTCGATGAGACCTGGGTTAACCAGAATCATTCAAGAAGACGTATGTGGCACGACGAAAACGACGAAGGTGGATTTAAGAACCAGAAAACCGGAAAGGGATCTAGACTTATTCTTTGTCATGCTGGGTCTGCAAGGACTGGTTTCGTTCCAGAGGCTAAATTGTTGTTTAGAGCGGTGAAATCTAAGAACTTAGACTATCATACAGAAATGAATGGTGACACATATATGGAGTGGTTCGAACGTTTTTTAAAAGTACTCGAAGAGCCATCCATTATTATCGTCGATAACGCAAGTTACCATTCAGTTCAGCTCGAAAAGATACCTAATTCAAACACGAAGAAAGCAGAAATACAAGAATGGTTGAGAAAAAAAACATTGCTTTTGAAAGTACCGAGATTGTAGAGGAGTTAATACGTAGGTGAAAGCAAGTAATCCTTCGAAAGTGTATGCTTTGGATCAATTGGCAAACGAATTAGGACACGAATTGATACGCTTACCACCATACCACTGTCAATATAATCCTCTTGAGCTCATCTGGGCTCAGGTTAAAGGAAAAGTCGCTTCGAAGAACAATACGTTTAATTTAGCAGCTGTCGAGAAATTGTTTCACGAAGCCGTCGAAAATGTTACACAGGAAAATTGGGCCAAGTGTGTTAAACACGCGAAAGATCTGCAAAGAGCTGATTTTGAAAAATATATTTACAGAGACCAGCACCGTTTGGTTATAAATCTACAAGATAGCAGCGACAGCAGTTCAGATGACGAGTAAAATATAGCTTTTTTAATATATTTTTTTAGCCTGACCAACCTATAATTGTATTTTTTGTTAAAATGTAATTTGTAATATTTAGTACTTAGTTACATGTTACATTTTAAGATAATATTTAGGTTAATGTAGATATTTTTTTAATATTCTTTAAACTTTTATTTCACTTTATTGTTGCATGTATACGTTAGTTTATATTTATGATTTTTTTTTTTAATAAATGAGTTTAAAACTAACTAAACCAATTATTACAAATAACCCATAGAAAATTTTCATCATAATCTATAATATCCATCGATATCTCTTGTCATCTTTATCGATCCAACCATCGATCCATCATAATCCATCGATATTCCATCGATACATCGATACTGCTATTATTATTTTTAAAACACGCATCCCCATAGTGCGAGCGAAAGACAGCGAGTGTGAGCGAGAGGTCCGGCCTAATGATTTATGACTCCAAGTGCACGTTGATAATGGCCGTACTATAGCACGGGGCGAGGTCATGCCTTACAAGCTAAAAAACCAATACTAAAGATTAGCTTAATCATTATCGAGGAAATTTAACAACAAGGATCAATCTAAACAGCAAATCTTTGGTTAAAAAACCGCCCACGTCGCCGTGAATAAACATCGGAGACGTATTAAACCACAATTTCACAATCCAAAATTATATTAAATTTGGCCTTCGCAAGCTGAATTAATCATACAATTTATAAGTGCAGTTTGTCACCTAAAATGAATTAAACCCGCACACTAAGCTCGAAGGTGGGGGAAATCGCCTGAAGAGGCCTGATTGGCTTAGACGCACGGGTGACGTTACTCCCACCTCCGTCTCATAGTTCAGCTTTCTCGTCGATAGATGGCGACGTTAGTTATTTTAGACACTATTTTATATTAATTATAACGAATTTATCAAAATATTACACTTAATCTAACTTATTATTAAATAAGATTAACTGAATATGTTATAATTATATTTTAGAGTATACATAGGTATCTTACGATTATATTAAATTGATATTTACTTATCTATTAAACAGATTACTTTACAATTATGTGTAATATATCAAATTAAAGATAATTTTATATATATCCTAAATCTAACCGAGTTTTATCATTCCTAAGGGTAGCAACCCTTTGATTAAGCTGTAAAGAATTTTAATATTCGCATTTGGTTCTGTATGTTGCAATGTTTCTTGGTTAGACCGGCTGTCATAGGCATAATTGATTTTCACACGCTTAATGAGGGAATCCTGAAAACCACATTCCTGCCGGATATTATTGCGAAAGTGCAGATTATAATCGCGAGTTTCAAGTTAGCTAAGTGCTTTTAGTGAAAGGTAAAATTAATGCCGTTTTGTAATCGAAAAACCGATATGTGGATTTTGTGAAAGTATAATATTAAATGTTGAAATGCGTTTTTGCCGCGACACCGGATATGCACGCAAGACCCAGCTGTTTATCAGATATTGTAAATTACCAATCATGATGTGACAGCGTTGGGTGATGCCATTTTTGAAGAATATTTCATTACATTTTTACACGAACGTCCAACAAAAAGCAGTGTAATGTGTTCATGGTTAATTTATGTATGTTTTCCGATTTTTTGCTACACCATAACTTCTAAACGCACTAACCCATTTAGTAGATTGTGGTATTGTTACAATCGTTATGTCATTCCGAGTGTCACAGGGTGTAGCGTTTAATTTTTAATTATTTATTATTTCTTTATAATTTGTAAGGTGTCATATATCGCAATGATCATGATCGGCCCCACGTTGGGCGCCATTTGTAGCGAATAATTTTTAATTATTTATTATTTCTTTATTAATTTGTAAGGTGTCAATATATCGCAATGATCATGATCGGCCACACTTTGGGCAAGCCATTTTGTAGCGTTATTATTTTTACTATATAATAGAGATTATTTATTTATTAATTTGTTTGCGATCATTTAAACGTGCGCGCGATGTGTCATCAGCGATAAGCGCTCGATGAAGAAGATAAAATTGAAAGGAGAAGTGACTAAAGGAAGAGGACGATGCTAATATATGTATAAAGATATTCAAAGTATGCAGAGAATAGAGATTTCAAGTGAATAGACCTGTTTTCTCTTGTACGAGCTCCTTCATATATGAAATTCTCCTATCCTGACTAAAATGTATTCTCCAAAAGAAGAAGAAGAAGAATAATAATGAGTATTCTATGTGTCTAGACCAATTTGTTAGATCCTTATGCACTTGGTTTTAGATAGTTTGAATCAATTTGAGGTTTATAAGTTAGGATCGGCTGGTAACATACACTTTTAAGATATCGTCTCGAGGGAAAATATTGATTTTTTGATGTTCTATGACACAATTCCTATATAGTGGATTATCAAAGGTGTTCTATAGTTAGAGACTTCCAGATCAATGTATGCTAATAGTTTTAAGTCACTTTCCCAATATCGGTTGATGATTGCTCCAATCAGCTGGGGTTTTTTTATAATGTACTTATAGGTCTGCTATAGCTCATTACTGAATATCTGACATCGTTTGATTTACCGCTGCCTTATTTTACCACACTGACGGATGCTACAGTCTTCTGTCAGTGCGTCGTGAACTCAGGAGTTATTTTTCTTATATATATATATATATTGGATCACGAGATAAATTTATAATAAAGGCGCCAATCTTGCTTATTCCATTACTGCGTTCGTTCATCCGTTAGCTCTATATCTGATCTATCGCATCGATTTCTAATTATAATTTAGCTCAGTCTATTTTTATATTCAGGTGTGGTATCCTTTGATTGAAGAAATATGAACACTTTTTCCGGCAAAATATTCGATATATTGTAAAATAGAATTTTTAGTTTATACAGGTTCATGTACATATATGACTCTTTTTGTAGCTTTGCAATATACTTAACTAGTTTAAAATAACATGGTAATATAACAATACGCAATCATAGCACAAAAACAACTTATCATAGCCTATATTACTTGGTATGTCAAATCAATTACGACATACGTATGTACATTTTTTTCTAAGTTTATCGCTACGCTGGTTCACGGACTTCGTCTCACGTGAAACCAGGTAGTTTCAAGTATCTCAATCAATGAGGCTTCGTCGTTTATTGACGGCCTGTAGTCACAATCAAGTACTGGCCTTCTAAAAGGGTTCACGCTAACCAATTTGGTAGCGGTCAGTACGACAAGCAAGATGTTATAGGCTTTCTATTTCAATTGTCGCGCGAAACAGTATAAGACGCATTGATCTTATTCATAATTATAACAACATACATATTTGCTTAAAATATAAAAAAAAAATATGAACAATAACAAGTTTTATAGTATTGCCAGCTTCGGCGGTTATAACGCACGGATATAACGCAATTATAGTAATTTTAACAATCTTACTTCGTTTTATGCTGCCATCCAATCCATTAACACATACCTTACACTAATTTAACGCCTTTATACACTTCTTAATAACTAAACACGTAACAACAACCAAACTCTCTTGTTTCAATTTGACAGGGGCATTGTAGTGATAGCGGCCGTCTAGTACGATTGTTTCACTCCGTTCTGACGAAAGATGAAATTGATTCGAAGTTGTCTTCGTGATTCGAAATCTATTGCGAATGTCTGTCTTGATATTACTTATTGTTATCTACTCGTGAATGTTTATTTAAAAGGAATGTCTTTTTTATTTTTCTTTTATGCTGCTACTCTTTGATTCTGCATACTTATATGTTTCCCCGCCAAAATTTAATGTATGTGGCGTCGCTATATAGATGTCTTTTTACTGTTTTTAAGTCGATCTCTCGTCGAATTTTAGCACTGGTTAATTTTGTTTGCTTTCCCGCCAAAAAATTTAATGTACCGCTTCTACTAAAACAAATATTTGTAAAAAAAAACTTCACTTTGATTCTACATGGGTTTTTATGGGAATGTTGGACAGCAATCTGCCAACATTCCCTCGTTTTAACTTGAACTTTTTACATTTTCCGGCACTTTTTCGACGTCTGGGTAACTAGGTTATTACTTGGTGGTTCTCCTGGTAGACTGAATTAAATTTGGCATCGCTCATCGCCTTTTTATACCCTTCAAAATACGGCAATTTCTACATTTTTAGATGTGCTTTTCAACCCCCTCCTATGCGAATAATGCGGCCATCATGCTTTTTCTTTCTGGTTACCAACTATCGTTTTTTCACATTGGGGTTCCGTATCATTTCGTGCACATCGAGCTATTTTTGCACTCTTATTTCTTTAATTCACTCATTTGAGCTGATTTCCTTATTTTTCCCGTATAATCTGTATCCCTTGCATCTAATTTCTGCATATATATTAATTTTACGTTGCCTCCTCGCGGCGCTATGTGCTTCTAAAGGTACGTGTATATTTTTCCAAAAAGTATGTCTATTTCATTAACTATTATGGCTATTATTATTAAAATTTTTTCTACTATAACCCTATATGGTTTTTATAAAAAGTTATTCGGCGTTAGTAGGTTTTTCAGTGACCCAATTTGAAAACATTTTTTACATCGAAATTCCTTATCCGTTTTCTTTAAAAATATGTCCCCTATGGTCTTTTTAACTTGTTCCTTCTTTCTGTATATTCTAAAATTTGTATTATCGTCTGCTTTTTTAGATATGGCTTTCCCTCCAAAACTTTCCCGCCAAATATGAATGTGACGCTTTTTGAGACGCTCGCCTGTTTTTCATTAGCTGTCGACCTTAAAATTTCCTTCATTTCTGAATTACAGCTCCTCCAGTGATCAAAATTTGTACGATATTCCGACTCTATTTGATGTCAAAACATGGCAACATTTTCCTGCCGTGAATAATTCTGATTTATTTTTCCGTCAAATCGTCATTTATTATGATTCAAACATTAAATTCTCCCTGTAATCTATCGTACGGAATATATGCTATGCTTCATAAAATAGCTTATTTCATTGGCTTTTTTCTAGTAGGTCCATCTACTGTGTGTTCTATTTATATAGGCTGTAATTAGCATTATCGTCTATAGTGGCGATTCTTCTCGGTAAAGTACGACAATCTAACCATAATTTGAACTGTCATTTCTAAGTGGCAGCGAATTCCTTCACTGCGATATTTAAATCGATTGCTAACTATTTATTCGGTTTTCAGGTTCTACTTGTGTTTCAGAGGATAGTGCTTATTCTACACTACGTCTATAGTGCGTGTCGTCGCTGAAACCTTCCTAAATATCCTGTGTTTCTATCATGCATCTTTAGAAGACCCATTTTTGCAAGAGGTTTCGGCGTTTTTCAAATCATCGATTTTTCCTTGATTTTTCTCTAAAGCCTATTTAGTTTTATTTTATTTAGTGGTTTATTGCTATTACGCTTCATTTTTAACGAATATATAAACGTTTCATGGTTTTATTGAGTTTTAATCTTATTTTAATATATTTTGTATTCCCCTGTCAATATGTCGGTCAAATCTATTTTGCAGTTATCTGCTTATCGACTGTGACATTTCTCACGTCTGCCGCTAGATGTCGCTACACGTTTTGAAATATGATTTAAATTTTGGGATAATGAATGAATCGACTAATTACTACTTTTACGTTTTCAAGACCATTCACCTTGAATTTCCATTGCTGCGTATAGATGGCAATAGGTGTGCTTACATGGCTTTGTTTGGTTTAGATATTATGTATTTTATTTGACAGGAGGCGTTCGAATTTACATCATTACAAGGGTACCCATTTTCTTCTCATTCTTAAGGCGGAACAGTTACACAGGGAAGAAAGAAATATATCGGAGGGAAAAAAATATTTTCGCAATCCGACTATCACGAAAAAGTCTTTTCATTTTTCGGAAATAATATATAGCCTATGACACTTACAAATAACGTGGCTTTCTATTGGTAAAATAATTTTCAAAATCAGTTAAGTAGATCTAGAGATTACTCCCTACAACCTCACAAACACGCAAACTTTACCTCTTTATAATATTACTATAGATTAATAATGTTTAATTCAATTAATAAAATTATTTATTTTAATTCTTATTTAAACAATAGGTATAAAATTTCAGAACATTGTCCAAAAAATGAAGACCATCTCCTATCCTGCCCGTAGCTTTCAACCCCCATCACACACCAGGACTTACAAGAGATGAACGACAAAGCCATCCGATCGCATATTTTTGTTGAGACGTTTCCCAACCTGGCCCAGACACCTTAACAAAAGAAAGTCTCTTTTACTTTCTTGGACCACCAACAGACCAGAAGGGAAAGTATTGTGAACGCCCTGTTTTTTTAACATGGCAATGAGTGTATCCATCTTGAGCCCCCTTGAGACGATTAATACTATTTCCAGATTAAAATCTGTTTGCGTGTCTGTCTCTGTGTATGTAATCCTCTACGGGGAGTTAATGGGCCCTTGCTGAGTTGGCCACGAAGACCCATTCTGTTCAGGGTTGGTCACACTCACGGGTCAACACCTATCCGACAGCCTCCACGCATAAAGTGCAAGCCTGGGTAGGACTCTGGCCTTATAGTCAGTTCCCCTGGGAATCAACCTTCTGGCGCTCCTGGACGGTCTGTGCACCGTGCGGCGTAAGCCAATCGACTGTGCACTCTGACTAACAGTCGGGGGAGTCTGGAAGCAGTACTGTTTTCTATAGAGCGGGGGCGGACCTTACGGCGACTGCTCTTGAAACGGCCTTCGGCTATCCAATCCTGGGTGAACAGCCTGGCAAAAGATGCTGTGGTCCGCGATAGATTCGGTAGAACACCGTTTCACCGCTTCGTAAGGAATAGGAACGCGCAAGCGATCTCGAACTCGTAATCAATCGAGAGACTGGAGTAATCTAGTCACAATTGGAAGTAAGTGCGTGAGTGTAAGCCCGCCGGGTAACACTCCTGGCTATCTCGCGGTTAAGGCGTTGGCCTCTTACGGGTTTGTGGCGGAGCTAGACGGTGGACTGTTTCGTCCAAGTCTTCTGCGCTAACTCCAGGGAGGTAGAACGACTAATCGTTAAAAATTCCTCAGGTGACGGGCTCGCCCGCTGTAGTCGACAACCCTAGTTGTATTCCTCCACGATAGCGTCCAAACACTTAATCCGATTGTGCTGTAATTTGGTATCATGCATCATTTGGTCAAAATCGACCACTGAGGGGCGCACTAGACATATATCAATCTCGATATATAGGACTTAAAGACTTGAAACTTGGTAAACAGATGCCTTGTAGGGCCGACATCGGTTAAATTGTCGTTTTCGACAAATACGATATAATACATACACTTGTCTTTAAAATGTCATTATATTCGCTTGCTCCCGTTTTTAGTAGAAAGGTGAAAGGTTGGTGTTTCGTTATCACTTTCTAGAGCAACGATCCTTTCCGCGTCTAAAACTGACCATTACTAGATATCAATATAGTTATGTATATAAATCAAATATCTGATAAGAAAATTATTATTGTTTTAAGCAATAACACTCACTGTCCTAGCTATATAGGAATGTAGACCCTGAGACTACAATGAGTTAACCCTGAAAGTTTTTGGGGTTTCGGCAAACCTCCTGCCGGAGATCACGTTGTGCGACTGCACTGCATTTTAACAGTCGTGAAATTCTGTATATCTATACTAATATTATAAAGAGGTAAAGTTTGTGATGTTGTAGGAAGTAATCTCTGGATCTACTGAACCGATTTTGAAAATTCTTTTACCAATAGAAAGTCACGTTATTTGTGAGTGTCATGGGCTATATATTAATCCGAAAAATTAACAGACTTTTTCGTGGTAGTCGGATTTGCAAAATAAGTCGGAGAATAAGCGGTCGAACGAAAACGTTTCTAACTAACGCTGCCTTAACTGTGAGAGATATATGATTAAGTTCTAGAGAAAAGTTGTAGAGCTTGATAATGCCTACAAAAACGTCAACAACAGCATATGTTTAACTTTTATATTTAAGTCACAAAAAGTAGTATTTTATATTAAAAATATAATTTAAATCGTTAGGTCATGTTCATTGGTCATATTATCAACAATTATGAATTCTTATCAAAATAAGTAAATTTATCATCTCAAGTGTTTAAAACAAAAGACTTTTCTCTTTTACTGCATCTAATTTCCCTTTTACTGCATAAATGGTTAAAGAGATAAGACACTCACAAATAAGACACTCACAAGAAGACACTCACAAATAACGGTAATATAGTCAAATTGGCATGCAAATACATACATACATATGCAGTAAAAATATAACCCTTCTTTTGGCAGTCAGTAAATAAATCATAGCCTCAGTACTAACCGAACCATACTCATAATTTCATCACAGATAAAAAGTTTTACCGCCCAACGAAGTGGGCACGGGTCAGCTAGTTGTAAATAGGATCATTGATTATAAATCGTATTAAGTTGCCCAAGTACTTACTGCGATATGAAAACCGGTATTTTTACTAAGAAACGCAAAATGTAGATCTCATGTTTCTAAAACAGTTTGTGTTCAATTTGGCAACTTTCTTGGTATAACTTCAAAGCAAATCAAATCACATTTATTGTCTTTAATCACTTAATACTTTATATAGCCGCTTAATGTTAAAATAACTTCAAAATGGATGCGAAATGTTTCTGAAGAGACCCACCCACATGTAATTCCTAATTTAGATTTAATTCCTATTTTAGACATAATGCCAAATTAAGATGTAATTCCTAATTTAGATGTTATTCCTATTTTAGATTTAATTCCTATTTTAGACACAATTCCTAATTTAGATGTAATTCTTAATTTAGGTGTTATTCCTATTTTAGACATAATTCCTAATTTAGATGTAATTCCTAACTCCGAATTTATAAAAAATAATTTATTAAGATAAAAGTAAACATTGAACGCTAGCTTATATAGTTTTCTCTAATTCTCGAGGTTATTTAAGACATAATTCCTAGTTTAGATGCAGGTACATAGACAAATAAACACTGCATTTTCGGATTTCGGGAAAGCTGCTATAGTACGGCCATTATCAACGTGAACTTGGAGTCATAAATCATTAGGCCGGACCTCTCGCTCACACTCGCTGTCTTTCGCTCGCACTATGGGGATGCGTGTTTTAAAAATAATAATAGCAGTATCGATGTATCGATGGAATATCGATGGATTATGATGGATCGATGGTTGGATCGATAAAGATGACAAGAGATATCGATGGATATTATAGATTATGATGAAAATTTTCGATGGGTTATTTGTAATAATTGGTTTAGTTAGTTTTAAACTCATTTATTAAGAAAAATTTTCATAAATACAAACTAACGTATACATGCAACAATAAAGTGAAATAAAAGTTTAAAGAATATTAAAAAAATATCTACATTAACCTAAATATTATCTTAAAATGTAACATGAAACTAAGTACTAAATATTACAAATTACATTTTAACAAAAAATACAATTAAAGGTTGGTCAGGCTAAAAAAATATATTAAAAAAGCTATATTTTACTCGTCATCTGAACTGCTGTCGCTGCTATCTTGTAGATTTATAACCAAACGGTGCTGGTCTCTGTAAATATATTTTTCAAAATCAGCTCTTTGCAGATCTTCCGCGTGTTTAACACACTTGGCCCAATTTTCCTGTGTAACATTTTCGATGGCTTCGTGAAACAATTTCTCGACATCTGCTAAATTAAACGTATTGTTCTTCGAAGCGACTTCTCCTTTAACCTGAGCCCAGATGAGCTCAATAGGATTATATTGACAGTGGTATGGTGGTAAGCGTATCAATTCGTGTCCTAATTCGTTTGCCAATTGATCCAAAGCATACACTTTCGAAGGATTACTTGCTTTCACCTTACGTATTAACTCCTCTACAATCTCGGTACTTTCAAAAGCAATGTTTTTTTTTCTCAACCATTCTTGTATTTCTGCTTTCTTCGTTTTTGAATTAGGTATCTTTTCGAGCTGAACTGAATGGTAACTTGCGTTATCGACGATAATAATGGATGGCTCTTCGAGTACTTTTAAAAAACGTTCGAACCACTCCATATATGTGTCACCATTCATTTCTGTATGATAGTCTAAGTTCTTAGATTTCACCGCTCTAAACAACAATTTAGCCTCTGGAACGAAACCAGTCCTTGCAGACCCAGCATGACAAAGAATAAGTCTAGATCCCTTTCCGGTTTTCTGGTTCTTAAATCCACCTTCGTCGTTTTCGTCGTGCCACATACGTCTTCTTGAATGATTCTGGTTAACCCAGGTCTCATCGAGGTAAAATCGGGATCGAGAATCATTGGTGGTAATTAAGTTGTGCATTTTTCTTAAAGAGTCCATTCTGGCACACTTAATGTCACTCCTTTCCATTAAATATTTCCGTCCGTCGTCGCCATTTCGATATTTGTAACCTATACTCTGCAAAATGGTTTTCATGGAACTTTTCCCGCATTTAAATCCAGGTATGGCATCCTTAAATTTGTTGAGTATATTGTCCACGGTAGGATATTCTCCGTTATCATAATATGATGTGATGATACGTCTCAGCACATCGATGTCGAAGTTATCTAAATTGGTTACAGTTGCCGGCTTCTTAAACGCCTCTCTTGGTGTAGTAGGAAGCCCTGATTGTAAAACTTCTTGTTTTATTTTTTTGACAGTCCGCAAAGATACTCCACAAATTGACGCCGTCAGCTCTTGAGGTTTATTAATATTGATGACAGAAATTTTTGCTGGGTCTCTTTTAAGTTCGTCAAAAAATGTCAAAACGTTATGGATAAGACACCGAGTTTGTATGTTAATATCGCCCTTCAACTTTAGTAATTCCACGTTACAAAATAATGTCTCCATTGATGGTTGTAAATCCTCCTTAGTTGCACTGTTAGAAATTATACTGCACCGCACTGCTCGACAGACAAACTCTAACTGACTGCCGGCAAACTACAATTGATTACAGAGCTACATTTAATTAGGTGACAATGACACAAATGCTTGAATTTGGTCGTTAAATATTTTGCAATCGCTACTTTTATCTATCAGAATATTTCAATTCATCAGTTATGTATTTCGCAACACTGTAATGTATTGGCTTAGTCATTATTGATTTCTCTTGAATTCCCTTTATTCCCTGAAAACTCATTATAATGATAGTGATGAAAGCGACACGAAGAATTTCAATTTTAATGCCATTTAAAATACCAAATCAAGAAACTCCACATTAAAAAAAATGGTTAAAAAAACGATTTCTATAAAAAAATCCCGATGTATTTTTGTACGACATTCTAAATAATAAATATTTTTCATTTTGTTCGGCAACATTATAGGGAATTAAATAATGTAAGAAGTATAAATGTAAGCAATGATACAATGTCTACGCAACTACACATAAGTTTTTAAGAGAATAAATTATTTTATTTGATTTGAGTAAATTATCGATAAGCAACGTCGACTTGTTGGACATCCTTACGCGCGTCGTCCGGCCTAATGCTTTATGACTTCAGGTGCACATTGATATTGGCCGTACAATAGAATGTAATTGATTGCATTCAGGTTAAATGATTAGTTATCAAGTTCAAATAGTCTTGACCTATTCGTCCGGCGCCGGCAGAGGCTTGCCGAGCACTCCTAAACTGCGACCGACCAAAAATTTTACATTTGCGCAAACACGATTTTCATACACATTTTTGATCTAATATAGATATATAGAAATTCTTTATTGCACATTTTAAAACAAAACACACAACAGGTGAACTTTTTTCCTAAATAACAATCTCTTACAGCCAACCTTCATGGAAGTGATAATGATGCATGATGATAGTAAAGCAAAAAAAAAAAAAACAAAAAAAAACGAGAAATTAAAAATTGGCAGTGTCACCCCTAAGACTTTTTCGGCAAGTAGCCAATTACTGATTACATATTTCATAAGTAAAATCGATGAGCGCCGGCGGGCGAACCCGGTTGGATTTCGTTTCCCAACCGCCTCGGGCGGCGTGGTTCATTTATAGGTTAAGAGTGGGGTTGGACCAAGCGCCAAAAGATAGCATGAATAGTTGATTAAAATATATGGCGGAATTTAAATACTATTAGTGAAGCTTGTCTATACTAATATTATAAAGAGGTAAAGTTTGGGACGTTGTAGAAAGTAATCTCTGTATCTACTGAACCGATTTTGAAAATTCTTTTACCAGTAGAGAGTTGCGTTATTTGTGAGTGTCATAGGCTGTATATTAAAAGAAAAATGTAAACACTTTTTCGTGGTAGTCGGATTTGCAAAGTAAGTCGGAGAATAAGCGGTCGAACGAAAATGTTTTTAACTAACGCTGCCTTAACGATGAGAGATATATGATTACGTTCTAGAGAAAAGTTGTAGAGCTTGATAAATCCTACAAAAAAGTCACCGACAGCATATGTCTAACTTTTATATTTAAGTTACAAAAGGTAGTATTTTATAATAAAAAAATAATTTAAATCGTTAGGTCATGTTTAGTGGTCATACTATCAACAATTATAAATTCTTATCAAAATAAGTAAATTTATCGTCTCAAGTGATTAAAACAAAAGACTTTTCCCTTTTACTGCATATAATTTCCCTTTTACTGCATATAATTTCCCTTTTACTGCATAAATAGTTAAAGAGATAATACGCTCACAAATATGACACTCACAAGAAGACACTCACAAATAACGGTATAGTCAAATTGGCATGTAAATACATACATACATAAGCAGTAAAAATATAATCCTTCTTTTGGCAGTCAGAAAATAAATCATAGCACTCAGTACTAACCGAACCACACTCATAATTTCATCACAGGTAAATAGTTTTACCGCCCACCGAAGTGGGCATGGGTCAGCTAGTATATGATATTTTCCAACCAAATTTTCACATTGTGATTTCTGCCTCACAAATCTCTAAGTCCAATATTTCGATAACAAAATATGAATAGTTCGCTTCTATATATGAATAGACCAGCGGCCCGATGGTCCGATGACATCAAGGAGACAGCTGGACCTGTCTGGATGAAGGAAACGGACAACCGATCCGGATGGAGAGTGATTGGAGAGGAGTATGCCGGTGGGCGAATGCGCGCTGATGATGATGATGATGAAGAAGAAGAAGAAGAAAAAGAAGAAGAAGAAGTTCGCCCCTTGGTGGACCGATTTTAACCATGACCTTTTCAGCTCTTGCTATGACCGACTGGCATTTCAGTTCAGTCGGATTAGGCGTTTGTTCGCTATCATGGAGGAATATGTACATACACATACACACAGACACACACACACACAGACACACGCACACATACTCACAAACAGACTTCAATCTAGAAATGGTCCTAGGGCGACATGAGACCTTAGAAAAATATCCGAAATGGGCGTACACGCGAAAAAATAGGCGGGATCAATTTTGTAGGGTTTGACCAACAAGGGGTTGTCGACTACAACGGGCGAACCCGTCACCTCAGGAAGTTTTAACGATTGGTCACCCGATCTCCCTGGAGTGAGCGTAGAAGAGGACAAAACAGTCCACCATCTAGCTACGTCACAAGCCCGTAAGAGGCCAACGCCTTAACCGCGAGATAGCCAGACACTCACGCCCTTACTTCCAATTGTGACCAGATTACTCCGATCTCTCGATTGGTTACGAGTTCGAGGTCGCTTGCACAGTCATCTCCCTTACGAAGCGGTGAAACGGTATATACCGAATCTATCGCGGACCACGGCGTCCTTTGCTCGGCTGTTCACCCAGGATCGGATAGGTGATGGTCGTTTCAAGAGCAGTCGCCGTAAGGTCCGCAACCACCCCCGCTCTATAAGAAACAGTACTGCTTCCAGACTCCCCCGACTGTTAGTCAGAGTGCACAGTCCATTGGCTTAAGCCGCACGGTGCGCAGACCGTTCAGGAGCGCCAGAAGGTTGATTCCCAGGGGAAACTAACCATAAGGCCAGAGTCCTACCCAGGCTCGCACTTCATGCGTGGAGGCCGTCGGATAGGTGTTGACGCATGAGTGTGACCAACCCTGAACAGAATGGGTCTTCGTGGCCAACTCAGCAAGGGCCCATTAACTCCCTATTGGTAGGGTTTGACCAATAAAAATCCAGCGTTGACGAAACGTCAAGCGCAGATTCGACGTCCGCTCGCGCCGGCTACTAGGCGCATACTAAATGCTCTATCGCGGCCCTAGCACAGAATAACTATCTTTACGCAGTTGTGGTATAAGGGCATTATAACAAAGCATATTAACGTAACTCTCAGAGCGCTCTCGCGTTTTAATTAATTGTAATTAATTTAGGGCCTAAATAAAACATGTGACTAAGTGCTGCCCTAGAGAATTAACCAGTTAATATAATGAAATTATAATATAACCCACTCACCGCTTACATTGTAGGAGTAAACGCGGCTGTAAGTTTTCGAAGTCAGCCTTAATGTCCAATGCAATGAGCAACTTTTTTGAGTCCAAATTTTAAATTGGTGCCTTGTCGAGGGATTTACTTAGAAACTTTTAAAAATTATTTCTTAAATTTGGTCAAAAAACTCATAAAACTAAAATTCTTCAGATATGGCCGTTCCCAGGTTGTCGCCTTAATTGTCTCAGATGGGGGTCAAAATAAGTAGATACCTACTTCCGTCTTTATCTCGATTTCCTTAGCGCGGTCACAATACTTTCCCTTAGGCTGGGAATGTATAAATAAATATGATTTATTTAGTAAATGATAAATATCAGGATAATATAATTTATAATATACTAGCTGACCCGTGCCCACTTCGTTGGGCGGTAACACTTTTTAGTTGTGATGAAATTATGAGTGTGGTTTGGTTAGTACTGAGTGCTATGATTTCTTTACTGACTGCCAAAAGAAGGGTTATATTTTTACTGCATATGTATTTGCATGCCAATTTGACTATATTATCGTTATTTGTGAGTGTCTTCTTGTGGGTGTCTTATTTGTGAGTGTCTTTTCTCTTTAACCATTTATGCAGTAAAAATGAAATTATATGCAGTAAAAGGGAATAGTCTTTCATTTTAAACACTTGAGACGATACATTTACTTATTTTGATAATAATTCATAATTGTTGATAATATGACCAATAAACATGACCTAACGATTTAAATTATTTTTTTAATATAAAATACTACGTTTTGTTACTTAAATATAAAACCTAGACATATGCTGTCGCTGACTTTTTTGTAGGCATTATTAAGCTCTACAACTTTTCTATAGAATTTAATCATATATCTCTCATCGTTAAGGCAGCGTTCGTTAGGAAACGTTTTCGTTCGACCGTTTTTTCCGACTTACTTTGGAAATCCGACTACCACGAAAAAGTCTTTTCATTTTTCGGATTAATATATATAGGTAGCCTATGACACTCAAAAATAACGTGGCTTTGTATTGGTAAAAGAATTTTCAAAATCGGTTCAGTAGATCCAGAGATTACTTCCTACAACGTCACAAACTTTACCTCTTTATAATATTAGTATAGATAGATAGGCAAGTTTTCGACAACATCGGTAAACATCTAATATTCTCTAGATTTTTACAATAATATGATCATTTGTTCGGTTAACCCATGGCGTGGTCCTTATCAACATTACTGCGTTTTACTAGTATCGAGCCTAACGTTTGTGTCGAAATCATCGGTTCAAAATTTTACTAACTAAGCAGTTTGCTATTCCGATTATTCCGAGAAGTTGTCGATGCGGTTTTATAAAAAAAAATGCTTCAATTCAATTTTGTTTTTAGAGACTCACCTATTGCTTGTCGCAGCTGCTGAAAGCAGTTATTTAGTGATTTTAGTAAGTGCTGAACGCGTGTTGACTTATCGAGAATTAGTGAAACAGTCAGTAAGTCTTTATTTTTTGTATTAAATATTTTAGGTATGTTTATTTCATTTTATTTTGTTGTTATTGTGGTGTAGTAACATTAAATTGTAATAATTGATAAGGATAAAGATAGTCTGTGGGTTACAGTACTTATTGATGCTTATAGTAATTATTAGTTCATATATTGATCAAATCCATGCATCCTTATCAGGCCCTATTCTATTTTTAGTATATGTAAATGATTTACCAATGTATTTCAACGATATAAATGTAACGATATTTGCCGACGACACTAGTTTAATTGTTGCCGGTAAAGATAATAATAAAGTAATAATAATAATAATAAAAAACTCTTTATTCTTAAGAAAAGGCGAGCTTATTGCCTGCAGGCAATATTTTAGAGCTAACCTATACTATTGTAAGAACATTATTTGCGAGTAGACTACATAACTTAACCTATATAAAGAGTATGACAAATAAAATAGAGGAGGATAGAAAGAAGTATATACTTTACTCTTTGTGGGCACAGATTTGCCACATCAAAATAATCTAACACCTATAAGGACGCTAAAGTTTTAAAAGGAGGGGGATGGGAGGGGATAGGGAATTTATCTGGAGGATTTCAAATGCTGGAGGATTTCAAATAAAGATATGGAAGAATTATTGATTAACGTTAAAATTAATCTATTCAAACGTAATAGTTGGTTTGAGAGCAACAACCTCACACAAAATGCGTCTAAAAGTAACTTCATACATTTTACAAATCATCGAAATCGGAATAAAGGTTCGCCAATACTTTCAATAAATAACACTGCCATTCCTCAAACTCCTTGTACTAGATTTTTAGGTGTTCATGTCGACGAACTTTTAAAATGGAACTTTCACTGTGAAACCTCGAAAGTAGGTTAAGTCGGGAATGTTATGCTTTAAGTATTGTAAGAAGGTCGTTGGATGAATTGCAAACAAGAAATGTTTATTTCAGCTATATTGAACCTATCCTAAGTTATGCCATTACGATCTGGGGAAATTGTTATGCTTGCCATAGGGAACCCATATTTATACTTACTCCAAAAGAGAGCAGTGCGAATAATTGCAAAGGTGAAAAGGGAAGAGTCGTGTGGACCCATTTTTAAAAGGCTAAGAATCCTCACCTTAACCTCACTCTATCTCTTTAAGTTACTGACTGAGCTTTTTAAGAATAAAGAAACACACTATAAAAAGTTTTCAGATACACATACTAAAAATACGAGAAATAAATTAAACATTTTTATACCATGTATTAAACTAAACACAGCAAGGCAAGTCACAAAATACTCCGGGCCATATTACTTTAACAGGCTATCAAGTGGAAAGCTTATTCAAAAAGTTACCTAAAGAATTCTTATTAGACAAAGCTTTTTACTCGATCGATGAGTTTGTTAATTTTAAATAATTTTTAAAATTTTTGGCCATTTTTTTTGACAATTTTAAGTAGCATTTTTAATTATTCTGACTTTTTCTGATTTTAATTTCTTGATTATTTTTATTGATTATTTTAATTTGTGGCTTTAGTAAATAAATCTTAAAAATAATTTTGATGCCCTAAAAGCAATAATGAAGTAACTGTATGTATGTGGTGATAAATGTAAATATTGTAAAAACGGATTAATAGACTGTACTTTAAATGTACCTAAGTATTAAGTTTCTACAATCTGTTAAGATTTTTTTTGGAAATAAATTGAAATTGAAATTGAAAAATTGAAATTAAGGGTATAGCATAAGAAAGGTTACGGGAAAGAACGATCAACATCAACATTGTGAATTTTTTTGGTAATTTCATTTTAAAAAATTACTAGTTTAAAATAGATCTCTAAGTAAGGGGTTGGTTTGAACGAAAACAATACATTTTGTCTGTAAACCAAAAATAGTTGAGTTTCTCAAAAAATACATTTTCCTAAATTTATAAATTTATACCTTATGAAAACGTAGGTACTTAAAAAAAAGATATTGATCGTTCTTCTCCGTAACCTTACTATACATTCCTAACCACAATTTCCTACAAACCCCCCACCCCCACCCCGCCCTCCTCCCTCATATATTGTTTATCTACATCATTATTTAAATAATAGAAATATTATTGTATAGTATTGTGAAAGCGTTAAAAAAATAAGGTGAGGACGGATATATGCAATTTGAAACCTCCGAGACGATTAAGACCATTTCTAGACTGAAGTTCGTCTGTGTGTGTGTCTGTGTGTATTCCTCCATGATAGCGGCTCAATCAGACTTTATCCGATTGAGCTGACATTTCGAATGCAGACATCATTTGATCATCGCAGGAGTTGATAAGATTGTGTTTGTATCGGTCCAACATTAAAAAAAACTTTTCCAACATTTGATTACCTTATTATTTAAGTTAATAAACATACGCACCAAAAAACTCATTTAAAAGAATCAAAATAAATCGTTTATTATTACGCCCACGAAACCCACTAGACAATTCCTGGGTGATAATTTGAATATACCTAGGATGAAGACGTCTTTCGGACAGCGACACTACTCTTTCACAGCTACAAGACTTTATAATAAATTAAGCAGTGACATAAAAACCAGCCCCAATTGTCATTTGTTTAAAAGCAAAATAAATAAATGGCTGTTGCAAGAAGCGCGTTTATCTATCCATGCCATGATCGATGTAGTAGAATAAGTTGAAGTTGACTTAACATAATATATTGTGTTTATATGTATGTATGTGTGTATATGTGTATTCTAATGTATTTAGTATTTCTATTTCCTATATAATATTGCATTTTTTTATTAAAATTTTATTAATATAGATATTTATTATTATTATATATATTTTTTTATTATTATTATTGTGTTTGGTTGGTTCATCGACCCTCTCTTTAAATGTAAAAATATAAATTGCTTGCCCTGGAACGGGTATATCCCAGTTGGGCAGCACTAGCCAGTGAATGAAAGAGGAAAGTTTTTGCCATTTGTTTCAATATTATAATTATTGTAAATGGTTAATTTGATAATTCCAATAAAATAAATAAATAAATATGCTCGCATAGCACTTGGCTATAACGAATTGATGCCATAGTTTGTGTTGCACGTTGGTAGGTGATCGTTTTACCTTTTATCATTGCGGGAAAACCGTATCGCTTTCCCACAAATTAACTATTTAGCGATTATAATGCCATTAGTACCAGATGATTATACCTAAAAATAGCATTAAATCATCTTACTTTGTGATGTCAGGACTAGTAGTTCGTACTTACTGTTGTTTTATTTAAATTTTATTTATCTAATTAAAATAATATTTAGGAATTATTTTTACAGAATGATTTTGCGTCATTCGTAACTAAGCAGTGCCAGTTCCAAGAGAAACGCCAATTTTATATGATATTATTTGAAATTTTAAATTTAAAATTTAGTTTTATGAAGATGTTGAGAAATTGTTATTGGGCCCGATCGCGTTTCTTCGTGAACTAAAATAGGAGCTTAGTTCAACCGAACGAGACAGAGCAATACGTTAGAACGGAATATGAAATGAATTGTTGTCGATTTTCCCGCACCAAAACTACCGTGAATATATTAAAAAGAATAAAAGACACGACTGCCGTAACAGAATTGAAACTATTGTTGTAGTATTTAGAATTATTTTTATTATGGCTATTTTATGAATTATTTGTGGTTTATGTATTTATCCATATAGATACATGTATATTTACGGAATTTACTCAATCAGACCTTTCATTTGACACTAAACACGGTATATTTATGTTTATTTAATGACATTTGGATATTTAGACAATTATTTACTTGATTTTTGGACAGTTAAGGTACCCTATGATGCTCGGGATACATAGTGATTTTAAATTTATTTTTATTTATTTATTTATTTAATTAATTAATTACTATAACACATTGATTTGCTTACAAAAATAACAGGAACCGAATGGCAAAACCTTAACCTTTTGCTTATTTGATTGTCACCCAACTGGGACTAGCCCGTTCTAGGGTGGACAGGAAAAATAAAACCAACACCTAATTCAGTTCAAGATTTGAATTTATGGTGGTGTAACGGACCTTAAGTCCACTACATACGATCAACAAATGCATCGATTTCCAGTGAAATCCACTGACACAATTCAGCTATTATTTTGACTCGTGCAGCTATGAATCAGCACGATGAAACAGTACTTTTACTCAGAATATTTCAAATTGCATCATTGCACGGCCTATATAAACCGGCCAAAAAGCAACCAAATTATCAGTCCCCGATTGTTCACCTTCCCCCAAGGTTGCGACGGCATATCCGGTACCCCTCTACGAGGTCGTTCAACGGATCCGGCTCCTTGGTTTCCTTTCCTTATTCTCCCTGAGTCTCGAAGCATCAGTCTGTAATCCCACAGACTCGAGTCGTGCCCCGTACAAGATACTAGGAGCACACATACAATCCTCATCCGCATATTCCTACATAACCTCCGTCGCGCAACCCTCGCGTCTCGATAAAGTAATACGGGCACTCGTTAATTCGGCAAGCGTTATTACTGAGCATATTCAATCGATTCAATCAATAAATATCTTCAGCTTCACCAAAACCGCCTTTAAATACGGAGATAACTCGTAAGTTGACACCACCACCTCACATCGTATAATTTGGAGTTTTGTGAGGGGTGGTCCCTCACAGACGTTAGACTTTTAAAAATTATTGAAAAAAACTCACCCAATATAATTAGACGTTCTAGTAGTTGTGATAGGGAGATATAAAACGAATACAGAAATAAAATTGTCAACAGAAATGAGATATTAAATCTATCATTTAATGGCCATACTAAAAAATACCACAGTAATGTAATTATTCTGGCCGCAGCATTCCTAAAGTTGAGTAGGAGGGAACGGTAAACAAACACAATATTTTTTCCTCGAACTACAATTGCCCAAGAAGAATAAGAACACTTACATTGTCGAATTAGACATACCCAGGTATGTCCTTGTCCTTATATTAGTAACTAGCTGACCCGACCGATGTTATCGAGTCCAAATGTCAATAAATTTGTTCTTGATCGTTTTGTGGATTTGTGAAAAGCTATTGGAATATGTACACTGAGACAAATATAATGCTGTAATACACTGAAATACGCATGTTTCAAGAGGGATTACGTATATAAAATGTACTGTAGTCCGTACGTATGTATCAACATGACGCGTAACGGTGTAGTTAACATTTTTTTTTTTTTTTTTTTTTCAATAAATTTATTCATAGAAAAAGATACATTTTTTAAAATATTACAATCTCGCCAAACTGGTATACAGTTTGTTGGCGAGAAAAACTCTTATTTTTCTAGTCTTACACTTCTAATTTTGTGATACAAAAATACATTATTAAAATATAAAAAACAATGCACAGCAGTATTACTACTGGTCTTACTACAGGCTTAAATTAGGCCAGTATTACTACAAGCTTAAATTATAGAAACGTATAACAAATTTACTTATTACCACTAATTTCACTATAAACATCTATAAACATCCAACAGGTAGCTTTTTAATCGTTACGGGCATATTAATTACACCGCATATTCATTACGGCGCACAACGAGATCTTGCTTTTACCATGACAGCATGTTATTACATACGTAAAGTCATAGTCAGTTACAAGAATCATATTCAAGCAACATTATACCGTTATTTTCGTATTACCCGTACAGAACATGGTGAAACATTTCCTTGCAATTCAACAAAACAACGAAATTCCTTGCAATTCAACAAAATTACGATTGAAACGTCATTATTCTGTACAAAACCGTAATAACAAAACGTCATTGCAGGATGAAATCTAATGTTTTCTCAGTGTAAAGAAGGTAATAAATCGGTTGTGTCAGCCCAAGACTTTCCAGTCATTCAGACAACCCCTTCACGACAATGCCCCTCAATCCCAACTCCCTCCTCTTCCAACCTCCGCCTCCCCAACCCCCGCTCCCCTCGCCAACACCCCTACCCCCAAACTCCCCCTCAACACCCCCCGCAAACTCCACCCCCCCTCGACCTCCCCCACCCCCCGAATTTTTCTCAAGATCTTCCAGATTTGTTTTCAATTGAATACAATAGATGAAGTATTTTCATACCGAGAGCATAGCGACCCTAGAATGCCATGGCTTCGAGGGGATTATGACCAACAACTCAGGATGTGTAAAGTTCCGGACGAAAATAATGTTCTTCTCCCGAAAATCTTTTTCTGGCTTCAAAAGTGAGTTTCTATCCCACCTTATCTAGAGTGCTTTAATAGATACAAAAGGGCTTAGCATGCAAAAGGGGTTTCAGGGAGGTGGTGTTGGAGGGGGTGGCGTTTGGTGGGGGCTTTGGGGGGGTTTGAGGGAGGAGGGTTAAGAGGAAAGTTACGGGCGTAAGTTGGAGGGTTGAAGGAGGGGAGTGAGAGAAGGTTGGAGGAGGGGGGGGGGGGGTAAAGTGGGGTGAGGGTATAAGAATAGTAATAATAATAATACTAATAATAACAATAAGAATAATAACAGATTAATAATAACAAGAAGAAAAATAATAATAAGAAGAAGAACAAGAAAAGGATCCTCCTAGTCTTCTTTTTACTTATTTTACTTTAATATTTATCCAATTACTGAGTACGTATAAAGTTTTGCTTTCGTGGATTAATGTATCACTACTAGAGTTCTTAAATAGTTACCCAAGTACTATGGAGACATAATGTTTCGGACCAAATCGCATTCGCTATCGTGAAGGGGGAAGGAGAGGGGGGAGGGGAGGGGAGGGGAGGGGGGGGGGGAAGGGGGGAGTTTAAAAATATTCAGATGAAGCAGTCCTTGGATACTTGCCTGGAAAGTCTTGGGCTTACCGATTTTTTAATTTGGTATACTATTTCAATATGCATTACGCACATTTATATTTTTCTATAAATAATTACGGCATTCTATCTCGTGTTGTTTCTGTTATATAATCGGTCTATATACAATGCGATAGATGGCACTAATAATTGAATGTTATTATTGTTATAATTCGTTAAATTATTGCGTTTCAACCCTTAACATATAACACAAAAAAACATTAATTATCAATGTCATTATAGATGTCAAAATAAATTGCTATTAGTTTCGCTAGGCAATGCTATCAGCGCCACCTGCACGTAAATATCGAGTTTGGCCCTTGATTTTATATTTGAAAAAAAAAGGAACGGAAAATCGTCCGTGGTTGGAGCGTTAATAATCATGACAGCCATTCTTGTAACATTATCAATGAGGAGCTGGAGTTCTTCCAATTTCTGAGGAGTTTAAATAAGGTCAAATAGTGGCCCGTGCATTCTGTTCTTCGTTGATTTTATAACTGGTATCCCAGTCCACCTGGTTCAACGGCGGATCCAGGGGGGGGGGGGGGGGGGTAATTGGGGTCATGACCCCCCCCCCCCCCTGGGGCCTGGGCTGGGCATACGTCGACCACTGATAATTTTTGTAAAATCTATTGATTGTATTAATTTTATTAAACTATTTGATTTGTATTTATTTTTGTAATTTTGGAGCCATAACTGCAGTATAGGAACCTCTCCTGGATTGTTGATTTTTAAACGTCACCGGACTATATTCGCCACGCAGATTTCGAATCTTCAATAATCTTTCGTCGCTCTCAATAAATAAGCTAGATATAGGCATTTAAAGTTTGAATAATAAACGTCAACACAACGGCCATATTGTGTCAGAAGTAGTGTCGGAAAATAGTCGATATATCGCGAGTTCTCTAATGTCGATTACAATTCGTGATATTACAAAAATGATGGCATGGTCGTGAAAAAACATGTGCGATATTGAAAAAAAATACACTGTTTTCGAGGTTTTTTTCAATGACTTTGCGTTTTGATAACAAAAGGTATCCTGAAACAATAGAAAATTCCAAAATATTTGAATATCGCCGCAAGTAAAAATTATTTTTCGAATTTCGCGCGAAATTCGAAAAAAAAATAATGCCTGCGGCGCTATTGTCCGCTATCGGCGCTTGATGTTAACATGACAATGTGTTAGCAATATTTCGTTTTTTTTCGAGGTTTTTACAAAATGATTTTGGTGATAATGACAAAAGGTAACCTGAAACAAACGAATTTTTTTCAATATCAAATTAACACCGCAGCAAAAAGTTTTTTTCGAATTTCGCGCAAAATTCGAAGTTGATGTTAACATGACAATGCGTTAGCGATAATTCGGATTTTTTCGAGGTTTTTACAAAATAACTTTGGTGATGATGACAAAAGGTAACCCGAAACAAACTAAATTTCTTCAATATCAAATTAACACCATGTGTTAGTGCCATGTGTTACGATCATCTAAAACAATTGGCCAATTTTCGAAGTCTTTACGAAATGACTTGGTGTATTGATGACTAAAGGTAACCTGAAACAAACGACATTTCAGGATATCTTCTGTCATCAATATACAAAGTCATTGAAAAAACATCGAAAATAGTGCCCTTTTTTATGTTTCGCGAAAATATGTACTTTTTCAATCATTTTTTTTCAAAATATTTCGATTAATCTAGAAACTCTGCAAATTGTCATAATATCTGTAATATCGCTAATTGTTATCGGTATTACGATATATTCGACTGTGTCCAACACGGTATGTACAAACAAATTGGCCGCAACTTTCTTGGCATTAGGATGAAAAATTTGAACGCCTATATCTCGCTTATTTATTGAGATCGAATAAAGATTATGGAAGATTCGGAATCAGCGTGGTGAATTTTATTTTGGCTTATTTTGGCCTATTTGTTTACATATAAAATTTAAATGTTGAATGCCTATATCTCGCTTATTTAAAGCGACCGACACAATTTTCTTCCAGATTATTAAAATGAAACAATCTATTAGTCTATTTTTTTTTAGAGAGAGGTTCCTATACTGCAGTTATTCCGGAGCCTTTCCTGGCTGGACCTCGACTATGTGACCCCCCCCTGACTCGAAGGCTGGATCCGCCCTTGACCTGGTTGCAAAACCTGTACAAGGGCAATTTGTGCCGTTAAGGCCTAACCACAAAAATCTTCTAAAAATTACATTTTTTTGCAGGTTTAAAAATGTCCTTATATACTTTGAGGATATCCTTAGAGACCGCTATCAAAATAAGGACAACGTTCCACGTCGTCGCAGCCATTCACCATACATTCGTGACCGTGTGGTTTGCCCTTCTTGATAGATCTTCCATCAAGAACCCACAGGTAGTGGATGCCCTGAGCTTCGCAGACAGATACCTTACAGGATGGAATTTCGTAAGTATATGTTTAAAACATTACATCTTGTTGATTTAAATACACTTTTCATTTTAATTAAAACACGACGTAAAATAGAAGGCATACTGGGCTCGATTGCATTTCTCCGTGAACTAAAATCGGAAATCAGTCCGTGTGAACGAGACAGGGCAATACGCTAGAGCGAAATGTGAAATGAACTGTTAGGTTATTACTTTTTCGCATTAAAACTACAAACAAAAGATAACGCATCTGAATCTAAAGCCGCAATTATATTGGGGCCAAGCCGCGCGTTGCAACGCGTGGGATTGAATTCGGTTTTATATATTTAGTATGAAAATGATTATATAAGTGGGGGCTTACACGCTCAGTCTGGCGTCAGTCTGGTCCATTAGTCTGGAATGATGGTAAACTGATGGTCGGAACACCCGGTACACCCGGTTACACGCTCAGTCTGGCATAAGTCTGCCATCAGTCACCTCAAAAACGTCGTCCAGATGACACTTCAAAAGAGAGAATGGATTGCAGAAAAAAAGCTTGTATTGCTATAATAATAGCTCTAACTCCAAAAAAACAAGTAAAACGGAAACGGTGGTTTAAATCGTGGCTACTGGGAAGAGATTTATTACTTTTTTATTTACTTTTGGCTTTTGATACATACAACATGCATAATATATGTTTATATTTTCTAGAATCATTTTGTATATTAATTTTTACCTACTCTTCTTTTCACATCAGCATTTTGGTTGACTGGAAGATATTGTAATGTTGTAATGTCCGCCATTGTACCTTATTTTTATTGTGCAATAAAGGGATTTTGACTTTCCTTTCCTAAATGATACTATCCCGTCGGATTTCCTGACTTATTTGATGGTTTTATATCGTAGTGAAAACGTAACATCGACATTTATGAAGTGTCACTTACATACTTAGTATCTTGCGTGAACTTCTAGACCTATCACGTCATATTTTGGAACCCGCACTCGAATCTTTGTGCGGGACTTTTTTACGTTAAGGGGACATAAGACCTCAGAAAAATTGGTCAATTCTTGGCGTGGTCAATTTTGTAGGGTTTGACCAATAAACATCCAGCGTTGAGGAAGCGTCAAGCGCAGATTCTACGTCCGCTCGCGCCGGCTACTAGGCGCATACTAAATGCTCTATCACAGCGCTAGCACAGAATAACTATCTTTACGCAGTGGTGGTATAAGGGTGTTAATGGCAAAGCATATTTAGCGTAACTCTCAGAGCGCTCTCACGTTTTAATTAATTGTAATTAATTTAAAGCCTAAATAAAAAATGTGGTTAAGTGCTGCCCTAGAGAATTAACCAGTCAATATTATGAAATTATAATAAAACACACTCACCGCCTACATTGTAGGAGTAAACGCGCCTGAAAGTTTTCGAAGTCAGTTTAAAGCATTAATGTCCAAGGCAATGAGCAACTTTTTTAAGTCCAAATTTTAAATTGGTTCCTTATCGAGGGATTCACTTAGAAACTTTTTTAAATTATTGCTTATATTTTTCAAAAAACTTATAAAACTAAAATTCTTCAGATATGGTCGTTCCCAGGTATAATGTCGCCTTGACATCTTCTTCATTATTTCAGGCGATACAGGTGATTTTCTTGATCATTGCACTGTTTTGCGACTACACAGATCTAAGACCGGAATCCATTCAGTTCAAGTTTCTTCACGATGTGAGGAAATTTAGAGATTTCTTCTTCACGGCGCTCGTCTTTCCGGGCACAATGGTAAATATTCACTTAGTGCACTGCAATAATATACGAAATAGAAGGCTGTCGCGGTTGATTGATATTATAAAAAGATATAAAAACGAATTTACCACGTGAATTTGGTAGCACCCGACGTTTCAGCGATGTTGTAACCGCCGTTGTCCAGGGTACACATCAAGGTCTACCGAGTAAACTCGTTTTACAACGTTTTTATAATAATATATAGAGTTAGGCAAACTTTGTACAGGGTTTCCCAGGTAAACGGAAAAATTTGAAGTAACGTAATTTGCCAGAATAGATAAAGGAAAAACATATTTTTTTGGCGAAAATGTGGCGAAAGTGGGCTCGATTGCGTTTCTTCGTGAACTAAAATCGGAAATTAGTCCGTTTGAACGAGACAGGGCAATGCGCTAAAGCGAAGTGTGAGATGGCCGGTTGTCACTTCGCCAAGGTCAAATCTTACACCGCTCGAAATATGCTCGAATTAATTCGGACGAGTATAAGTTCGGCAGGTGGTATTTATCTGCGATCATTCGTTTCATATTCGGCTCTAACGTATTGCTCTGTCACGTTCGCTTGAACTAATTTTAGTTTTAGTTCACAAAGAAACGCAATCGGGCCCAGTATGCAATTTATATTTTTATTTCGCATTCAATTTAATTTAATTCATGATTTTGTAACATGGTATTGGTGATGGTAATTTTAAATGGTCTGATGGACGGGGGGGGTCATGTTAATTTTAAATGGGGGGGGGAAGGGGCTCAAAATAGATATTTCCGTCTTCACCTCAAAAAAATGCGACTTCAAATACTTTCCTTATCGTCGGTTGACCGAAAAAGTAAAATAAAATAAATAGAGCTCCAGTTCTGAATATTTCTGTTGCGAGCTCGAAACTTTTTAAGTTGTAAGCGTTGCGTTACCTATTCATTTATGCGTAGGTCTAAAAGTAATGGAGGCATTTATTGTTCAAACCTTTATTGCCTATACCAGAATCTTTAGCGTCGTGGTGTTACAGTAACGGCAACTTGAGTTGTCGAGTACAGCGGGCGAGCCCGTCACCTCAGGAAGTTTTAACGATTAGTCGTTCTATCTCCCTGGAGTGAGCGCAGAAGACTTGAGGACAAAACAGTCCACCGTCCCGCTACGCCACAAGCCCGTAAGAGGCCAACGCCTTTTAACCGCGAGGTAGCCAGGAATGTTACCCGGCGGGCCGACACTCACGCCCTTACTTCCAATTGTGACCAGATTACTCCGGTCTCTCGATTGGTTACGAGTTCGAGGTCGCTTGCGCAGTCCTCTCCCTTACAAAGCGGTGAAACGGTGTATACCGAAACTATCGCGGACCACAGCGTCCTTTGCCAGGCTGTTCACCCAGGATCGGATGGCCAATGGTCATTTCAAGAGTAGTCGCCGTAAGGTCCGCAACCACCCCCGCTCTATAGGAAACAGTACTGCTTCCAGACTTCCAGACTAACAGTCTGCTCTTGAAATGACCATCGGCCATCCGATCCTGGGTGAAGAGCCGGGCAAAGGACGCCGTGGTCCGCGATAGATTCGGTATATACCGTTTCACCGCTTCGTAAGGGAGAGGACCGCGCAAGCGACCTCGAACTCACCAATCGAGAGACCGGAGTAATCTGGTCACAATTGGAAGTAAGGGCGTGAGTGTCGGCCCGCCAGGTAACATTACTGGCTATCTCGCGGTTAAGGCGTTGGTCTCTTACGGGTTGTGGCGCAGCTAGATGGTGTACTGTTTTGTCCCAAGTCTTCTACGCTCACTGCAGGGAGATAGAACGACTAATCGTTAAAACTTCCTGTGGTGACGGGCTCGCCCGCTGTAGTCGACAACCCAAGTTATTAGTCAGAGTGCACAGTCGATTGGCTAACGCCGCACGGTGCGCAGACCGTCCAGGAGTGCCAGAAGGCTGATTCCCAGGGGAAACTAACCATAAGGCCAGAGTCCTACCCAGGCTCGCACTTCATGCGTGGAGGCCGTCGGATAGGTGTTGACCCGTGAGAGTGACCAACCCTGAACAGAATGGGTCTTCGTGGCCAACTCAGCAAGAGCCCATTAACTCCCGGTAACGGCAGTGTATTATTTCGAAAAAAAATTTTTATAAACCAGATTTTTCCATTTTCCAGTTTGTCTCCTGCATGTTTTGGATTCTCTGGACCATCGATCGGGAGATGGTTATAACTGAAGCGTGTGATCATTTCATTCCGATATGGGTGCACCATTCGACACACTCTTGGATAGTACCGGTAGTCCTCATCGAGATCATAGTTCAACCTAGAATAAAACCAAAGAATGAAATATCACACATAGTAACTTTACACGGATACCAGTTGATCTACGCTTTTGTGTAAGTACTTACACAATTACGATTTAACCCTTTCGATGCCGACGCCGCATTTATGATATGAGGAGTCGGAGAACAAAACGATCTAAATCGGTTTCGGATCCAAACGTGTTTTTGACGTGACAACGTCTTATAAATCGATGGAGCCTGCTGCACGCACGAAAAAACATGACTCATGCGGCGTTACCTCGCTCTGAGGCGTACCATTTATTATATTTATTATTCAATATAAATGCTGCCATCTACCGGTTGCGACAAGAATTATTTACTAACCTCAGTCTAAAATAGTACCTACGAATTAAAATCACTAGATTGATTTAAATTCTTGACATAATTTTATATGTATTCTTGATATACGGAATGTTATTACTGAACTGACAATTTCCTTGTGGGTACAACGAAGTTCAACGAAGTAAGCAACTTTTATTTTTTTAAAAATAAAAAAGTTTGAAAAGCTATCATTACGATGCGCTATCTAGCGGTTGGTAAAGTGTCGCTGATATTGTTTATTTACGACGTATTACCTACCGCTACATGGCGCAGCGTGCTCAAACCGTTATTTAACAGTTTGAGATTTCAAACTCTCAAATTAAAAAAAATAATAAACTTTAAACAATAAACAATTATACAATTATACTGCTATACAATAATACATTTACATGTTGTAGTCAAATCGGTGAGTATAAAAGCATATATTTTTGGGTGTTTGTAATAAACAATACAACCATTCCATCAGTATTTTCTTATGACGTTGTCACGTTCAACTATCGTCAGTAAACCGACTTTACAGACAACCGTTTTTTTATAAATCGGTACGCCTTGGGCCGTTGAGACGAGACGGTTCAACTTAAATAGAGTTGACGGTTACAAACTCTCTTCTACATGGAACCATCTTCTACATGGAACTCTCTTCTACATGGAACCCTCTTCTTACAATGTTCCCACCGCCGAACATCAAACGCAAGGACGTAAGACAGAATACAGTGAGTGTTGTGTGCAAGACGGATTTTCGAAATTCGCGCGCCCCGAGTCCGGTCCCCCACCATCGTTATAACCTACGCAATGGCGGCCTACCCGCAAAACAACGGATTGACAGCTCGTTCAGTCTACCCTTAACAACGGCGTCTGCAACGTCACCGAAACGTCTGGTGCTACAAATTTCACGCGGTAAATTAATTTCTATCCTATTTATAATACATATGAGGAGTCGGCTAACAAAACGATCTAAATCGGTTTCGGATCCAAACATGTTTTTTTTAAACCGATACGCCTTGGGCCGTTCTATCGATTTGTAAAACTGTTTACTACCAAAACGACCGAGAAACCGTAGAAAAATGAGGTAGATGTCAACACTTTCGTTCAAAACGATCTATCGCTAGATGAAAATGGTTGTTTATTTGGAATTGAAATAAATTTCTTTCAAAATGATCGAAATCTCATACTAAATCATAGTTCGTAAAAATGTTTTCTTTCAAAACGGTCTAACTATATTTGTGGCACCTTTTCTTGTTTTTGTTGTGGTATCCCTAATTTACATTTGAGCGTATCTTCGGTACTGTCGGAGTTACTGTGCAAATTGGTTTGGTGTGCATGGTGAAAAAAATGTCATCTGCTACGGTTGCGGCACTCAACGCCGCTTCTAAGAAGACATATTCATATTTCTTAAATAATATTCATTATTTTGAGAAATGTTTACATATTCATTAATAAGGGATTTAATAGATGAAGATTAACGATGTAGAAATATAAATAAATTAATAGTTAAAAATTTTTACTAAAAACACGCTTTTATAAATGCACGTAAAAACCAAAAAATGCCTATCTTCCAGCTTCATCATCAGACCTTGAAACCTAATCGTGGTCAAAGTTCATTCCAAGACTTTTCTAACAAGTCCAAACACAGCCATGATACGATGTTCCATCGTGAAGTTCCAGTTCATATCTTCCGACGCTATCATCAGATCAGTTCGACAGTACCATATTATTGTATTGTCATCAGAACTATATACAGCTGCCAATTTTCATGACGCTGCGATCCTTGGAAGATGGTTAAATTAGTTACCTTAGATTCCATTACATAGTTAGTTACATACAGGTCGACCTAATAAAAGCGAGTTAAAAAGAAAAATGGCCTAAATGTTTTAATTTTTAATTTCCTGTTTTGATAACACCCGTAGCAATCAAGACGGTATAATTTATGAATACAGTTGCGATCAAAATGATCTAAATATTCCGGTTTTAATCAAAACGACCTAACAAAATTTGCTTTTTTTAAAGCTATTGCATAGCTTTTATCGCGGGCTAGGCCAGCGCGGCGACCTAATGAAGAAATTTCTTAACGAAAATTAATGATTTTAAACTGATAATTACGTCTAAACGAGTACTGCTTACGATTCGAAAATAATATAAATAAAAAAATATATGTTAAACAAGAAGATTTTCCTAATATTCTTAGCTTTGAATATTTTAGATTTTGTTTTTATTACATAGTGTAATTAATTTGTGAAATTAGGTCTAACCGAACACAAAAACGACTACTACGCAAATACTATCTGGCGTTTTATTATGAAACTTGCACCATTTTAAAGATAATTTAATTATCTATCTTTTTATCTACGATTTTTTTCGAATAGTAGTTTTTTCGAATAATATCTGGTTTTTTGCTTTATCGAATGCGCGAAAAATTCGTGCGCGGCGCTCTATCGGAAGACGTATAAATTATTCCGAATCATTTGCTTCCGCAGCCGCAAATGATTCGGAATAATGTCAACGTTTTCCGATAGAGCGCAGTAATCTGATATCAGAAAAAATAAAATAAATAAAATAAATAAATAATTATAATTGCATAAGTTGTTAAAAAATGCTATGCAATAGCTTTACCGCGGCAGTCCCCGAGTGCCACACGTATTTTTAAGCTATTGCATAGCTTTTATCGCGGGCCTAGTAGGCCAGCGCGGCGACCGAATGAAGAAATTTCATAACGAAAATTAATGATTTTATACTGATAATTCCGTCTAAAGGAGTACTGCTTACGATTCGAAAAAAATATATGGTAAACAAGAACATTTTCCTAATATTCTTAGCTTTGAATATTTTAGATTTTGTTTATATTACATAGTGTAATTAATGTGTGAAATTAGGTCTAACCGAACACAAAAACGACTACTACGCAAATAATATCTGGCGTATTATTATGAAACCTGCACCATTTTAAAGATAATTTAATTATCTATCTTTTATCTACGAATTTTTTCGAAAAATCCGTTTTTTTTGCTTTATCGAATAAAAAATTCGTGCGCGGCGCTCTATCGGAAGACGTTTAAATTATTGCGAATCATTTGCTACCGCAGCCGCAAATGATTCGGAATAATTTCAACGTTTCCCGATAGAGCGCAGTTATGTGATATCAGAAAAAATAAAATAAATAAATAATTATAATTGCATAAGTTGTTAAAAATGCTATGCAATAGCTTTACCGCGGCAGTCTCCGAGTGCCACACGTATTTTTGTGGTTTATCGGCCATAGCGTCTAACGCTCCACTTAGAAACCGTCGCAAACTTACATTACTATTATTTGGAAAGTCTAAAGTGAAATAAAATCATTGCCAGGTTTGTCAGATTCACTTGAAGGCACGGCCCTTTTTACACGACTACCCAAACAATGAGTGTTATGTGTTTAGAATTCATGTATGCATTTTTAAGCTATTGCATAGCTTTTATCGCGGGCCTAGAGACCAGCGCGGCGACCGAATGAAGAAATTTCTTAACGATAATTAATGATTTTAAACTGATAATTACGTCTAAAGGAGTACTGCTTACGATTCGAAAAAAATATATGTTAAACAAGAACATTTTCCTAATATTCTTAGCTTTGAATATTTTAGATTTTGTTTATATTATATAGTGTAATTAATTTTTGAAATTAGGTCTAAACGAACACAAAAACGACTACTACGCAAATACTATCTGGCGTATTATTATGAAACCTGCACCACTTTAAAGATAATTTAATTATATACCTTTTTATCTACGTTTTTTTCGAAGAATCCGGTTTTTTTGCTTTATCGAATAAAAAATTCGTGCGCGGCGCTCTATCGGAAGACGTTAAAATTTTTCCGAATCATTTGCTTCCGCAGCCGTAAATGATTCGGAATAATTTCAACGTTTTCCGATAGAGCGCAATAATCTGATATCAGAAAAATAAAATAAATAAATAATTATAATTGCATAAGTTGTTAAAAATGCTATGCAATAGCTTTACCGCGGCAGTCCCCGAGTGCCACACGTATTTTTTTTTTGTTTTATTATGTGATTCATTCTTGCAATGAAAAATTTCTTGCGATCTTACACAAATTAGCCAAGGTGTCAACTAAAAAAAACAAAATATACAAATAAACAAATACAAGTATGCTATTTAGTTTTTTGTCTCGCCTGTAAAATTTAGTTCTACGCTTTTATGATCGTTTTGTTCGCAGACTGACCGCATTTATATAGGTCACAATATTTAGGATCTATGGTTACGGAAAAGAAAGTGGCATCGACGGCCGATGTCCATAGACGGATCGGTCAGGCAACAGCAATATTCGCCTCGCTCAAGTGCTGCATATGGAAGCGAACGAATATTACCATCAAAACCAAAATACGACTATACCCAACGTTAGTCCTTTCCATTCTTTTTTATGGATCGGAAACGTGAATGTTACTACAATCGGACCTCGATAAACCCGAGGTGTTCCGAATGCGATGCTTGAGGCAGAGTCTCGGTGTCTCACTCCACGACCGACATTGGAAGGGGACCATTAGAACGTTTGTAAAATGTATGCATACTATTCATCTTCGGCCTACGTAAGTATGATCACGTGTCCGAATATAGGGCACAGTTAAAGTGGTTGCCAGTACGCCAAAGAAGAAATGTTCATAAACTTGCCCTCCTATATCGTGTACTCTCCCAATTAACACCATCCTATCTCCACGAGCTTTTTGAACCACCAGTTCCCACGGTCTCGTACTTCGGTCAGCCTCTGACAGTTTCCTAAAAATTCCGAGTCATAATAGTGATTTCTATTCCTATTCTTTCTGTGTCCATGGTGCAAGACTCTGGAACGATCTCCCAGCAGACATACGAAACTCGCCTTCTTTACCATCGTTTAAGACTCACCTTAAGGATTACTACCTTTCTGAGAAATAACCAGTTCTTCTCTTTCTCTCCTCTTCCTCTCCCAATTTCCTCTCCTCGGGCATTATTAGTTTTAAATTCTTCCAGTTGTCTGTATATTACGTAATAATCTTTATTTTCACAATACGCGCATGTATCACTGTGTTTAGGTTAGTTGTAAGACATTGCCACGTGGCAAAAAGCTCGCTTTTTCGTATACCAATTAAGTGCAAATAAAGAGTTTATTATTATTATTAATATTATTAGAGAAAGATGCTACCAACAAACACCGATCGAAAAAGAAATACAAAAAGTCCCAAACTGCTAAAATTTTACGTATTATTTACGGCGTCGGGGCCAACTAGTCATATTTTAATCTCAAAATATTGGACCTTAGAGACTTGACACTTGAGAATTTGGCAAACAGATGCCTTGTTGAACTGGAATGACATTGTGAAATTTTCATCGGAATATCTCATATACAAGCTACACAAAAAATATTTCGATTCTGCCATACATTTTAATCAAATACTATCGCCATCTTTTAGCAAATAGCCCGAACCCGCCTTTAACCAAAAAATGAACCGCGCTTTCCGAGTTGAGAGAACGCTGGCTCATCGATTTTATTTATGAAATTAATATTCAGATGAAATCAGTCCTTGGCTACTTGCCGGTAAATTGTGGGGTGACACAACTGTTTTTTTAAATGTTGAATATGTGAATTGATGTTTAGATTTCATAATTTAACTATTTTTGTGTTTTACAGATTACTTGCGACATACTTCACAACTGGTCGCTGGATATATCCAGTTTACGTAAACATGACCTGGTTCCAGCGCTTCTTGTATCTCACCCTTATATTCACTATGGGCCAGGTCTTCTATGACCTGGGATGGGATTTCAATGACCTGCTATGGAAGAAATGTCCAGCAATCGAAGATATATCTGACGAAGAGGAAGATGATCCTGATGCTAATAAGAAGAATGCTTTATCTAGGGCGATGCTGAAAGCTAGGCATATTCTATCTAGGAACTAGGTTAATACAACTATTTTATAAGGTGATAAAGAATTGTTATAACGAGTTTTGTATGTTTTTCTGTCAACTACGAAGGGCGAACCCGCTACATTAGGAAGTTTTAACAATATTAGTTCGTTCTGTCTCTCGTGAGGTGAGCGCAGAAGACTTGAACAATCCACTGACTAGTCAAGCCCCCTGCACGTTAGAGGCCAACGCCTTACGGCGAGACACCGGGAAAGGTAACCGGCGGGCAGCCTCGCCCCCTGACTACCAGTTTCAGAAGGATTTATCTGTCTGGAATTAACCATCAGGATATCCAACCTCCGGACTGGTCACGGGTTCGAAGTAACTTGCGCGACCTCCACCTGCCGTATGTTCAGAAGGTGCATTTGGTTTTAATCTATCGCAGACCAAAGGCATCTTTGCCCGGCTCTGAATTCAGGATCAGGTAGCCAAATGGTCATTTCAAGAGTGGTTAACGACAGGTCAACATCCACCCCGGCTGCTTAGGAGACAGTATATTTCAATAGTCTCCAGACTCCTTCAGCAATTAGTCAGAGTGCACAACCGATTGGCAAACCGGTTGTGCGTCGCCGAAAGATGCGCAAACTGTCCAGTAGCGCCGGTATGCAATCCCACCAGGAAAAACCAGTCTAACAGTCGTGAGGCCTGAGACGCGAGAGTCTATCGCACGTGGAGGCTTCTGAATAGGAGTTAAATCGTGAGTTGAGCCGATCCGAGAACAAAATGGACCTTTTGGACCAACCTGCACGAAACCATTCGCTACCAAATTCGCTATTTGGAAACAACTAGAGCTGTCAACTACAACGGGCGAACCGTCATCCCAGGAAGTTTTAACGAAATTTGATCATTGTGTCTCCCGTGAGGTGAGCGAAGAAGACTTCTCTTTTTTTTGGGCAGGGCGACTGCTCTTATTACACCCGTCACCTCAGGAAGATTTAACGATTGGTCGTTCTATCTCCCTGGAGTGAGCGCAGAAGACTTGGACAGAACAGTCCACCGTCAAGCTCCGCCACAAACCCGTAAGAGGCCAACGCCTTAACCGCGAGATAGCCAGGAGTGTTACCCAGCGGGCTTACACTCACGCCCTTACTTTCAATTGCGACCAGATTACTCCAGTCTCTCGATTGGCTACGAGTTCGACGTCGCTTGCGCGGTCCTCTCCCTTACGAAGCGGTGAAACGGTGTATACCGAATCTATCGCGGACCACGGCATCCATTGCCCGGCTGTTCACCCAGGATCGGGTAGCCGATGGTCGTTTTAAGAGCAGTCGCCGTGAGGTCCGCAACCACCTCCGCTCTATAGGAAACAGTACTGCTTCCAGACTCCCCCGACTGTTAGTCAGAGTACCTGCACGGTACGCAGACCGTCTAGGAGCGCCAGAAGGTTGATTCCAAGGGGAAACTAACTATAAGACCAGAATCCTACCCAGACTCGCACTTTATGCGTGGAGGCCGTCGGATAGGTGTTGACCCATGAGCGTGACCAACCCTGAACAGAATGGGTCTTCGTGGCCAACTCAGCAAGGGCCCATTAACTTTAATTATAACGGGCTATCATAATTGAATTCGTATACAAAATTTTGTGACTGGGTATAGAATCAGGTCATGCTTACCATAGATTGCAAGATTGGACCTCAGCTTGCAAGATTTGACATCAACAAACTAACAAACTAACAAACTAACAAACTAACAATCATTGCAAGGTAAATAAAAGCTTGTAAAAAGAAAATCTTGCTTGCAAAAAGAAAGTGAGTTTTTGAGAATAAATCAAAGATAAATCATTTTCTGACATTCAATTTATTTCAATTTACTTCTTTATACAACGACTCATAAGCTAGATCATATTTATGTACATTCAACGATTTCTTGAGACTGTTTCGCTACTAGACGTGTTTTCCTTTGAAAGTTAAGCTGGCAGGTTGTTCGTTGGCAAGTTCCAGGGCTAAATGAGGTCGGTATTTAGTAACCCTCTTGGAGCCGACGGGTCTAGGTTTGCCCCTGGAGCCTTTGTACTGCAGATCACCCTCTTCTATGGGGTGTGCAGTGAAGAGTTCCTCCGTCAGGTCGAAGAAGAGTGAAGAATCTGAGCACAGGATGGCGTCGTCAGGCTCCACACAGGCGACGATTTCCTGTAGGAAATTTAAATAATATCATTCAATCGAATCTCGATTTCATTCAACAACAGTTTCGTTTATATAACAGTTGATTACATATGACACCAGGGCCGGTCCGTCCATATAGGCAAACTAGGCAATTGCCTATGGCGCTCGTATTTTGGGAGGCGGCGCGGGAGGCGATCTGGTATATATGTATCAGACCATATCTGTGACACGACCACGCGAATCGATGAACGGTTCGAACGCGCGTTCGAATAAAGGTGTTGCTGACACTTCCCGTGTCTGTCGCCAGTGGTGAGAGCAGTTTTTCTAAATTAAAACTCATTAAAACGTATCTGCGCTCCACAATGACCCAAGAAAGACTTGTGGGGTTGTCGACTTTATCTATAGAACAAGAAATAGCTCAAACAATAGATTTAATTTCCACTTTTTCCAAAATAAAGGCAAGGAAAATAAAACTTGCTTGATTTAATCTCTAATTCTTTCTTAACCCTTCGAGTAGCGGCATAATTTCATGGCAGACTGCGGCAATTTGTTGGAATTTCTTGCAATATCGCCGCGCTCGACAAAAAGTACTATAACTATGGAACCACTATAGCAATCATAAAAAGAATAAATGTGCAATGATCGGATTGAAATTTCGTATATAGAATATTGAAATGTCATTTTGTAAAACAATTAGACAATTATGAATAAATATGAGAAAGTCGAAAAAGTGAAAAAAACTCAGCATTTCTAACTTGTACTTGTCTTACGGAACAATAGGGAACCCTATTTAGAAATTGTAAATACTATCGTGTTCTTCATTAGATTCTCTATCAAAGGTAATATTTCGTTTTGCTTATTTACATACAAAAATATTTTGATATTAGCTCATAAAAACCAATATTTTTTTTATGATTTCTCAAAAAAAAAAAATGACGTTTGACAATGGAATTTTACCAGAAATATCCGCGAAATAATGTGCGAAATTATTCTAGCGGCCGTCTAGGTATCTATGGTAAAATGAGATATTTGGTATGGATTTTAGGATGCGTTCGAAAAATAATATTACTGTGCGCTCCGGGAGCAAGCCGCCAATATTGGTCGTTACATAGTAAACAGTGTTCTGATGTGCAACCAAATTTGGTTGTTACGTAGCCGAAGGGAATTCTTTTATTTTACTCCATAAAAAAGGTGGATATATTCTCTTTTTAACCGACTTCAATAAAAGGAGGAGGTTCTCAATTCGGTTGAATGTTTTTTTTTTATTTTTTATGTTTGTTACCTCAAATCTCCGTCATTTATGAAGCGATTTGGAAAATTCTTCTTGTATTTGAAAGGATATACTTTCATATTGGTCCCATAGAAATTTAATCAAAATTAGTTCAGTAGTTTGGTTTTAAAATCAAAATAACTGAAAAATAGGTGCAAAAATTATTTGAAGTCGGTTGTATTTTTTTTAAAAAAGTTTGTATTATAATTATATATATATAAGTAGGTAAGTCATATGTGTGCTCTAATTATTTGATTAAAAATTACACAATTAATGTTTTGTGATTTTTTTAAATGGGCGCCATATTAGTCTTTTGCCTAGGGCGCCACGTTTCCTCGAGCCGGAGCTGTATCACACTAGTAGAATATTACCCGGTGCTGCTCGCGTGGCGTTTCTGGCGCGTTTATAGCAATCGGTTGAACGTTATAAAAGTTAATAAAATTAAGGAATGGCAGCAAATTCGATGAGGATTCTTATCCTTCAGAAAAGGGCTCTGCGCAGTCTTTACAGAGCTTCTGGGTCCCAACAGAAAATGGTGACCCAGCTGGAAATCGAATCTTGAACCTTTAAATAACTAGGAAGTGATGTGTAGATGAAATCATGGGAGAACTCACCTGATCAAAGTGTAGTCCAACGGGGCAGACAAAACTCCACTTGAAGACATTTTGCGTATTATCGTCAAGGGTCATTGGCAAGCATACGTGGAAGACCTCGCATCTGTTGTCTACGTCAGCATAGTATCCGTAGCCTAGATCATTACAGCTGGAAGTTTAACAAATGTTTTGATTTTTAAAAATTCTACTTCGATTATTTTCGATTAAATTTGATTGAAAATAAAACCCTGAGTTGGGCCTACCCAAAAAATGACAAACAGGTGATATTGCTCAAGCTGCACGGACACTACTTAGATCAGAGGTACCCAAACTTTCTTGACTCGTAGACCCCTTGCTGTTTTCCTTAGACCCCTGCCTGAATTTTCCTGAACTTACTAACATTAAAAGTTTCTTGACAGCTGGAACAGTACTGATCGTCTACATAGGGTTTTTGCTAATGTGGACAGTTGTAAAAAAATTAAAATATGTACAATTTTTATTTGTTTATTCCTAAGCGTCCACGACCTTAAAGTACGAATCATTTGGGAAAGCCGCACAAAAGTGCACATGTAGCACTATCTCGCTTGCTCATTCATGTGACGCGTTTATCCTACTCGCTCGCACGGATACCCACATATCTCATTCGCACCTTCCCTCGTTAGTCATGTGCGCTGGCCTCTTCAATCGACTAGTGATGCAATTTTAATTGAGTGTTGATTTCATTGCGTGATACTTGTGACGCGCGCGTTTGTTTATTGCTATTATTATCATTTTAAAATACTATGCTGTATACAAAATATGGTTAAGAAGTGATAGAACATTAACGGATCGCCTGAATGTTTATGGTGACCTGCCTAGATGGAGTCCACTAACGTGGACCCCCATTTATATCTCGTGCACCCCGATTTTTGTTTCTCGCTGACATGGACCCCCTGCGAATCGAAATCGACCCCTGGGGTCCATATAGACCACTTCGGGAATCACTGACTTAGATGAATAAACAGTACTACTTACCTAAATGTATCCACGTAGTCATCCCTAATAATGGTTCCATTTACAACAAGACTGAGAGCATTTATTACTTTACCGCTAGATACCTGCAATAATATAATTATATAGAGTATAACTAAACTAGACACCTCCTCATTTTAGGGATCAAAAAAACTCTGTGGTGTTGTAATCAAACACAAAAATGACAAATAGAGTTGTCAACTACAACGGGCGAACCTGTCACCTCAGGATGTTTTAACGATTAGTCGTTCTATCTCCCGTGAAGTGAGCGCAGAAGACTTGGACAAAACAGTCCACCCTCAAGCTCCGCCACATGCCCGTAAGAGGCCAACGCCTTATCCGCCAGATAACCAGGTATATTAGCCAGCGGGCATACACTTACGCCCTTACTTTCATTTGAGACCAGATTACTCCGGTCTCTCGATTGGTTACGAGTTGGAGGTCGCTTGCCTGGTCCTCTCTCTTACGAAGCGGAGAAACGTTGTATACCGAATCGATCGCGGACCACGGCATCCTTTGCCCGGCTGTTCACCCAGGATCGGGTAGCCGATGGTTGTTTCAAGAGCAGTCGCCATAAGGTCCGCAACCACCGACTGTTAGCCAGAGTGCACAATCGATTGGATTACACCGCACGGTGCGCAGACCGTCCAGGAGCACCAGAAGGTTGATTCCTAGGGGAAACTAACCCTAAGGCCAGAGTCCTACCCGGGTCTGCGCATCGTGCGGCGTTCTGTACACAAAAATGACAGGCAACAAAAAGCATAACGTTTGAAAGCATAAACATGTAAAAATAAATATAATACCTTTTGTCTCCTCTCTAACACTCCACCATATACGACCGCTGACGTCACTACTACCAACACCAATGTCAATTTTGTTAAAAACATTTTCGCAAAAATTTGTATCAATCTTGACCCGACCTGCCTGAAATAAACACTATGATCGTAATGGTGCCTAAACTATAATATTGTCGCCATTTTATATGAATATTGAGAGGAAGCAATGACTTAAAAAATCAGTGCGAATTTAAATATTGATCTTGACAGGATTAGAACAAGGTGTCAATTCTTTCGGCTTTTGTATAACTATACAGGATGTTACGAAATGGACTAGTTTCGTTTGATGATCGATACCTGAATTAGGATCTTGGTATCTCTTATATCCTTTATTGGTCATCTTCTATATTTAAGACATATTTTACATGCGGTAAACAAAAACAACACTTCGCATAGTCGAAATAAATTGTTTACATTTACATTTACATTTTCGAGCGCTAAAGACCGCAATTGGGTTAGGTAGTAAGTTTCGTTACTACTCTTTACTGAACATACATAGGTAGTCAAGAATTCACTACTAGATTGTCAAACTATAAATATAAATAATCATTTTTGATTATTTATATGAAGCCTAATATTATGAAGCCTAATATTTAAAGTAGTTAGCAATTCGAAAAGATACGTAATAAAATTATTCTTCGTAATATTCAAATTATCAGTAAAATGTTAAATAATCAAATTAAATCTACATTATGCATTTTAAACTAAAAGTACAGATATAAGACCATATAAAATAATCAGACAATAAGGCTCTAATTTTTTAAGTAATTTAAATGGGCACAACATTTGAAAAATCATTGCCCTCAAATTCGGCCAGATTATAGAAAGGGTGGCCTATCAGCATCTCCTTGATGTTTCTTTTAAATTTTATGTCCTCCATCTGTTTAAATTTTGTAGGGAGTAGCTTATAGAATTTAATGTTAAGGTACAAGTAGCTTTTCTGTACTTTTACCAGTCGTATTAGGGGTACGCATAAAAGGGAGCTACCGCGGGTATGATGCGAGTGAATGTCTGCATTGATTGTAGTTTCTGCGAGGTGCTGTCTAGCATACATTGAACACTGGTATATGAACGCCGAATACATAGTCATTACCCTTGATTTGCTGAAACATTCTTTGCATGAGGTCCTAGTCGTTACCTGATACATACTGCGGAGCGCTCTTTTTTGCAAAAGATTCTATTACTGGTTGCAGCATTTCCCCAAAATGGTATTCCATAAGTCATTAATGAGTTAAAATACGCAAAGTATATTGATTTGGCTGCCGCAAAACCACAAAGACTTCTATTTTTTTTAATAGAGTATATCGTAATTTACTGTCAATTCTTAATCCTAGAAAATTTATATCTTCTGTGATGTTGATTTCAAAATAGTCGTGTAGTCATATAATATCAAATGATCCAACTATACAATTACATATGAGGAATCAAAGACTATCGCGGTTGTTTGACATTATAAATAGGATAGAAACGAATTTACCACGTGAAATTTGTAGCACCCGACGTTGACAACTCTATTTGAAAAATAGAGTTCAACGCTTTTAGACCGTTTTGTTCGCCGACTCGACATAATATATTGAATTATTATAAACTCACCTATATTATAAATATTAAACATATTGAAACAAAAATATACTATTTAAAAACTTTTTTTTTTATCATAAATTTTTTTGTTTATACCAATTACTTTAATTTTGATTGAAATTATTTTATTAGTTTATATTAGTTTGCATTATTTAACAAAATAATTTTGAATGAAACCATTTTATGATATACTAGATGACCCGGTTAACTTCGTACTACCTAAAATTGATTTGATTGTAACTCTTCATAAGCGTTTATTGATCCTAGTCAACCTTCCAAATCCAATTCATTGAAATCTATAATATAACCGAATCATGTACGGTTTGAGTTTTTCGACTTTTTCGGCTTTTTTCAACTTTTCCGACTTTTCGTCTCTTTCGACTTTTTCGATTTTTTCGACTTGCCGACTTTTTCAACTTTTTTGACGTTTTCGACTTTTTCGACTTTTTTGACTTTTTCGACACTTGACTTTTTCGACTTTTTCGACTTTTCGACTTTTTGAAATTTTACACAATTGCACGGAATGAATAACAGTTATGGATGGCGCAGCTATCAAACAATAGGATCGCCGCAAAGGCCATCTATTGAAAGTGGCCTATTTCCCAAAATGACCAATTTCGATTTTTTCGATTTTCAGTTGTTTCTTTTAATTTTTCCTACATATTTTTTTTTGGTAAACCACCCCTGAATCAAGGCAAACAAAACAAAAAAAAAATAATTCAAATCGGTTGAGTCATTTTTGAGATCCTGCGAGACTAACGTACGGCGATTCGTTTTTATATATAAGATTATCAATTTACATAGATTTTTAGATATTATTCAATGTTGATAGAAATTGTTTTATTATTTTATATTAAAAAGCACTGTTTCAAATAGACTATTTAATTTTAATTTTGATTATTTTAATATTTCGTTTTCTTTTATTATTTTTGCTTTTACTATTTTTAATTCTTATTATTTTTATTAATATTATTTATTTCATTTATTTATATTTGCCTCGGTTTTGAGATATTATATTATATTCATGTAATTTTGTTTTTTAAAATAATGATTATTTGATATCAAAATTGAGATTATATACTTACAATTTATTGAAATTTATGCTAATTATATGATAATAATTTCATTCAATTATGACAGCCCGTTTTAAGTTTCACTATAACATGGCTGCTGCTCCCAAGGTTGGCTCCTGACGAGGGGACTCCTCAACGGTCAACAACAGAAACGAAATTATGTATAGAAAATTTCCTGTAGAACCCGTAGAAATTTTCACTGCGATACGGCTGCTACACCCAGGGTTGGCTTCTAACGAGGATACTCCTCAACCGTCAACAGCACAAACACAAAATTCTGTATAGCATTCAATTATAATATCCCGTTCTAAGTTCCACTATGACATGGCAGTTGCACCTATAGCTCAGATAATAAATTAATAGTTTTAATACAAAACACTAAAAACACGCTTTTGGGCTATGCTACGATATTCACATACACACGGCTATGATATCATATTCCATCATGGAATGCCAGTGCTTATCTTCCGGCTTCATCATCAGACCTTGAAACCTAATCGTGGTCACAGTTCATTCCAAGACTTTTCTAACAAGTCCAAACTCAGCTATGATACGATGTTCCATCATGAAGTTCCAGTTCATATCTTCCGACTCAATCATCAGATCAGCTCCACAGTACCATATTATTGTATTGTCATCAGAACTACATACAGCTGCCAATTTTCATGACGCTACGATCCTTGGAAGATGGTTAAATTAGTTACCTTAGATTCCATTACATAGTTACGAACAGGTCGATCTAATAAAAGCGTGTTAAAAAGGAGCAAATTTCAACGTTTGACGGAAATAATTGGTAATAGTTTGAAACTTGGCATAAATGTTATTTTATACGTACTGTTAAACATGTTGGAGCTTCAGTCCAACATACCCACAACAAAAAAGTAATTTCTACAGAATCGAAACCGCAAATTCGCTCAAATCTACACGAGCCAGCTGCAGTTGATTTCCAACTAAATTCGGCAATTTACGCACAGTCAGGTGATGACTAATGTCATTTCTTCTGATCGATACGAAATTAATACACATTTCTGACCCACTCACAACTATTGCGTCACTCCTTACAATATAAAACGCAGTACATTTCGATCGATCAATATCATTCCTGTTGGGCAGTTATCGCGCTACACATATTCATCATTCCTTGGAGGACAGTATCCGCGCATTATCAAGTACTCGCGCTCTTCTTTATCTTCGAGTCAACAAATCACGCATAGTATACGCGACTATCATTATCTTCGAATCTATCGCGGCGCTTCGACTTCGGATACACAACTACGGCTTCACCTCGCGCCCACACTACCTACACAACGGCGAAATACCGACCAAGGCGTTACGAACTGGCAATCTACTACAGACCTTCTGAATAAACACTGCAACTTCAACATCATCGACTGTCAATAACGGAGAAAACTTCCTGATGAGAACCACCCTTCGCTCACAATCAATTGGAGTCTAGTGAAGGGTGACCACTCTCACAAACATACAAAAAATCCCCTACTGTTGCGCTCGAGCCGCCATTTTGGAAAAATGGCGTCCCGGTTCAGTTTTTTGCTTATGTCTCGCTAACTTTAGCGATATCAGAAATATGCTTAATGTAAAAACTAAAGCTTATAAAATTCTTTACAAAACTGTCATATACATGTTTTCATATAATCTATTATTAGTATGAAAACAGCCTAGTCCACTGACAACTGATATCCAAGCTGGGGATTTGTTGCAATATTTTGTATGGGAACCCTGCCTTTTGCGATTTAAGGCTCATACTTGGCATAATTATTCCTTAGAAGGTTCTGAGAGGATTTAACCCAGGAGCTATTAGTTACCGCAGTGTGGGTGGCGGGGGGAGTGGGGGGAAGTTTGATTCCACCGCGCTTTACTTTGAGCCCTATACCTCGTAAACTATAAGTATTAGGGCAAGTGGGATATCATTTTCGGATAACAAAATGATGAGTTGTTCTGTTTCGGGGGAAAAACACCCATCAATTGAAACAAAAACAAAATAATTGATAATATTTAAAAAATCACTCAAGTTTTTTTTTACATATACGAATTTTACTTTTTAATCATAAGATATATCGATATAGAAAAAATATATTCTAAAAGCAGAACTTACCTAGATTACAACAATATATTTTTTGTTGGACCGTCGTTGTAAATAGTTAGTGAAAAAATATATAATTCATCGCATGGTTGAGCGGCGTCTTTATAATGTTTTTAATCCTTTCTGTAACAATAAGTAACACAAATCTGTAACATCCTTTCTGTAACACAAATCTCGATTGAGCAAGCCAGTTTCGTAAGAGGACGAGGCACGCGTGAGCAAATCTTCAACATTCGGCAACTTATAGAGAAATGCAGGGAGTTTAATATTCCAATGGCTCTCTGTTTCATATACTATGCCAAAGCTTTTGATTGCGTGGACTGGGGGAAGATGTTTGAGGTTATGCGCGATATAGGGATCCCAAACCACCTTATATTCCTCATACAGAGTCTGTACATGGAAGGCCCTTCGAGAGTAAAGTTGGACGATGAGCTTTCGAATTCCTTCAAAACAGAGAGAGGCGTCAGACAAGGGTGCATCTTATCGCCGAAACTCTTTAATTTGATCGGCGAACACATAATGAGAAAAGTCCTAGACGAATGGGAGGGTGGAATTCGCATTGGAGGTCTCAGAATCAATAATTTAAGATTCGCCGACGACACGGCCATCATAGGTGCCGATGAAAATGAGTTGGCGACCCTATTACGCAGGGTGGAGAAGGAAAGCAAGGAGTATGGACTGCACATGAACCGCAGCAAGACCAAACTCATGTTTGTGGACCGGGCTGGAACCATGCAACGCATCAACGCGCTGAGAGACCTTCAAGCTGTGAAAGACTTTGTTTATCTGGGCTCCATGATATGCAACGACGGAAACTGCGAAAAGGAGGTCTCACGCAGAAGCCAGATGGCAAGATCGGCCATGAGCAAGTTAGAAAGGCTGTGGAAGAATCGGGGTATAAGTAAGCGGACTAAGGTCAGGCTGTTTCGAGCTCTGGTTTTCTCGATCTTTCTCTATGCATCGGAGACATGGACCCTGAAGGCTTGTATACGCACCAAAATCGATGCACTGGAGATGTGGTGTTGGCGTAAAATGCTAGGAATCCCATGGACATCACGCCGCACCAACAAATCTGTCCTGGAAGAACTCGGCATCCAAGTGAGGCTCTCCACCGTATGCATGAGAAGGGTCCTGCAGTTCTTCGGTCATGTTGCCAGGAGAAACCCAGAGAATCTAGAGAAAATGCTTTCCGGGGGTCAAGTGGAGGGAAGAAGAAGCAGAGGCAGATCACCGGCCAGATGGAACGACCTCATCAAAGAAGTTACAAAAGCGACCGAAATACAATCTGCGACCCGCCATGCAGAAAACAGGTCGAAGTGGAGGAGCCTCGTAGGCAAACTGTTGTCTAGTGACCACGATCCTCAGTAATGAGGGAACGACGGAGAAGAAGAAGAAGTAGCAATAAGAGTATGACGAACAGAAACAGAATTCTCACAAATGAAACACTTTTCATACGCGTCTGCAGTAAAATCGTTCACATTGATCGACACTACCCTAAATAACACGACAATCGACAACCGAGTTGAGAATCAACTGCCATTTTACAATCACCACAGACCCGCGGTCTGCGACTTGCGTGATGTGAATATTGGTACTCTTAATATTAGTACTGGTAGAATATTGGACAACTAAAAGTCTCCAATATTGGTCAACTAAAATACGTTATTGCCATTACACATTTGCTATAAAACTTCATTCAATTAATGTTCGTTGATTATTATACAAAAACATGACAAAATACCTATGGCTCATTTATACCCAGGCTGTGGTTCAATCCTACCCGTGCATGGGTAGAAGTGAGCCAATAGGTGTATCGTATTTAGTTAGTTTATACTTCGATACACTTTCAATTATTTAAATATATTTTATTGCCATTACAATAACAATTAATATAGCTAACTTACCGCTTATTCTAACCTACCGCTTACTTCTTACCGCTTATTCGTATTTTTCTTAAGTTTATAAGCTTGACTGTTTAAAAATGGTTCACTCCTGCCCGTGCTCCCCTACGCGTTACTCTAATATTCCCCTAATATTCTCCTATATTCTCCAATATTGATACTGGTAGAATATTGGTAATCCTTGGTATTCCGGAGCATTTTGATAATAATAATATATGATATTAAAAAAATGTAAAAAACAGTTTTTGTAGACAATTTTATAGCCTTTATTTTTATATCATACACAATTTCGATATCGCTAACAGGTAGCAAGGTGTAATCAGAAAACTGAATCAGAGCGCCATTTTTACAAGATGGCGGCTCGAGCGCAACAGATAGAGTAGGGGACGTTTAGTATGTTTCACAATACGCTTCAATGAACATCTGTGCCAAGTTTCAAAACATAATTAGTTATTTCCATCGAACGTCGGACTTTGATCCTATTTGACTTGTAACCTAACGTTAATACGCCGCTTTATAATGCGATGAATTATATTTTTTTGCACTAAGTTTTTATAAAAGCAGTCCAATAAAAAGTATATTGCTGTAATCCAGGTAAGTGTGGCTTTCAGAATATATTTTTCATATAACGATATCTTTTATAATTTAAAAACAAAATTGGACTATTTGAAAAAAAGTTAAGTGATTGTTGAATATTACTAATTATTTTGTTTTTTTTTTCTATGGATAGGTTTTTTTTCTTTTGAAAATGAATTCCTCATCATTGAGTTATTCGAAAATGATATCCCCCTTGCCCAAAAGCCTATAGTTGATGGGGAATAGGGCTGAAAGTGAAGCGCGGCAGAATCAAATTTCCCCCCTACTTCCCCCGACACCCACGTTGTGGCAACCGGTGGTTCCTGGGTTAAATCCACTCAAGACCTCCTAAGGAATAGTTATGCTAAGTATGAACCTTAAATCACAAAAGGCAAGATTCCCATGCAAAATATTGCACCAAGTCCCCAGTTTTATTGTCAGTTGTCAGTTGACTAGGCTGTTTTCATACTAATAATACATGATATAAAAAATGTATATGACAGTTTTGTAGAGAATTTTATAAGCTTTACTTTTTATATAAAGCATATTTCCGATATCGCTAAAGTTATGGAGATATAAGCGAAAAACTGAATCGGGGTGCCATTTTTCCAAGGTGGCGGCTCCACCGCAACAGATAGAGTAGGGGACTTTTAGTATGTTTAACAGTACGCATCAAAGAATATCGTTGCCAAGTTTCAAACTATTACCCATTATTTCTCCTAAAATTTCTTATTTGACTGGGCTACTAGGGCTGGCTCGCGACAGAACATTTTAATAAAAGCTTGTTTTTATAAACGTGTTTTTACTATTAACTTATTAGCTGTTTACTCCCTATGGTAACGCCCCCCCCCCTTTACTGTCTAACGACAACTAAACGACTTACAGGCGGCCGGCTTTTATAACATCACGTGGCAGTACTCAGTCTGTCACCCATCCAAGTACTGACCACGGCTGACGCTGCTTAACTTTGGTGATCTGACGGGAACCAATCTATCAACGCAGCTAAGTACGTTTTCCAGATTGAGTCAAAGGGTAATCGTTTTCTGATATTCAATTTATTTCTATTTATTTCTTTATACATCTACTCATAAGCTGTATCATATTTCTGTACATTTAACGATATCTTAAAACTGCTTCGCTACTTGACGTGCTTTCCCTTGAAAGTTAAGCTGGCAGGTTGTTCGTTGGCAAGTTCCAGGGCCAAATGAGGTCGGTATTTAGTAACCCTCTTGGAACCGACTGGTCTAGGTTTGCCCCTGGAGCCTTTGTATTGCAGATCACCCTCTTCCACTGGGTGTTCCTGGAAGAGTTCCTCCGTCAGGTAGAAGAAGAGTGGAGAATCTGAGCAAAGGATGGCGTCATCAGGCTCCACACAAGCGACGATTTCCTGCAGAAAATTAAAAAAATATTAATTAAGGATTATTTGACCAACGTATTCTAAATTTAAGTTAGTTACAAATAGGGTTGTCGACTACAGCGGGCGAGCCCGTCACCTTAGGAAGTTTTCACTCCCTGGAGTGATCGCAGAAGACTTGAGGACAAAACAGTCCACCATCTAGCTACGCCACAAGCCCGTAAGAGGCCAACGCCTTAACCGCGAGATAGCCAGGAGTGTTACCCGGCGGGCCTACACTCACGCCCTTACTTCCAATTGTGACCAGATTACTCCGGTCTCTCGATTGGTTACGAGTTCGAGGTCGCTTGCGCGGTCCTCTCCCTTACAAAGCGGTGAAACGGTGTTTACCGAATCTATCGCGGACCACAGCGTCCTTTGCCCGACTGTTCACCCAGGATCGGGTAGCCGATGGTCGTTTCAAGAGCAGTTGCCGTAAGGTCCGCAACCACCCCCGCTCTATAGGAAACAGTACTGCTTCCAGACTCCCCCGACTGTTAGTCAGAGTGCACAGTCGATTGGCTTACGCCGCAGGAGCGCCAGAAGGTTGATTCCCAGGGGAAACTGACCATAAGGCCAGAGTCCTACCCAGGCTCGCACTTCATGCGTGGAGGCCGTCGGATAGGTATTGACCCGTGAGTGTGACCAACGTTAGTTACGTTAGTTACAGTCACTGAAATTATTTATTTTATATCATTTTCAACCTCGAATACCTTTTTGTCGAGCGCGGCGATATTGCAAGAAATTCCAATAAATTGCCATGAAATTATGCCGATACTCGAAGGGTTAACTCGGGAAGGGAATTCACTCGCTAAGCAAATAAAACGGCATTTCTTAAAGCCAACACAGGTATGCAACTGCTGATAAGTATACGTTAAATTCTGTCTAGCAGTAGAATGCCTTCAGTATACTTTATTGAATCTACGACACAAGCAGTAAATTTCAAACTGAGGATTGAAGAGTAAAAAGGTACCACTTATCTACTAATATTATAAAGAGGTAAAGTTTGTGAGGTTGTAGGAAGTAATCTTTGGATCTACTGAACCGATTTTGAAAATTCTTTTAACAAAGAAAGCCACGTTATTTGCGAGTTTCATAAGCTATATATTAATCCGAAAAATGAATAGACTTTCTCGTGGTTATCGGATTTGCAAAGTAAGTCGGAGAAATTACGGTCGAACGAAAACGTTTCTAACTAACGCTGCCTTAAAGATGAGAGATAGGTATATGATTAAGTTCTAGAGAAAAGTTGTAGAGATTGATAACGCCTACAATAAAGTCAGCGACAGCATATGTCTAACTTTTATATTTAAGTCACAAAAAGTAGTATTTTATATTAAAAAAAATAATTTAAATCGTTAGGTCATATTTATTGGTCATATTATCAACAATTATGAATTCTTATCAAAATAAGTAAATTTATCGCCTCAAGACTTTGTCCTTTTACTGCATATAATTTCCCTTTTACTGCATAAATTAATGTTTAAGGAGATAAGACACTCACAAATAAGACACTCACAAATAAGACACTCACAAGAAGACACTCACAAATATCGGTAATATAACTAGTCAAATTGGCATGCAAATACATACAAACATATGCAGTAAAAATATAACCCTTCTTCTGGCAGTCAGAAAATAAATCATAGCACTCAGTACTAACCGAACCACACCCATAATTTCATCACAAGTAAAAAGTTTTACCGCCCAACGAAGTGGGCACGGGTCAGCTAGTTTTACTATAAAAAGCGTACAAAACACGTAAAGGTATGTCGGGCTTGCCCCATTCACCAACCCTGGGCACGCCACTGCTATCTACCCGTTGTGATGCGTTGTCATATTGTTTAGATGAAATCAGTGGAGAACTCACCTGATCAAATTGCAATCCAACGGGGCAGGCAAAGCTCCACTTAAAGACGTTTTGTGTATTTTCATCACCACTCATTGGCAAGCATACGTGGAAGACTTCGCATCTGTTGTCCACGTCAGCGTAGTACCCGTAGCCTAGGTCATTACAGCTGGAAGTTTAAAAAATCGGTTGTATCATCTCAAGAATTTCCCGGCAATATTTGTAGTATTTTCCGTCGTATTAAAGTGTTTTTTAAAAATTATATATTATTATAAATAGGATAGAAAACGAATTTACCGCGTGAAATTTGTAGCACCCGACGTTTCGGTGACGTTGCAGCCGCCGTTGTCCAGGGTAGACTGAAGGGCTGTCAATCCGTTGTTTTGCGGGTAGGCTGCGTACCGCTTCCGCCACTGCGTAGGTTATAACGGTGGTGGGGGGCCGGGCTCGGAGCGCGGGAATTTTGAAATGTTCCCGCCGCCGAACGCCGAACGCAAAGACAAAAAACAGGATACAGTGAGTGTTGTGTGCAGGACGGATTTTCAAAATTCCCTCGCTCCGAGCCCGGCCCCCCACCACCGTTATAACCTACGCAGTGGCGGAAGCGGTACGCAGCCTACCCGCAAAACAACGGATTGACAGCCCTTCAGTCTACCCTGGACAACAGCGGCTGCAACGTCACCGAAACGTCGGGTGCTACAAATTTCACGCGGTAAATTCGTTTTATATTATTTCCTTAAATGCGAACTTGAAAAGATATCATTTGCGTCGCTTGTATAGGATATATTCCGGTCAAAATTTTACAAGTTGCTTTTGGCCGAACAAGCCTTTGTGTACCGAAGTGCGGTATGCGGCCTATCCGCTAAACAACGGATTGACAGCTCTTTCAGTCGACCCTGGCTTCAACGTTACCGAAACGTCGGGTGCTACAAATTTCACGCGGTAAATTCGTTTCTATCCTATTTATAATATCAAACAATCGCGATAGTCTTCGATTTTATACTACATTATTTTTATTGCGAGTGTTACGTTCAGCAGACTCGAATGATTTTCCTCGTTTTTCAAATTTGTGTTCGCATACATTAAGCACTGATATATACATTCAGATTTAAAAGTAATTGTTTTTTATTTTTAAAGATCGCAGCACAGTGATCGTCTCTTTTTAACCCAAATATCGTCCCTAGAGCTTGATTTTGCAATACAATCAATATGGCTATAAAATACACTGTGCGGCCTCAGCCAATCGATTGTGCATTCTGACTAACAGTCGGGGGAGTCTGGAAACAGTACTGATTCCTATAGAGCGAGGGTAGTTGTTCCCCTTACAGCGACTGTTCTTGAAACGACCATCGGATATCGAATCCGGGTGAACAGCCGGGCAAAGGCTGCAGTGGTCCGCGATAGATTCGGCGGTAGACACCGTTTCACCGCTACGTATGGGAGAGGACCGCGCAAGCGACCTCGCACTCGTAACTAGTCGGGAGGCCGGAGTAATCTGGTTGCAACTGGTAGTAAGGGTCGGCCCGCTGGGTAACATACCTGGCTATCTCGCGGTTAAGGCGTTGGCCTCTTGGATCAAATTTCGTTAAAACTTCCGACAGCTCTAGTTGTAGTAGTCCAGCCCGGGCAGGACTCTGGACTGCGGGCTAGTTTCCCCCAGGAGTCAATCTTCTGGTACTCCTGGACGGTTTGCGCACTGTGCGGCGTCAGCCAATCGATTGTGCATTCTGACTAACAGTCGGCGGAGTCTGGAAACAGTACTGTCTCCTATCGTTCACCTTATGGCGACTGCTCGGAGAGCAGTCGGGAGACCGGAGTAACCTGGTTACGACTGGTAGTCAGGACGCGAGTGTCAGCCCGCTGGGTAACATACCTGGCTATCTCGCGGTTAAGCCGTTGGCCTCTTACGGGTCTCAGCTCACGATCAAATTTCGTTAAAACTTCCGACAGCTCTAGTTCTAGTGTTCGTCTAGCGGCTGATGATAATGACGATGATTATGATGATGATGATGATGATGATGACTTACCTAAATGTATCCACGTAGTCATCCCTAACAATGGTTCCATTGACAACAAGACTGAAGGCATTTATCACTTTACCACCAGAGACCTGCAATATTATAAAATAATGATAATTGGCAGATGCAGACTATTCTCCATTGGGATATTTTTATTGGATTTTTCTTTGAATTCGGTCGTTTAAAAATAATAACAAGACATACTTTTATGTCTTTCGCAGTGCAGGCGGCCTGACTCTGGAATTCCGTGCTTTTACCGATAAGACAACTTGAAAACCTGAGCGGGTTTAAAAAATCGTTAAAGAGACATTTACTCAACTCTTGAATACCCCCTTCCCCTTCCGTCTCCTTTGCTTGTACTTATATTCCACTCCTCCCTTCAATATTGAGTTGGCATATGTTACTAATCACTGTTTTATATTTTATCCTTTGATGACTATTTTGTAAGTGTATTTATTTATTATTTGTGTATCAATTTGCCCACATAAACCTTTAGTCACTATAACCCTGGCGGTATGGCCGTAAGATATTGCCACTTGGCAATAGGCCCACCACATTGTACCCTTATGTGTGTGCAATAAAGGTTTTCAAACAAACAAACAAACTTATCTATACTATCATAATAATAAAGCTGATAAGTTTGTTTGTTTTTTTTTTGTTTGAACGCGCTAATCTCGGAAACTACCAGTCGGATATGAAAAATTCTTTTGCATTTGATAGTACAATTCTTTTGGAAGTTTATAGGCTATTTAACATCAAGTTACGACCTTTAAGAGCCAAGCAAATAGAACGCAAAGCGAAAACGAAAAAATAGCTCGGGTGGGCGATGCGACCAGGCTGTTACCCGAGGAACTAGAATCGAGCATTACCGAGAAGAGCCGAACTGTGCATGGGGATGTGCATGTGCATAGGCATCTAGGTAAGGTTGCGGCAAAAACCATTATATACTACTAAGCCACTAAGACCCATGCATTTAGGGTCGGTCAAACTCACGGGTCAACACCTATCCGGCGGCCTCCATGCAGAAGTGCGGGCCCGGGTAGGACACTGGCTAGCAGGCCAGTTTCCCCTAGGAGTCAACCTTCAGGCGCTTCTGTGCGGTTTGCGCACCGTGCGGCGTTAACCAATCGATTGTGCATTTCGACCGACAGCCGGAGGAGTCTGAGAACAGAACTGTCCCCTATAGAGCGGGGGTAGTTATTAACCTTACGGCAACTGCCCTTGAAACGACTAATCCGATACCGATACCGGGTAAACAGCCGGAAAAGGATGCCGTGGTCCGCGATAGATTTGGTATACACCGTATCCCCGCTATGTAAGGGAGAAGACCGCGCAAGTGACCTCGAACCTGTACCAGTCGGGATAGCAGAGTAATCTGGGTGCAACTGGAAGAAAGGATGCGAGTTTCGGCTCACTGGTAAGGGTGTTGGTGTCTTACGGGCGAGTGGCGTAATTAGACAGGGATTGTTTTCGTCCCAAGTCTTCTATGCTCGCCTCACGGAAGATAGAACGATCCTATATCGTTAAGACTTCCTGAGGTGACAGGATCGCCCGTTGTAGTTGACAGCTCGAGTTATTACCACACGAAAATATGACTAAAATATTCTCTATTCCGAGGTACTCTATATTAGCTAGAAATTATCCGATTTCTTAAAATTAAACGGCCTAACGTGGAATTTTAACCTAACAGTGGAACTTAACTTTAATTTAACAGTGATTAATTTAACAGTGATTTAACCTAACAGTGGAACCGCGGGTTATAGCTTGTAATTATCACACAGCCATTTCACAGTAGAACTGGTTATAGAAGATTATTGTAAGGTAATGATCCCGACCATTGAGAAATGTTCACATCACATTACATTACATTACATTACATTTTTGTCGTGTCCAATTGACGGCTAAAGACCGCTCTTGGACGTGTCAAAATAATTGGGTTAGGTAGTAAGTACTATTTACTGAACATACATAGGTAGTCAAAAATTAACTACTAGATTGTCAAACTATAAATATAAATAATCAAAATAGAAGCCTAATATTTGAAGTAGTTAGTAATTCGAAAAGATACGTAGTAAAATTATTCATCGTAATATTTAAATTGTCAGGAAAATGTTAAATAATCAAATTAAAGCTGCGTTATGCATTTTAAACTAAAAGTACATATATAAGATCATATAAAATAATCAGACAATAAGGCTCTACTTTTTAAAGTAATTTAAATGGGCACAATATTTGAAAAATCATGGCCCTCAAATTCGGCCAGATTATAGAAAGGGTGGCCTATCAGCATCCCCTTGATGTTTTTTTAAAAAAAATATGTCCTCCAGCTGTTTTGTAGGGAGTAGATTATGGAATTTAATGCTAAGGTACAAGTAGCTTTTTTGTACTTTTGCTAGTCTTATTCGGGGTACGCATAAAAGGGAGCTACCGCGGGTATGATGAGAGTGAATGTCTGCAGTTTGCAGTTTCTGCGAGGTGCTGTCTAGCATACATTAAACATTGGTATGTGAACTCCGAATACATAGTCATTACCCTTGCGTTGCTGAAATATTCTTTGCATGAGGTCCTAGCTGTTAACTGATAAATGCTGTGCAGTGCTCTCTTTTGCAATAGAAAGATTCTTTTACCGGCTGCGGCATTTCCCCAAAATAGTAGTCGATAAGTCATTAATGAGTTAAAATACTCAAAGTATACTGATTTGGCTGCTGCAAAACCAAAAAGACCTGTTTTTTTTAATAGAGTATATCGAGCTACATAGCTTACTAGCTAGCTAATTGTTGAATGTGCGCATTCCATTGTAATTTACTGTCAATTCTAATACATTAAAGTGTATTAGATCAGTTCGAATCGAACGCCTATGGCTCCGGATATCAATAAGATAGTGAGATTCCATTAATAGACTATTTCCACTTGTGAATATTTTTTGGCTCTATTGACTATTTTTCACAAGTATAAAAAATAATCGAGACAAACATACATGTACCAGTGAATTCCTGATTACAGGGACTTGTATTTGTGAACTTGTTACTTTAGAGGAACGGCGTAAAATATTCGAGATAAACATACATATACCAGTGAATACCTGATTACAGGAACGGCGTATTTTAATCAAAATTTAGAAGCCATTTTTTTACAAAATCAGAGTAATGGCTTGACAACCATGTGCTGGTTTTACGGATAATACCGCAGGATTTGTATAGCAACCCCTCCTCATTTTAGGAATCAAGAAACAGTGTGGAGTTTTAGTCAAAGCAAAAACGACCGGTAACGAACTTTTTTTCAAGGAACTTCCTTCTTAAAGCTATTTTTGGACAATAATTCAAATTTAGGAATAATTCAGAACCGAAGACCAACAAGACAAGTTTTAGAAAATAGCTTGATAATACCCAAGATGAATACATCATTTGGACAAAGATATTAGATAGATAGATAGATAGATAGATTTTTTAGTGGAAGTAGACTTACAGTACTTTCCGAACGTCTTATGTTTCTACACATTTATGCCTTGCTTGTAGGCTTTACCATTGATTACTTCACTATATAATCAATGGCTTTACGTAATAGTAATAATAATAATAATAATAACACTTTACAAATGGTTTTCATAGCTATGTTACATAAAAATGACTTGACCAGACCAATGTATCGCCTAGAAAATCTTCAATTTTATAATAGCCTTTAGAGCACAAAGTATCTTTAACAATTTTTCTAAATTTAGTGTCTGGTAAAAGGGTTAGTTCCTCAGGCAAAGTGTTATAAAAGCGAACACCGTCTCCAATGAAAGATTTACTCACTGTTGCTAACCTAGAGCCATTACTCTTTCATTACGCCAAGGTTTTAAAATCTGATTAATATGGAAATAAAAAGGAATTTGACATTTAGGGTATTCAAAAATAAAATAAAGGAATGGTTCTCGAGTCATGACAGACTAACCATACATCAAATGTTAGAAATTATAGTTTAATAAGACTTAGATGCACAAATTATTATAATATTTTGAAATAGTATGTATGTTGATTATATTTTAACATTCAACTAATTCATTTTGTTGTTATATATTGTTTTGACAATGAATTGTACTTTTTTTTTGACTAGGTATTTTATATGATTTTTATATTTATTAACATGTATTACATATTACTTATTGACTTTTTTTTATTTTTTTTTATTATAGATTTATCTTACTCTTTTCTTTAGTTTTGTCAATTCTGATTGTCTCACTCTATTTGTTTATTTTGAGGATCATATTTTAGGGCAATTTAGTTTTATGAGAATTTTAATAAAACTTTTACATAATTTATTTTAAAATAAGTGTCCTGTCCATCCTAGAAAGGGCTAGTCCCAGTTGGGTGACAGAATCAAATAAGCAAAAGGTTAGGGTTTTGCCATTCGGTTCCTGTTATTTTTATAAGCAAAAACAATGTTTTATAGTAATTAATTCTTAAATAAATAAATAAACAAAAGCATGTAAAAGTTCAATATGTAATAATAAATATAATACCCTTTGTCTTTTCTCTAACACTCCACCATACACGACTGCTGCCATCACTACTACCAACACCAATGACGATTTAGTTAAAAACATCTTTGTAAAAATGTCTCTCAATCTTGACACGATCTGCCTGAAATAATCGATATGATCGTAATGATGCCTGAACTAAACTATCGTCCACATTTATATGAATGTTTCAAAGAAGTAATTACTTAACGAATCAGCGCCAATTTAAATATTGATCTTGACAATATTACAGTAGAATAAGGTGTCAATTCTTTCGGCTTTTACTTATGCGACTATACAGAGTGCTTCAAAATGGAATAGTGAAATTTGACCATGGGTGCGGATCCGCATAGGGATTTTGTTATCCCTAATTCGGGGGTTACACGCTCAGTCTGGCGTCAGTCTGGTCATCAGTCTGGTAAATACTGATGCCAGACTGAGCGTCTAACCCACTTACTGATGGACTGATACCAGACTGACGGATTTTTAAATATTTTAATAATTTTTGTCAGTCTGGAAAATACTGATGCCAGACTGATAGTGTTGTGAGGGATCACCCCTCACTAGACTCCAAATTATTCGATGTGAGGTGGTGGTGTGGGTGGAGTTATCTCCGTATTTAAAGGCGGTTTTGATGAAGCAGAAGATATTTATTGATTGAATCGATTGAATATTGCCAGTTATAACGCTTGCCGAATTAACGAGTGCCCGGATTACTTTATCGAGACGCGAGGGTTGCGCGACGGAGGTTATGTAGGAAAGTGGATGAGGATTGTATGTGTGCTCCTAGTATCTTGTACTGGGCACGGCTCGAGTCTGTGGGATTACAGACTGATGCTTCGAGACTCAGGAAAAATGAGGAAAGGAAACCAAGGAGCCGGATCCGTTGAGCGACCTCGTAGATGGGTAACGGATATGCCGTCGCAACCTTGGGGGAAGGTGATCAATCAGGGACTGATAATTTGGTTACTTTTTGGCCGGTTTATATAGGCCTTGGAATGATGCAATTTGAAATATTCTGAGTAAAAGTATTGTTTCATCGTGCTGATTCATAGCTGCACGAGTCAAAATAATAGCTGAATTGTGTCAGTGGATTTCACTGGAAATCGAAGCATTTGTTGATCGTATGTAGTGGACTTAAGGTCCGTTACAGTGTTAACGTTATATCAGTCTGGCCAGCTTCAGTCAGCTATCGATTTCCTTATGCAGGTGGTCTTGTTTTATCAAGTATGGCTTAACCATTTCCAATAGATTGTCAAAACATGCATCTTTCATCCGATAATAAGTTTCGTAGTCATATTTTTCCCCAGAATCTCTTATTTCATTTAATAAGTTCAAGTGCATGTAAAAATCTCTTTTCAGTAGCCACGATTTAACCCACCATTTCCGTTTTACTTGTTATTTGCAGTTAGAGCTATTATTATAGCAATACGAGCTTTTTTCTGCAACCCATTCTCTCTTTTGAAGTGTTATCTGGACGACGTTTTTGAGGTGACTGATTTTTATTATTTTTATTTTATTTTATTTTATAGCAAACTTACAGATAGTAAATATATGATACTAGTATCTCAAAAACATATTTAAACGAAACATATTAACTATCCTATGAATAGTTTGCAATGCTTGCATTACACATTAACATAGAAATAACGTTGATAGTAGAAAATAAAAAAACTAATAATAATATAAGGGTAAGAAAATAAATAATTAAATAAGTTGACCCTTCCTATGTGAGCTAACCATTTTTGGTTAGACGCTTTCCGCGCTGTGCTAAATGTAATATTTATTCATTATTATCCTAATTGTTTTACGAAATAATGTTGTAACGTTATAATATTTCAAATTTCAATGTGATCATTTTGCAGTTATTCTTTTTACGATCCGTATAGTAGTTTAAAAGTTATGCGCAAAACTATCCCGGGCAGAAATTTTACCCCGCCATAGGAGGGGTTAAAGTTATTTGGATAGAGCTAAATAAAAGTACGAGTAATTGGATAATAATATTTATTATATATAATATGATATAATACAATAGTATGGTATAATATAATAATCATACAATACAGTACATTAGGATGGCAGTTAGTGAAATCTTAAAAAGTAGGAGATAGGCTAGGTATGATCGACTCTTTTATTATATTTATGAAATCATAAAATACATCTAATCCTTTACACGATTTATTAAAAACGCGACACATTCTAGCCAAAGGTCTATTCGATCCGATGTTGTTATTGCAAGCGATAACCGAAAATGTTTGAGAGCTCCTCTTTAGTCGCGGTGGCACGCGAAATTGAACTTTTTCAAGACTAGCTGGGCTGTCTAGTCGATTGTGCAAAAGCTTATGGAGACACGTTATATCAGTTATAGTCCTACGTGTTTTTAAGTCTATTAGGTTGAAGTGAGAAAGCCGCTCTACATAACCTTTTAGAGGTATTTCTGAGGCCACATTTGTTCTGGCATCAGTCTGACTGATGGCAGACTGATGCCAGACTGAGCGTGTAAACGGGTGTACCGGGTGTTCCGATTATCAGTTTACCATCATTACAGACTGACGGACCAGACTGACGCCAGACTGAGCGTTTAACCCCCGTGAACCTAAGTGAACGCACTTCTTTGTGGCTCTCTGTGAGCGAATGGGCCCTGGGAAGTTGGGAGCTAATGGGCTCTGTTGGAGTTGGCCACGAAGACCCATTCGTTCAGGGTCGCTCACACTCACGGGTTAACACCCATCCGGCGGCCTCCACGCATGAAATTCGAGCCAGAGTAGGACTCTGGCCTGATGGCCAGTTTCCCCAGGAGTCAATCTTCTGGCGCTTCTGGACGGTTTGCGCACCGTGCGTCGTCAGCCAATCGATTGCGCTCTCAGATTAACAGCTGGGGGAGTCTGGGAACAGCAATGTTTCCTATAGAGCGGGGGTGGTTGTTAACCTTATGGCATTCGCACTTGAAACGACCATTCGGCCACCCGATAAGCTGGGCAAAGGATGCCATGTTCCGCGATAAATTCGGTCGACACCGAATCACCGCTTCATAAGACAGAGGACCGCGCAAGCGACCTCGCGCCTGTAACCAGTCTGGAGACCAGAGTAACCTGGTATCACCTCTTCATAGATGTCTCAAAAGGCACCTAACCGCCAGTGGTATTCCACCTGAAAGCTGGAAGAAGGCTGCTCACAGACGCAGCGAGTGTCGCTCCACGGTGATCACAAAAATTAAAGAGTTTGAGGGAGCCCGGCTTGAAAACCTCGACTTGAACCGCCAACAGCGCAAAACTCGTCCGAAGCCCACTTACACTTAAACTTACAACAACTGCGGTGAGCTCTACTGTAGTCGTTGTAATCGGACATTTGAAAACAAACTGGGATTCACTAGTCACTTCCGCGCGCATATTCGAAGAAGTCCTGTCAACCAAGAGGTCGCCGTTGTCGGATCACAATGATGACGACATCATCACCATCATCTACATACCTGTCGAACGAGGAAATACCAATCAAACCCGAAGGCTGTTTATCGTATTTATTATTTCTTCTGAGCAAGTATTTGAAGGTGAATTAAAAAGATCCAAACATTGAAAGTTTAGGTTATATGAACGAAGTGCTCTATAAAAATAATTGGTACTGACTCTCGGTAGATATACTAAATTTCCATGAACTTGCTGTTAATTGGAGGCTTCGAAGTTGGTCTATGACTTTGAATATAATTCTGCTTCAATATAGGAATAGCGTAATCTTCTCTCGGAAATATGTAAATATTTCATCCTTCATTGACTTTTAGTTTAATAATATGGGGAGCGGTTCGGCCATCGAGGTTGGACAAATAATTATGAGAGATGGATCAATACTGAACTTGCGTTATTATTTCTCTTGATATTACCATTGATTATTTGAGGCGACCAGAACCAAAATATCAAAATATTTAAATATTACCATATTAAAATATTAAAATATCAAAATATTACAATATTGAAACAATAAAATATTTAAATAATTAGGATGATTAGAATTAATAAATATTATTTATAAAAAAACTGCCATTTATGAACCGATTTGATAAATTCTTTTTTTATTCGAAAGAATAGGCTTACAGATTGGTCTCATTTTTATCAAAATCCTGTTCTGATGATTGGATCTATGAGGAATTGAGGGAACTCCTCAAATATTAACACATGATATTGAAAATTTACATGTAGGTCCAATTCCGATGACAATGCATTTATTTCTATGATGATCATGACCTGATTCTACAACTTGTCGACTACAGCGGGCGATCCCGTCACCTCAGGAAGTTTTAACGATTGGTCGTTCTATCTCCCTGGAAGTGAACGTAGAAAACTTGGGGACAAAACGATCCACCGTCTAGCTACGCCACAAGCCCGTAAGAGGCCAACGCCTTAACCGCGAGATAGCCAGGAATGTTACCTGGCGGGCCGACACTCACTCCCTTACTTCCAATTGTGACCAGATTAGTCCGGTCTCTCGATTGGTTACTAGTTCGAGGTCGCTTGCGCGGTCCTCTCTAGTTCCTATCGAGGTCGTTTACCGAATCTATCGCGGACCACAGCGTCCTTTGCCCGGCTGTTCACCCAGGATCGGATGGCCGATGGTCATTTCAAGAGCAGTCGCCGTAAGGTCCGCAACCACCCCCGCTCTATAGGAAACAATACAGCTTCCAGACTCCCCCGACTGTTAGTCAGAGTGCACAATCGATTGGCTTACGCCGCACGATGCGCAGACCGCCCAGGAGCGCCAGAAGGTAGACTCCTAGGGGAAACTAGCCCTAAGGCCAGAGTCCTGCCCGGGTTCGCACTTCATGCGTGGAGGCCGCCGGATGGGTGTTGACCCGTGAGTGTGACCAACCCTGAACAGAATGGGTCCTCGTGGCCACCTCAGCAAGGGCCCATTAGCTCCTATGACAGGATACAGTGAGTGTTGTGTGCTAGACGGATTTTCGAAATTTTGCGCTCTGAGTCCGGTTTCCCAACACCGTTATAACCTACGCAGTGGCGGCAGCGGTATTCGGCCTACAGGGATTGGACATGGCAGGGATTGCGGTGAGCTCGTCTCTACCGCCGCCTCTGTTCCTGGATCGGCTCTTAAGTGAGCACCTCGCCTGTGCGTCTATAGTTATTAACGGCCTGGACTGCTACTTCATTAGCGTCTACTTCCAATTCGGTGAGGCTGTGGACGCCTACGTTGCTGGACTCGCCGCGGCCCTCGACGCCCTCCGGGGCCGCCCGGTTGTGGTAGCGGGGGATTTTAATGCCCGCTCCCCATCTTGGCACGATGCCGGGAACCTGGACCGCCTGGATAGAGTCGCGCGGGGAAGGGCGGAGGCTGTCGAGGAGTTGATAGCGACCTTCGGGTTGCATATTATCAACTCTCCTGGACAGCCCCCGACCTTTTGCGGCCCCGGGGGATTCAGCAATGTGGACTTGACTTTGTGCTCCGCGGGCTTCGCCCTCGGACCATCGGCTTATTACTTTCAACATCGGTCGGCGCGTAAACCCACCGTCGATTTGTGAATGGCGGTACCGTACCTCCAATATAGATTGGGACTGTTTCGGAGAGTCTCTGTCTACGGGGCTTGCAGTTTCCCTCCCCCACATAGCAGCTCGGCCGAGGAACTCAGTGTCTCCCTCAACGAAACCATCTCCTCGGCCTGTGAGTCGGTTCTGGGTTGAAAGAAACCCCACGGTGGCTTCGCGGCTCTGTGGTGGACTTTCGATCTCTCAGACCTCCGGAAGGTGTTCAGGCAGGCCTACCGCCGAATGAGTGATGCCCACAGAGGCTCTCTCTCCCCCGAGCGTGAAGAGGAATTGCGTGGCAATCTCCGTTCCGCCCGAAGCGTCTACCACGCCGCTATTAGGCGTGCTAAGATGGACTCTTGGAGAAAGTGGGTCTCAGACGTTGGGAACGAAAACCCATGGGACATGAGGATTGCAGTAAACAAGGGCGTCAGAGGGGCGGAGAATACCTCTCCAGTATTGTTGAAGGTGTCTCCGCCCCCCTTGATACTAGAGGCACCTCGGAGACTCTCCTCAATTCCTTGTGCCCATCGGACCCAACTGTTAATGACGACCCCCACCATGCACAACTACGGCGGCTTGCCGCCTTAGACTCGCGCGTCGTGAACTCATCCGAGGTGACTGCGGACGAGGTTGGCCGGGTAATCGGATCGCTGTCGCTTAAGAAGGCGCCTGGGATAGACAACCTTACGGCCGTGATCGTCAGACGGGTCTGGGAATTTGCCAGGTGGGAGGTGACTGTACTGATGCAGAAATGCATCAATGAGGGCCACTTTCCCACCTGCTGGAAGGCGGGTCTCCTGCGGGTGATTCCCAAGGGCAACTACAAGCCCCGTTCGGATCCGAGGGCGTACAGGCCCATCACGCTCTTTCCCATTCTGGGCAAGATGCTTGAAGCGCTTGTGCGTGATCGGCTGGAGGAGACGCTGTCTCCTCAGAATGAGCGGCAGGTTGGATTTACCCGGGGGAAGAGCACGGAGGATGCCATCCTTTTTGCTAAGAACTGGGTCCGTGACTACGAGAGCCCCTACGTTGTTGGAGTCTTTCTCGACATCTCCGGTGCTTTCGATAACGCGTGGTGGCCGATAATCCTGTGCAAGATTCGAACCCGTCAATGCCCAAACAACCTCCTGAAAAATGTCAGGAGCTATTTCACCGATAGGTCGGTTATTCTGAGGTACGGCCCGACCAGCGTAAGGAAAACCCCCTCGATGGGGTGTCCGCTAGGGTCGGTGCTCGGTCCCACCTTGTGGAACATCCTTTTCGACGATTTTCTGGGACTACCATACCCGGCGGGATGCGCCGTCAGTACATACGCTGACGACGCTCTCCTACTGGTAGGTGGCAGGAGTCGCGCTGAGGTCGAGAGAAGGGTAGCTGCGTGGATACACGCGAAAATTGTAGCCGAGAAATCCCGGTCCCTCTTCTTTGCTCTCCGTGAAGCGAGCCGAGCCGACTGGGGAATTCGTTTCCCTGCGGTAAGGACGATATACGAAGGTGTCTTCTTACCACGTGTGACGTACGCTGCACGTGCGTGGACGGAGCACCACATCCCGGAGGCAACCCGAGTGGCTCTCTTGCGTGGGCAGCGCATCCCTCTCGTGGCTATGACCGGGGCGTACAGGACGACGTCCACTCTCGCGCTACCTGTCATTGCGGGCGTCCTGCCCACCGATTTGGAGGTTTTGGAGCGCGCAGCGTTTTCGCGGTATCGTCGGGGAGGACCAGTGGTCTTTCATGGCCTCTCGGTTGACCCGGTGGGGTATCGAGCTGGGGAGTTTGCCCGCCTGATTCGTGCGGAATCCCTTCGTGTTTGGCAGGAGAGGTGGGATGCTGGCGGCACGGGCCGCCTCACCCACTGCTTCTTTCCGTCGGTAGAGGCGAGAATGAAAAATGCGTGTTTTCTGCGGTTCGATCACCATACCACCCAGCTGGTCGGGGGCCATGGGGAGTTCAAAGCCAAGCTGTCTGACTTTGGACTCTCCCGTGACCCCTGGTGCGTGTGTGGGCATGGACTTCAAATGGCAGAACACGTCATTTGGATATGCCCAAAGCTCTCGACCGCACGGGATGAATTGGTGCGTGAGGTCGGCGCGTGCGCCAAGCGCCTACCGATATGGTATGCGGATCTGGTCGAGTGTGGGCGTTGTTTCGGCGCGTTCCGATGCTTCGCGGAGAAGTGGGTTTCCCTTTGGGAGGAGTTGAGGCTTCCGGGAACCCCAGTTTTGGGGTCCCCCCCGACACCAGTGGCGTGATGCGAAGGCCACTTCCAGCCCGAAGTGCCCGTCTATGTGCCGTCCCCCAAACCGACCCCGCGGGCGCGTCCCCTGCCTGAGGACCTTGGTTAGGCCGTCCCCCACGAGACCGCCCCATGACCCATACGTCTACATACCCCCTCACTAACCACTTAGTCCCCCCGACATCCTGTCTGTGTTTGGTAGCCTGTCTTTGTTTAACTTTAATCTCTGCTTTGTGTTTATTTTATTATTATTTTTACGACTATTTCTGATCTTCTTTTGTTGTTATCTTCTTTTGTTTTTTTTTATACTCAATAAATGGGTTTTCGGGGTGGTACGGGGGGTGTGGCTACCTTTCTTTACCCCCCGCGCGTATACCCTTCTGGTACGCGCGGGGTGTCGTTGCATGATATCCCGGGCAGATAAGACGACCACCGTCGTTATAACTGCCCGGGCGGTGGGTGGGTTCTCCACCCTCACCTGCCGCCTTGAAACCACTAAACTGTTAGTCGGAATGCACAATCGATTGGCTTGCGACGCACGGTGCGCAGACCGTCCAGGAGCGCCAGAGGTTTGATTCCCAGGGGAAACTGGTTCCCTGGCCAGTCCTACCCAGGTTCGCACCCCGTGCGTGGAGGCCGTCGGATGGGTGTTGACCCGTGAGTGTGACCGACCCTGAACACATGCGTCATCGTGGCCAACTCATCATGGGCCCGTTAGCTCCCGGGCCAGCGTATCAGACTGACCTTCTCACCGGCTAAAACTCAAGCGCTTCTCCTGAAGGGGCGCCTCAAGCGTAACCCGGTCATCAGAATGTGCGGACGCCCGGTATCCTTTCCAGAGTCTGTCCGGTACCTGGGGATCGCGCTGAAAGCGTCCTTTACCTTCCTTACGCACGCGAAAATTGTAGACGAGAAATCCCGGTCCCTCTTCTTTGCTCTCCGTAGAGCGAGCCGAGCCAACTGGGGAATTCGTTTCCCGGCGGTAAGGACGATTTACAAAGGTGTCTTCGTACCACGTGTGATGTACGCTGCACGTGCGTGGACGGAGCACCACATCCCGGAGGCAATCCGAGTGGCTCTTCTGCGTGGGCAGCGCATCCCTCTCGTGGCTATGACCGGGGCGGCGTACAGGACGACGCACACACAGGTATTTGCAAAATCTGGGCGGACAAAATTATTTTTACGTCTAATTAGAATCTAACTATCTCAAATAGAATGGCAAACATGTTTTAAACATATTATTTATTATATTACAAACTTTAAGTAACTACTTTACATATTTACATACAAAAATGAAAATCATTTTTATAAATATTTTTATGTTAATTTAAAGACATGTGAATGACATTTAAAAACATTTCTTTACTTCTGATATTTATTATGTAGGTTATACAAGAAAAACAAAAACAAAAAATGGTATATCCCTTTAAACTTCATCATCACTTTCTGAAGAAGTTTCGGTTATATTTCGCTCCGCGGAAACTAACATGGTCAGGAATTCAGGCAGCAATGTGTTAGCTTTCCTTTTTATAACTCCTCGCATGCTGTTTAGCAAAGGATCGGAACTAATAATAAGACTTTATAGCACATCTTGGTTGCAGCTTTCTCTTGAGAATTTTCTGTCGAAATCATGCCGGTATGAGCTTAAATGATTATTTTCTCAGCTGCCTCTTCAGAAAGTTGTCCTATTAGCAGTAGGGCTTTTTCTTTTATTATGGCACTATGTACCTACCAGCAATTTATGAAGGATTACTCCAATCCTATGTGCTGGAATTTATGTGCCGGAATTATCTGATGGATTACTCTAATCCAATGTGCCAGCCATATCTGCTTACATACAGACGAGCAGTTTCTGAGGCGTATTGTTGATATTTCAATGGATTAATTTTGTGCCCACTTAAAATTGCTTCCAATATGACTTTTAGTCTGTATAGTCGGTAAGCTCTTAATCTTTCCCCGTGATTTCAGCAGATAAGCTTGGATTCTCAAGAAATCTTCTGCTTGTATTGCCATCATTGATGTTTCCAAAATTAGACTTAGGTATGTGCACTATGAGCCCTGTTTTAGCGCGAAATCTGCTTTGTAGTTATGTAGTTTTTTCGATCGTCTTCTAAGCACTTTTCTTCTTCGGTCTTCTTTTCTCTGTATTTCTTCACTGGTAATTTGTATGCCACATGAAGGATTGTCTCTAATATACGAATTCGTACATGTAAAACTGATATGCCAAATTCAACTGCCTCGAAATTGACGTCTCTTGTGAAATCTAACTTGGTAAAGTATTTTGAGGTTGCTCCGCTAATATAGCACCTGCTCGTAGATTTAGTTCCCGTGGCTGCATTGCAGATTTTCTCGTGTATGCCTATCACAGTTGGTTCTAGAGAGGTTATCGCTTCTTTAACTTATCTTATTTCTTTTTCGGTGAGGATGTCTTAGCGTTTTTCCACAGGACATTTTTGACATATCCGTAAACTATTTGCAAAGGCGCAAAGCAGCGTTGGAAAATGTTTCCATCTGACCCATCAACGTAATTTTTTTGTTTAAACTGTGACACCAGAGTTCTTGAATGCTTTTTTGTATTTAGATGCTCGTTTTGGAGAACTGGTAATATCTTTCAGGACATTAGAAGCATCTCTTTTACTCGATTTTCCCAACTCCACTTGCGCAGTACAATTACATCTTTTTCAAAAGCAAAACGGAGCTCTGCCGTCTTTCGCCTTTTGCTCTCGTCACAAACCTCTTCAAACGACCTTTTATTTGATACTAAACACGATATATTTATGTTAATTTATTGACATTTTGATATTTGAACATTTAGACAACTAATTACATGATATTTGGGCGGTATTATATTTCACTCGCGATGACATGACCATTCTGACAATACCACACACTTCTAAATAGGTTCAAGTGTTTAAATGTTATGTTTGAATAAAGAAACGGAAAAATACATAGATGAACCCTGAACACATTACACTCCTTTATTGTTGAGCAGTCGTGCAAAAATGAGTTCTCATAAATTCAATGAAATGAAAAAGAACAAGTGTTTATTTTGAAATTCAATTTATTACTATAATCAATCTAGATCCGTTTTTAAATTCATTGTAAAATAGACACATGTTTTAAATCGGTCAGTTCTTGTAGTCTCTCACTTTGCTCAGAGACAAGCTTGAGGGTTGCTGGGAGGCCAGTTCTAGAGCCAAGTGTGGTCGATACTTGGTGGGTCTCTTAGCGCCGACAGGCCTGGGCTTGCTCTTGCTGCCTGGGCCTTTGTATCCTTGTATGAGTTGACCTTCATCGTCGTAGTCTACACCCATGAAGTAATCTTCGGTTAGATAGTAGAAGATGGGTGAATCGGCACACAGGATCGCGTCCTCAGGATCTACACACGCGAAGATCTCCTGCAAAAAATTAAATTTATATATTACTAGTGGTATTACCCGGCGTTGCCCGTGTTATATCCGTGCTCAAATGTCTCTGTATACCAATTTTCATGGCGATCAGTTGAGCGGTATAGAAGTTGATATGTTGCTACGCCATCTGGTGGCAAGTTACAATAACGTGAATAGAGCGAAAATATTATGCTATCTCAAATTTGGTAGTTAATTGACCCTTGCTGAGTTGGTCACAAAGACCCATTCTGTTCAGGGTTGGTCACACTCACGGGTCAACACCTATCCGACGGCCTCCACGCATGCAGTGCGAGCCTGGGTAGGACTCTGGCATTATGGTTAGTTTCCCCTGGGAATCAACCTTCTGGCGCTCCTGGACGGTCTGCGCACCGTGGGGCATAAGCCAATCGATTGCGCACTCTAACAGTTGGGGGAGTCTGGAAGCAGTACTGCTTCCTATAGAGCGGGGGTGGTTGCGGACCTTACGGCGACTTCTCTTGAAACGACCATCGACTACCCGATCCTGGGTGAACAGCCGGGCAAAGGACGCTGTGGTCCGCGATAGATTCGGTATACACCGTTTCACCGCATCGCAAGGGAGAGGACCGCGCAACCGACCTCGAACTCGTAACCAATCGAGAGACTGGAGTAATCTGGTCACAATTGAAAGTAAGGGCGTGAGTGTAAGCCCGCTGGGTTACATTCCTGGCTATCTCGCGGTTAAGGCGTTGGCCTCTTACGGGTTTGTGGCGGTGCTAGACGGTGGACTGTTTTGTCTAAGTCTTCTGCGCTCACTCCAGGGAGATAGAACGACTAATCGTTAAAACTTCCTGAGGTGACGAGCTCGCCCGCTGTAGTCGACAACCCTAGTTGCCATCTCAAATATCTATGTGTACCAATGTTCATGGCGTTTGGTTGAGCGGTATAGAAGTTGATGTGCTGCTGCGCCATCTGGAGGCGAGTAACAATAAAGTTAATAACGTGAAAATATTATGCATACTTGAATGTCTGCCAAAAATATATTTTAATTAATAATTGGTTTTGGGGTTCTCGTTTTAGCCATATTTAAGAAGATTCCGTACTAAAAAACTCCAAAACGGCTCATAATTGAGGCAGGTTGCTGTAGTCATAAATATTCCAGATAAATGGATTTTTATAATGATAAATTTACAAATAAATAAATTCACCAATATAAGTACCTTGCCTGTATTGTGAATGTCCAAGAATAACATAGTGTGGAAGTCAGATGTCGCATCGTGCAACCTAGAGCTTCGTTTATCAAAATCAGCCAACTCTTCTGCAACCGTAGTCTCAAACTCTCCACTAGATGCCGCCTGGTGCGGTGTTACATATTTTCAGTACTCCTGTACGGAGTAGAAACGTGAACACTAAACCCAGACTTTGTGCAAAAGGTTAGAAGCTTTCAAAATGTGGATTTACAGGAGAATACTGAAAATATCTTGGACGAATAGAGTCACAAATGAGACGGTGCGGCAAGGATTGGAATTACTGAAGACCATAAAGAGAAGGAAATTAAAAGAGATGGGCCACATAATGCGTGGTAACAAGAAAGCCACCTTCTCCAATTAATCCTGCAAGGAAAGATAAAAGGCTGCCGAAGACCTGGCCGAAGAGAACCCACTGGCTACTAAACGGGCCCGGGCCATCACGGGCCCAAGTGACGATGATCACCGCCGACCTTCGACAGGAGATGGCACTCCCTTCGGCTACGTAACGACCAAATTTGGTTGCACATCAGAACACCGTTGACTACGTAACGCCCAATATTGACGGCTTACTCCCGGAACGCTTCCTAAAATCCATACCAAATATCTCATTATTACCATAGATACATAGACGGTCGCTAGAATAATTCGCGCGTCATTTCGCGGATATTTCTGGAAAATTCCATTGACAAACATCATAATTTTTGTTTTCGATAAATCAAATTTTTTATTGGTTTTATGAGCTATCTAAATATTTTTGTACTTAAATAAGCAAAACAAAATATTACCCTTGATAGAGAATCTAATAAAGATCACGATAGTATTTACAATTTCTTAATAGGGTTCCGTATTTTTCCGTAAGACAAGTACAAGTTAGAAATGCCTTTTTTTTCACTTTTTCGAATTTCTCATATTTATTCATTATTATATAATTGCTTTACAAAATGAAATTTAAATATTCTATATACGAAATTTAAATTTGATCATTGCACAATTATTCATTTCATGATTTCTATAGTAGTTCCATAGTTATAGTACTTTTTGTTGAGCGCGGCGATATTGCAAGAAATTCCAATAATTGCCGCGGTCTGCCATGAAATTATGCCGCAATGATAAATATTTTATTGCTATTGGAGAAGTGGGCCCCAGCGCCCATACATGTTTGCCCATTGTTATTTCATACTGGTATTCCGATTATATTACAGTCAAAACTGACCTGATCAAAAATGAGTCCATCGGGGCAGACGAAGCTCCATCTGAAGACATCGACTTTGTTGTCAGCATTAGTCACCGGCAAGCACACGTGAAAGACTTCGCATCTGTTGTCGACGTCCGCGTAGTAGCCGTAGCCGAGGTCCTTGCAACTGAAAATTTGTAATTATTCTCAATCTTCGCTTTTTAACGCATATGGCATTGTGTTGTCTTTTCACACTCATACGCGGCAACGAATGTTGTCAATTAATTATTTATCATGTCGGCCGGATCATTAGGTAATTAAAAAAAATGGGTTGTGTCACCCCGAGACTTTCCCGGCAAGTATCCAAAGACTGTTCCATCTGTATATACTGTATAGACAAATAAACTAATGAGCACTCACTTAAATGTATCGACGTAGTCGTCTCTGACAACCGTTCCATTCACCACGAGACTCAATGCGTTTATAACTTTTCCAGCAGACACCTAAAAACATAGAACAACAAGTAAATATATTAAAAATATTAAAAAACACACACTTTTCGCACTGCATGCGTGGAGGCCGCCGGATGGGTGTTGACTCGTGAGTGTGACCAACCTTGAACAAAATGGGTCTTCGTGGCCAACTCAGCAAGGGCCCATTAGCTATATTATTTGCAGTGAAGATCCATAAAAATAGTATATATAATATACTGGGCACACCATGTTGAACAGCTGACCTTAGCATACGTCAGGAGCGGGAATGAAAGCATGAGACACATTACAGAGTTCAATCAACATATCTCAGTATTTTCTCTCCATATACTGCCGACAAAGTCAAGCATTCTTAGAAATGTATACATAGCTTGTACTCACACAGCGTATGTAGTTTATCGTTTCGGGTATTCTGCGACGGTTTTCGTTCAAATAGTTATAAAAAATCAAAGCCTGGATGTGTTACGTGCCCTAAGTAATATAGACAAATAACCATATTTAATAGTATATAACTCAGAAACGGCTCATAATTGAGATCAGTCCTGATAGTCTTCTTCTTCTTCTTATATATAAAAATGAACCGCGTGCGTTAGTCTCGCAAGATCTCGAAAATGACTCGACCGATTTGAATTATTATTTTTTTGTTTTGTTTGCCTAGATTCAGGGGTGGTTTACAAAAAAAAAATTATTAGGAAAAACTAAACGAAACAACTGAAAATCGAAAAAAGCGAAATTGGTAATTTTAGGAAATGGGCCACTTTCAATAGATGGTTTTCGCGGCGATCCTATTGTTTGACAGCTGCGCCATCCAACCCTGTTATTCATTCGTGCGATTGTGTAAAATTTCAAATAGTCAAAAAGTCAAAAAAGTCAAAAAAGTCGAAAAAGTAAAAAAAGTCAAAAAAGTCGAAAAAGTCGAAAAAGTTGGAAAAAGTCAAAACAGTCGAAAAAGGCGGAAAAGTCGAAAAAGCATTTATATTTCATCATGTAAATTAAATACATTGAAATTATTTTAATTACAAACGACTTTCATTTAATCACCAAACGAAACTCAAACCGTACATGATTCGGCCATATTATAGATTTCAATGAATTGGATTTGGAAGGTTGATTAGGATCAACAATAAACGCTTATGAAGAGTTACAATCAAATCAATTTTAGGTGGTACGAAGTTCACCGGGTCATCTAGTAATAAATATATTAGATAAAAAGATCTCTCCATTGGTATATGATTTATAGCTATTGGAAAGTGGGCCTAAAATTCCCGTTCTCTTTTCAGCACAATGTTATTGAGCTTCTGGGCGCTATCGTAGAGACACACACAGACTGACTTCCATCTGGAAATTGTCCTAATCGTCTCGGGGGGCTCAAAATGAATAATTCCGTCTGCATGGCGAAAAACAAAATTCGCGTTCACCATTCTTTTCCTTCTCGTTGCCTGGTGGGCCGTTTGAGTAAAGAAAAGAGAAAAAATAATAAAGGTGAGATAAATATCGTCTGAGTAGCTAAATTTATATAATACTAGCTGACCCGTGCCCACTTCGTTGGGCGGGAAAACTTTTTACTTGTGATGAAATTATGAGTGTGGTTCGGTTAGTACTGAGCGCTATGATTTATTTCCATATGTATGTATGTATTTGCATTCCAATTTGACTATATTACCGTTATTTGTGTCTTCTTGTGAGTGTCTTATCTCTTTAACCATTTATGCAGTAAAAAGGAAATTATATGCAGTAAAAGGAAAAAGTATTTTGTTTTAAACACTTGAGACGATAAATTTACTTATTTTGATATGAATTCATAATTGTTGATAATATGACCAATAAACATGACCTATCGATTTAAATTATTTTTTTATTATAAAAAAACTACTTTTTTAACTTAACTGTAAAATTTAAACATATGCTATCGCTGACTTTTTTGTAGGCATTATCAAGCTTTACAACTTTTCTCTAGAACTTAATCATATATCTCACATCGTTAAGGCAGCGTTCGTTAGAAACGTTTTCGTTCGACCGTTTTTTCTCCGACTTACTTTGCAAATCCGGCTACCACGAATAAGTCTTTTCATTTTTCGGATTATTATATAGCCTATGACACTGACAAATAACGTGGCTTTCTATTGGTAAAAGACTTTTCAACATCGGTTCAGTAGATCCAGAGATTACTTCCTACAACCTCACAAACTTTACCTCTTTATACTATTAGTATAGATAAAAAGATTCATTAGTAAATTATACAATTACCCTTTGTCTCTTTTCCAAGGCTGCGCCATATACTAAAGCGAACGCGATAGCCACCAAAACTAACGAAGACTTTTTGAAAAACATTTTTGTATAAATTATACCAACACTTCAGTTATCTGTCGGCAGAGATCTGCTAGTAATGATGCTAAAGTTGCGAAATTTCGCAATTATATACAAAAATCGTTGCATATATTACACATTCAGCGAGAAATTGAACTTAACATAACGTTACTCTTCCCATCATTCGTTTACTTTTAGGGCGTTAACCTTACTTGGGTCCATGGCTGCTGTACCCAGGGTTGGCTCGGGACAGAGCAATTTTAAAAAAAGCTTGTTTTATAAATGTGTAAACTATTAACTTATTCTAAACTATTAATTTATTCTAATAGTAAACTATTAACTTATTCTACTAGATGATTTGGAGTTTAATTGTAGTTGTCCGTTTCAAAATTAGCAAACCATTTTTCAACTACTGGCTGATATTCGATTGAGCTGAAATTTGGCATGCTTATGTAAGTTCAGTGACGGCGCAATATTATGGCACCATCGAGCTGATTTGATGATGGAGTTGATGATGTATGGAATGGAACTCCCTGATGGCATATGGTGGGACAGTCGAATTTTGGGTGGCGTACGCCGCTCGTGTTTGGGCGTGGCCCTCCATCTCGGAGGCCGCGCGTGTGGTACTCTTGCGCGGCCAGCGTCTCCCACTCGTGGCGTTGACTGGCGCGTATAGAACGACCTCCACCATCGCTCTTCCCGTCATCGCTGGGATACTGCCGATTGATCTGGAGATTTTGGAGTGTGCGGCTATGTCGTGGCTTCGCCGAGGGGAGCCTGTGGACTATTTCAGTCTGACGGTGAACCCGGCGGAGGCAAGGTTGGCGGATTGTAAACGCCGTATTCGGGCAGAGAGCCTGCGCGTCTGGCAGGAGCGGTGGGACTCCGGCGGCACGGGCCGCCTCACCCATAGTTTCTTCCCGTCGGTGTCGGTTCGGATGAAAAATGAGGTGTTCCTGCGGCTTGACCACCGGCTCACGCAACTCATCGGGGGTCACGGCGAGTTCAAGGCCAAATTATTTGACTTTGGACTCGTCGACGACCCCTGGTGCCCGTGCGGCTCCGGCCGTCAGTCTGCCGAACACATCATTTGGACATGCCCTAAACTGGACGCCGCGCGGTCAGTGATGTTGGATGCGGTTGGTTCTTGTGCCGGCGTTCTGCCGATCTGGTACTCGGACCTCGTTGGGTGTGGGGACTGCTTTCGTGCGTTCCGTGAGTTCGCGGACCACTGGGTGTCCAATTGGGAGGATTTGAGGCAGCGGGGCTCTCCTCCATCGGGGGAGGGCCTCCCCTCTTAACCGTGCGGTCCGGCGGCCTCTTCATGCCCGAAGTCGCCCGTACTGTGTTGTACTAACCGCCCCTGTGGGTGCGTGCCTTCTCTGCAGGTTCTCCCGGTCTAGATGCCCTCGACGCTCCCCCTGCAGCCGTTTGTTGTCGGAGTCGGGAACACACTCATGCCAGGTCCCACCGACTCACATCGCCCGTCACTTCGATTTATATACATTTTGTTTAGCTTGTAAGATTTTCTTTCTAGAATTAAGTTCATATATTTACCTTCAGTAGTTGTAAGCGAAATGTATCTATTTTTACTTTATACCAATAAACGGTTCACGGGGTGCCGGAGTGGGCAGAAACTCGGAGAATCTTTCACCAGCTCCGTTCGTCCACCCCTCACGCGCCACCCTTCTGGTGTGCGTGAGGTTGTCGTTGCATGACAACCCGGGCAGATAAAACGACCTACGTCGTTAGAACTGCCCGGGTGGTGGGCGGGGTTTCTCCCCCCGCCTGTCACCGCGTAGCCTAAACAGTCGAATTTTGGGCTAGTATGTTTTGTTATCATGAGTACTTTCCATCACAAATGATGCGGGTCTGGAGAGATTGCCACTGGAACCCCCTGATAAAAGAGCTATGATAGTAAAGTTTGGGATCGTTTGTTTTGTTGACATGTGTACTTTCCATTACACTTGATAGCGAGGGAAATTTTCACTGAACCCTTCCCCTGGTGGAAAATAAAGCTTGTTTTTAGAAATCTTTTTGCTTTTAATATATTATATATTTTATGTACATATTTATACAAATTTAAATGTCAGCAGTAGAACAGGCTATATCATAGTTAGCTGACATTAAAATAGAATCACTGTCAACAGTTTTTGACATTTATTATTATTTATTAGATTCAAATAGTATTCAAAGGTTAAATAATATTCAAGGATACAGATGAATCCAATTCGCCCTCGAATATTAAAGCTAGAGTGTAAGTCTAAAAATAAATGACTCACATAACTAAATTATTGCTAACATTGAACAAGAAAAAAAAACATAAAAATATAAAACTAAATAAAAGACAGATTATGATAAACATGAGATAGCAGGGAGTTGCCTTTTTAGCTGACAAAGGGATATACAAAAGATATCAATTTCTGTGGGTATGGAATTAAGAAGAGCTATAACCCTTCCGTCTACAAAAATATTTGTACGGTGGCACGGCACATTAAACAATAGATGCGATCTCCTCGCTGTGTAATTTACCGGTACATACAATTCAAACTTGCATAATATCTCTGGCAAATAAATAGTTCCTTGAATTAATTTATATGCAAATATAATTAGTGAAATATATCGACGCGTTTCAAGACTGCAGTTGTATCCTACCATTCCTAGCACAAAATCGGACGGAAATAAGTATGGATAAATATTGTATTTTCTGTAATAAATATATCTTTAAAATTTTCTTTGAATACGCTCTACCATATCATGTTATCAGTTTTTGCGGCTGGATTTTAATTATTTATGTTTTAAATTTAACTGTATATTATTAATGAATATTTCTGGTAAGTTAGGTTACCGTGGACATTATTATGAATAAATCGTCCTATTTTGAAACAAACAAGAAAAAGAATTGATAATTCCTGAAACCTTTTTTTAAATAGATAATTGCTATTTAGTTATATTCATTTAGGTCTACTGTGATATATCTATTACTATAGATTATACTAATTTTTATTACAAGCCAATATATGTAATAACTCAAAATTATCACAGTTTTTATACATACAGCCCATAGTAAAATAATCGGTTTATTCACCCCAAGATTTTCCCGGAAATCAGATACCCCCTAACCCCGCGCGCCAAACCCTACATCCCCCAATCACCCCCCCCCCCTCAACCCCTTCCCCCGTTAAAGTAAATATTGTGTCAAGTGACTTATATAGCAAAAGTAGTATAATTTAGTATTTTGAAGTATTTCCGTGGCATTAAAATGGCTATTGTCCAACATTATGTAGTATTTTTTTAAATACGGCAGTTCTTTTTTCGTCGCTTGCATAAGATATTTTAACGAACATTTCATAATGTGGTTTAGGCCCTACGACGCATCTGTATACCGAATTTCAATGCAATATTTCAACATTAAGTATGATTAGTGCGCCCTCTGGTAGACCAATTTCAAGTACAACCTTTGCAACTCTTGCCATGACCAAATTTTGCTTGCATGCTAAATTTCAGCTCGATCGGAAGATGTTCCACAGCCAAACAGAAGTAAGTTCACAATAACTTTATCTGCCAGGAAAGTAAAAAGAAAATTTAAAATCAAATTAAATTACAAGATTATTTTAATTTTATTATCTGGCCGAATTTGAGGGCCATGACTATTCAAATATTGTGCCCATTTAAATTACTTAAAAAGTAGAGCCTTATTGTCTGATTATTTTATATGGTCTTATATCTGTACTTTTAGTTTAAAATGCATAAGGTAGATTTAATTTGATTATTTAACACTTTACTGACAATTTGAATATTACGATGAATAATTTTACTACGTATCTTTTCGAATTACTAACTACTTCAAATATTAGGCTTCTATTTTGATTATTTATATTTATAGTTTGACAATCTAGTAGTTAAGTAAGTTAAGTTAAGTACCTTTGTATGTCCAGTAAAGAGTAGTAACGAGACTTACTACCTAACCCAATTATTTTGACATGTCCAAGAGCGGTCTTTAGCCGTCAATTGGACACGACGAAAATGTAAATGTAAAGGTAAATGTATTTCCGCCTTACCAATGTAATTGCTGCTTTTTAACACTGGCCAAATTGAACTTTGATAACTTGGGTTTTAGTTAGAATTTCAAATTTAAAAAAAAAATAATTTTTGGTTATGTTATTCTTGTTTAAGAATCAGCTGTTTATTTGTCTTTCAGTCGTTTGTTTTTGCTCAAATATTTTCGTTTGTGCAACCATGGTAATGTTGAAAATTTGGATTATTTTCAAATATGAGATCCTGTGCCGATGTTTTTAATTACAGCTCCCTCACTCTGACTATACAGTTACAGTAAATGTATACTGTTAAGAACTGCAAACAATGATGGAGAAGATCGTCTTTAAATAACCGAGCCTGGTCAATCGCTCATCGCCACTGCTTCTGCATGACAACATATAACCACAGACTTTACTGTAAACAGTCGCAAAGATGCACGAGTTGCGTCTGGAGACTCTTGGTCACCCACCGTACTTGCCAGACCTTGCTCCTTGATTTTCATTTTTTCATAATTTAGATAACTTTTTACAATGGAAAAAAATCATTCAGGAGGAGTTCCCACAATTCCTCATTGATCCCATCATCTGAACAGGATTTCGATAGAAATGGGACCTATCTAGAAGTAGATCCATCCAAATAAAAAAAACCAATTCTGTTCATAAATGACGGAGTTCTTAGGTAGTAGTAGTAGTAGTAGATAGAGTGGGGGCTTGTTTTCAGCCCTTGATGTCACCAAGATCTGTAAGGTCTTTTGTAACTACCCACTGTGTGGTTAGGTCAGTGGTCAGCTAAGCCCGGTACTTCTTACCAGTCCAAGTAGATCACTGACCTTCAAGTTGGGCAGATCGCTGGGTTCGAGAAAGGCTTGTCCCAGTAAACTGTGTCTTTTGGCGGCGAGCCCTGGACAGCGACCAACGATGTGTATGCTGTCTTCAGGTTCCTCGCCACATATTCGGCAGTCCTTGCTCTCGGTCAAGCCAAAGTTGAATAGATGAGCTCTAAGGGTCGTGTGTCCGGTGAGGAGACCGATAGTGGTTCTAAGGTTCTTCTTGCTCATGTCAAGTAGGGCCTTGGTTTTCTTCTGTAGTGGTTGCTCCATTATGGCTTTTGCCTGGCGACATCCCTGGCTCTGTTTCTAGGAAGCCCGATGTTCCTGCTCCAAGCAGTCCCTGATGATTTTCTTACCTGTAGCGAAGGGGACCCCTACAACTGGCTCCGCTGGGCATTCCAGTGTGCCCAGTTTTGCCAGTCTGTCGGCCTCTTCGTTGCCGGGTATGCCTTGATGACCCGGTATCCATATTAGGGTGATTTTGTTGGATTTTCCCAATTTGTTGAGCTCCTGCATGCAGTCCCAGACCACAGAAGATTCTGTCGTGGCTTTAGCCAGAGCATCCAGTAATGCTCTGATGTCAGAGAAGATGAGGATTTGTCTGTTTTTTACCTCAAGTCGACTTTGTAGTTTTATGCATTACAATATGGCAAATACCTCGGCTTGGAAATCGTGGCGTATTGTCCAAGGGGGATGCTGATTCTATGGTTGGTTTTGGGTTCATACACGCCTACCCCAAAACGTCCATTTGTTCTTGGAGTTCTTAGGTAACAAACATAATAAAATACAGCCGAATTGATTACCTCCTCCTTTTTTTGTAGTCGGTTAAAAAGCAAGGCCCCATCAATTTGATGCGATGAAAAACTATAGGTGTTCGCAGGATGATTTTTTTAATAGAAATATATTATTATAGCGTCAGCTATATAATCTATTTAAAAAATTATTGGTAAAATGTTTTTCAACGTTATTTTGGGTAAATATCCATCCTTCTCCTCCTAACATACACATCCCTCTAAAATTGAATCATCTTTATGTAACCTCGTTCATAAGTCGGGAAAACCGTTATTTAAAATGACGCCTCATCAATTCGATTCAATGAAAAAGCACAACTGTTTATTTTAAAATTCAGTTTATTATTCATTATTATAATAACAAAATCCGTTTTTAAATTCATTGCATAACCGACATATGTTTTAAATAGGTCAGTTCTTGTAGGTTTTTGATTTGTTTAAAGTCAAGCTGGAGGGTTGCTGGGAGGGCAGTTCTGGAGCCAGGTCTGGGCGGTACTTGCTGGGTTTCTTAGCACCGACAGGCCTGGGCTTGTTCTTGTTGCCTAAGCCTCTGTTTCTTTGTATGAGTTGACCTTCTTCGTCATATTGCCCATCCATGAAGTAATCTTCGGTCAGGTAGTAGAAGATGGGTGAATCTTCACAGAGGATAGCGTCCTCGGGATCTACACAAGCGAAGATTTCCTGCAAAAAAGTAAATGTATGTATCATGTAATTGGCGATCATTTCACATTGGCCAGTTCAGAATAAAACTAGATAAATTTCTTTTTCACACGACTGTCCAACTTAATAGACTAAAATTTACCAAAAAGAAAAACCGACTCTATTATTTTTTTATAAGTGCAGCAGCCATGTCATGGTGATAATTAGAACAGGCTATCATAACTGAATGCGTATACAAAATTGTTTGTATGCTCTGTTGACCGTTGAGGAGTTCCCTCGTTGGAAGCCAGCCGCAGTCCTTGATAAAACTTAAAATGGGCTGTCGTAATTAAATACACATACAAAAAAATTTTGTGTCTGTGCTGTTGTTCGTTGAGGAGTTCCCTCGTCGGGAGCCAATCCTGGGTGCAGCAGCCATGTCATAATAAAACTTAGAACGGGCTACCATAACTGAATGACTAAACAAAATTAGGGGTCTGTGCTGTTGACCGTTGAGGAGTTCCCTCGTCGGGAGCCAACCCAGAGTGTAGAATCATATCATTTGGGAGTTAATGGGCCCTTGCTGAGTTGGCCACGAAGACCCATTCTGTTCAGGGTTGGTCACACTCACGCGTCAACACCTATCCGACGGCCTCCACGAGCTCTGGCCTTATGGTCAGTTTCCCCTGGGAATCAACCTTCTGGCGCTCCTGGACGGTCTGCGCACCGTGCGGCGTAAGCCAATCGACTGTGCACTCTGACTAACAGTCGGGGGAGTCTGGAAGCAGTACTGTTTCCTATAGAAAAGGGGGTGGTTGCGGACCTTACGGCGACTGCTCTTGAAATGACCATCGGCCATCCGATCCTGGGTGAACAGCCGGGCAAAGGACGCTTTGGTCCGCGATAGATTCGGTAAACACCGTTTCACCGCTTCGTAAGGGACCGCGCAAGCGACCTCGAACTCGTAACCAATCGAGAGACCGGAGTAATCTGGTCACAATTGGAAGTAAGGGCGCGAGTGTCGGCCCGCCGGGTAACATTCCTGGCTATCTCGCGGTTAAGGCGTTGGTCTCTTACGGGCTCGTGGCGTAGCTAGACGGTGGATTGTGTCCCAAAGTCTTCTGCGCACACTTCCAGGGAGATAGAACGACTAATCGTTAAAACTTCCTGAGGTGACGGGCTCGCCCGCTGTAGTCGACAACCCAAGTTGTAGAATCATGTCATGCTTACCATAAAAATAAATAAATTGCCATCGGAATTTAACCAACATGTACATTTTCAATTTCCTATGATAATATTTGAGGAGCTCCCTCAATTCCTCATGGATATAATCATCAGAACAGCATTTTGATAAAAATGGGACCAATTTGTAAGTATATTCTTTCGAATAAAAAAAATATATTCCAAATCGGTTTACAAATAGCGGAGTTCTAAGATAACAAAATTAAAAAAAAAAAGATACAACCGAATTGATAACCTCCTCCTTTTTTTGTAGTCGGTTAAGAAGGAGTGTAATGTGTTCAGGTTTCATATATGTATGTTTTCCGTTTCTTTATTCCACCATAACTTCTAGACGCTTGAACCGATTTAGAAGTATATAGTATTGTTAAAATTGTCATCTCGAGTGTTAGGGTACCTTTAGGGTTACCATCAAATTATCAGGTAAGTAGTTGTTTAAATGTTCAAATATCAATAAATTGACATAAAAATATCGTGTTTAGTGTCAAATGGAAGGTCTGATTGAGTACATTCCGGAAGTATACATCTTCTTCTTCTTCTTCTTACATATAAAAAGGAATCGCCGTGCGTTAGTCTCGAAAATGATCTCGAAAATGACTAGACCGATTTGAATTATTATTTCTTTGTTTTGTTTGCCTTGATTCACGGGTGGTTTACAAAAAAAAATATCAAGGAAAAATTAAAAGAAACAACTGAAAATCGAAAAAATCGAAATTGGTCATTTTGGGAAATAGGCCACTTTCAATAGATGGCCCTTGCGGCGATCCTATTGTTTGATAGCTGCGCCATCCATAACTGTTATTCATTCCGTGCAAGTGTGTAAAATTTCAAAAAGTCAAAAAGTCGAAAAAGCCGAAAAAGTCGAAAAACTCAACCGTACATGATTTGGCCATATTATACATTTCAATGAATTGAATTTGGAAGGTTGATTAGGATCAATAAACGCTCATGAAGAGTTACAATAAAATCAATTTTAGGTGGTACGAAGTTCACCGGGTCATCTAGTCTATCTATATAGATAGATGTACTCAATAAGACCTTCCATTTGACATATCCATATGGATAAATACGTCACAAGTATATAATGAAAAAACCATAACAAAAATAAACATAAACACAAAAGTTCACTTTTTGTAACGACTGGCGTGTTTTTATCCTTTTTTAATATATTTACTTGTTTCTTTTTAAGCTATTGCATAGCTTTTATCGCGGGCTAGGCCGGGCCAGCGCTGCGACCGAATGAAGAAATTTCTTAACGAAAATTAATGATTTTAAACTGTTAATTACGTCTAAACGAGTACTGCTTACGATTCGAAAAAAATATATCTTAAACAAGAACATTTTCCTAATATTCTTAGCTTTGAATATTTTAGATTTTGTTTATATTACATAGTGTAATTAATTTGTGAAATTAGGTCTAACCGAACACAAAAACGAATACTACGCAAATACTATCTGGCGTATTATTATGAAACCTGAACCATTTTAAAGATAATTTAATTATCTATCTTTTTATCTACGATTTTTTTCGAATAGTCAAAGAAAAAGAATATTATCCGTTTTTTTTGCTTTATCGAATAAAATTCGTGCGCGGCGATCTATCGGAAGACGTTTAAATTATTCCGAATCATTTGCTTCCGCAGCCGCAAATGATTCGGAATAATTTCAACGTTTTCCGATAGAGCGCAGTTATCTGATATCAGAAAAAATAAAATAAATAAATAAATATAATTGCATAAGTTGTTAAAAATGCTATGCAATAGCTTTACCCCGGCAGTCCCCGAGTGCCACACGTATTTTTTTTTCTTCGTTATCATCATTATCATAAGCCAGTAAACGTCAACTGTTAGATATACGCCTCCCACAAAGAATGCAAATGAATTCATTTGACTTTCTGTCGCTTGATTTAGTCGGGGAGCTAGTGATTTTTTTGGTAATGTACTGATTTAATCAGTCATCAAACGTAGGTAGGATTATTTCGTGACTAATTCGAAGAAGCGGACAAGTATTTTGTATGTGTTTATGGTGGGTTGAGCTGAAAACTGCTTTTGAAAATATAAATGTGAAGCACTTTCTTAAGCACGTATCAAAATCGTTTTACTGTCAAGTTGAGCTAATGGGCCCTGTTGCAGTTAGGCCACTAAGACCCATGTGTAATGGTCGTCTATACTCACGGGTAAACACCCATCCGGCAGCCTCCACGCAGAAGTGTGAGCCCGTGTAGGATCCTGGCCTGCGGGCCAGTTCCACTAGGAAATGCTCTTCAGGCGCTCCTGTATGGTTAGCGCACCTTGCAGCGTCAGGCAATCGACTGTACATTACGACTGACAGCCTAGGGGGCCTGGAAACGGCTTCATTTCCTATAGAGCGGGGTAGTTGTTAACCTTACGGCAACTGCTCTTGAAACGACCAATCGGCTACCCGATCCCGGGTGCATAGCCGGGCAAAGGATGCCGTGGTCCGCGATAGATTCGGTAGACACCGAATCACATTACATGTGCTCATCATGTCTAATTATTATATAGTGGCATTCCGATTATATTAAAGTCAAAAACTGACCTGGTCAATAATCCGATCTGTCAAAAACGTCGAAAATATCAAAAACTGACCTGGTCAAAAATGTGTCCAGCGGGACAGACGAAGCTCCATCTAAAGACATCAATTTTATTGTTTGCGTTAGTCACAGGCAAGCAGACGTGGAAGACTTCGCATCGGTTGTCGACGTCCGCGTAGTAGCCGTAGCCGAGGTCATTGCATCTGAAAATTTGTAAATATCCTCAAGGTTCGCTTTTTTATGAATATGGCATTGTGTTGTCTTTCTGCACTCTACGCAGCAACGAAATTCGTCACTGAAAGCTTTATTCTGTCTGCCAGTGCATTAGGTAATTTAAAAAAACTATTGTGTCACCCCAAGATATTCCCAGTAAGTAGCCAAGGACTTATTTCATCTGAATATTAATTTCATGAATAAAACTGATAAGCGCCCTCTTTCGGCCGGCTGTAGAGCCCCGTTGGGTTCCATTGGGGCGGCGGGTTCCACTAGCCTCGGGCGGCTCGCCGTTAATATTTGATTATAACGTATGGCGTAATATTAGTGCAGCTAGTTTCTGAGATATTCCAACAAAAAAATCACCTTGGATTTTGAGCCAAACGGGACTTCGAGGCAAAAAAATGGGATTTCAAAAAGAGTTCAACAAAAAAATGGTATTTCGAGCCAACAAGGCAATTTCAAGTATCTAACTGCAATATTTCGAGGATAATATATGACTAGTGCCCCCCCCCCCTGGTGAACCGATTTCTTTTCAACTCTTGCCATGATTAAATAATACCTGTATACCAAATTGTATCTCAATGAGATCAAGCGTTTAGGCGCTATCATAAAGGAATGCATACCTATACATTCAGCCAGACAGACTATATATCCAGGGGAGTTAATGGGCCCTTGCTGAGTTGGTCACGAAGACCCATTCTGTTCAAGGTTGGTCACACTCACGGGTCAACACCTATCCGACGGCCTCCACGCATGAAGTGCGAGCCTGGGTAGGACTCTGGCCTTATGGTCCGTTTCCCATGGGAATCAACCTTCTGGCGCTCCTGGATGGTCTGCGCACCCGCTCTATAGAGCGGGGGTGGTTGCGGACCTTACGGCGACTGCTCTTGAAACGACCATCGGCTATCCGATCCTGGGTGAACAGCCGGGCAAAGGGCGCTGTGGTCCGCGATAGATTCGGTAAACACCGTTTCACCGCTTCGCAAGGGAGAGGACCGCGCAAGCGACCTCGAACTCGTAACCAATCGAGAGACTGGAGTAATCTGGTCACAATTGGAAGTAACGGCGTGAGTGTAAACCCGCCGGGTAACACTCCTGGCTATCTCGCGGTTAAGGCGTGGCCTCTTACGGGCGTGTGGCGTAGCTAGATGGTGGACTGTTTTGTCCCAAGTCTTCTGCGCTCACTCCAGGGAGATAGAACGACTAATCGTTAAAACTTCCTGAGGTGACGGGCTCGCCCGCTGTAGCTTGGTTATTATAGGTTATTTGGCTAACGTAGTCCAATTTTTTGTTAGGTAGGTACTTGAAAAGTTACTGTTTCAGCAAATTTCATTTTGAAATATTGAAATTATTTAGTTTATCTAATTTAAAAATTATTTTGTGGATAGAAAACTGACATTCTGAAAACAACAGACATCCTGACAGACAAACAAATAAAACTAATGAGCACTCACTTAAATGTATCGACGTAGTCATCTCTGACAACCGTTCCGTTCACCACGAGACTCAATGCGTTTACAACTTTTCCACCAGACACCTAAAAGTAAAGAAATTAAAAACTATGTTTATATGCAATATATGTACTTCTCACTGAATTGTAATGATATTGAATGATACTGCATTATTGCAGTATCATTGCAATATTAAGTAAAATGATTGTATTGTAGATTTGTAATAATACTGCTAATACTGAGTATCGTATATATGTTACCTACCGCTAGATAGCGCTGCACGCTCAATGCTTCTCAAACTTTTTCTCATTAGATAAATAAGATTTGCAGATTTGACAAAAAAAACAAACAATTTTTTCATTGATTTCTGGTGGACAGCGCTCTAGCGTCTCTGATAGTTGGAAGAAGCTAATTCCGCAGTCGAGCTGCATGCACGGAGAAGAAGTACGATAAATGGGTGGTTTTGTTTTTTGGTGTACGTAGAGTCTTGTTCAGTGGGACACCATGACTTCCTAACCTCGGTAAATATAATCTGAGTATTACAAATAGGGAAAAACGAATTTACCGCGTTAAGTTTGTAGCATCCGAGGTTTCAGCAACGTTGCAGCCGCCGTCGGCGGCTGGAACGTCGCCGAAACGTTGGTTGCTACAAACTTCACGCGGTAAATTCGTTTTATCCTATTTATAATGTCAAACAAACCGCGATAGTCATCGATTTTATCCTCTGAGTAGCTAAATATATATAATAAAACAAGATTTATGAATAAATTAAATAAATACCCTCCGTCTCTTTTCCAAGGCTGTCCCATATACCACAGCGAACGCTATAACCACCAAAACTAAGGAAGACTTATTAAAAAACATTTTTGTAAAATATATTCAACACTCCAGTTATCTTTCGACAGAGCTACGTTCGCAATGATGCTTAAGTTGCGAAAATTTCGCCAATATATACCAAAATCGTTGCATACATTACACATTCAGCGAGAAATTAAACTTAACATAACGTTACTCTCTTATCATGAGTTTACTTTTTAGAGCGTTAACCTCAGTTGCTGGTAGGTTTTTAACATTTGGTGGACGGCAATCGCCAAGTTCTTAGCCGCCTAAAGAACACTGCAGTGTTTCCTGCTACCCGGGCGAACCCGTCAACCAAGGAAGTTATAACAATAACTAATAAGAAAGAACCCCGTCAGACGTATTTTAATGGTTTTGAAAAAAACACCTACGTACTTTTAACACACTTTTATTAGGTCGATCTGTATGTAACTAACTATGTAATGGAATCTAAGGTAACTAATTTAACCATCTTCCAGAGCGCGTAGCGTAATGAAAATTGGCAGCTGTATATAGTTCTGATGACAATACAATAGTATGGTACTGTCGAACTGATCTGATGATGGAGTCGGAAGATATGAACTGGAACTTCATGATGGAACATCGTATCATAGCTGTGTTTGGACTTGTTAGAAAAGTCTTGGAATGAACTTTGACCACGATTAGGTTTCAAGGTCTAATGATGTGGTTTTTACGTGTATTTATAAAAGTGTGTTTTTAGTGTTTTTTTTAAACTATTAACTTATTACAAGCTTTTATTTATCTTGCAATGTATGTTAGTATATATGTTTAGGTTAAATCTTACAAGCTGAATTAGAACCACTCCCTCTTATCCTATATATTTGAAGTTTTACACGTTGGCTCAGTTCCGATGAAAATGCATTTTTATGGTAAGCATAATCTGATTCTACGACCAGGATCGGCTCCCGACGAGGCTACGCTTCCACGGTCAAAAGCACAGTTCTAAATTTTACCATGCCATGGCTGCTGTACCCAGGGTTGGCTCCCGACGAGGGGACACCTCAACGGTCAACAGCACAGAAACGAAATTTTGTATACACATTCAATTATGATATTTTGTTTCAACGCGACAGGGCTGTTGCATCCAGAGTTGGCTTGTAACTAGGGAATCTCCTCAACGGTCGACAGCACAGAAACGTTTTTTTTTTTTATATTTTTATTTAGGTAAAAACAGTAATATACATTTGTGTGAAAATAATACATAACACCTATGACCTATATTACCATTAATTACTACAAAACATTATAAATAATAGCAATGGGAAAATTACTATTATTAACTTATTAAACCAAGCAACCAAACCAAACTAATGCACCCGAAAACAAAAAGTTTTTATACGTATTAAATTATGATAGATCCTTGTATACGTGTTTAATTATGAATGAATGAATGAAAATCTCTTTATTGCACAATAAAAATAAGGTACAATGGCGGACTTATTGCTACACTACAGCAATATCTTCCAGTCAACCAACATGCTGGTGTGAAAAGAAGAGTAGGCAACAAAATTATAGCTTAAAATTAAATTTGAAATTATAGCATATAATATACATTGTGTGTGTATCTGAAGTAAAAAGTAAATATATAAATACATTTTTGAGTTGGACATATTATATGTATGTATATGTATACACATACATATTTTGATATATTAACAAATAAATGAATAAATAAATAAGTAAATAAATAAACTGCCAAAATAAGGTAAGGAAAGGGAGGGGATAACGGAAAGGTTAGAATTTATGATTAATATTTATTGTGAAAGGAAGTGCTTTTTCAATGATTGCTTAAAGGTGAACAGCGAGCTGGCGCCTCGAATAGTTAAAGGAAGCTGATTCCACAGTCGAGCTGCATGTACGGAGAAGGAGTAGGAAAAAAAGTGGTATTGTGTTTTGGGATACGTAGGATATTATTTTGACTTGAACGAAGTGGGAGACCATGACTTCCTAACCCGGTAAATCCTCGTTGAGGTAGGAGGGAGATGTAGGGTTGTGTAGGACATTATATAGAAGTGAAAGGATATGCAAATTTCTCCGGTCCCGTATACGAAGCCATTGCAATTTTGATCGGTACTCGGAAACATGGTCATATTTCCTCAGATTGAATATGTACCTTATGCAAACGTTCTGTAGGCGCTCAAGTTTATCCAGTCTGTTTTCGGTGAGATCCAAATATGCGACATCGGCATAGTCTAGTAACGGCAGAAGCAGACTTTGAATTATGGTTTGCTTAGTGCTTACAGGGAGGAATCTCTGCAACCTCCGAAGGCTATGCCATTATATATTCGCCTGCTTACTTCGTTGACTTGTGCTTGCCAAGAAAATGTCTCGTCCACGAGTATGCCTAAATTCTTTACGACTTTAGAATACCCAATGACGTTGCCCTCGATTTCTACTTGACGTAAAGATGATAGAGAAATAGGAGACAGTAATTGTTGACTGCCAATTATAATTGATTGGGTCTTAGTAGGATTTAAGACAATGCCATGACTTTTAGCCCAAGAAGATATATGTGCTAGAGCCGAGTTCATATCAAGTATGGCAGAGTCAATATCGTCCGGTTTTGTGTGGATACCTATAAACTATTATGATAGAAGTTCCACTATGGCATGGCTGCTGCACCCAAGGTTGGCTCGTGACAGAGCATTTTAATAAAAGCTTCTTATTAAAAATTAAGACGTATCATCATTAATGGGCTAAGTGCCAAAAAATCGATAATTGAGTTAGACCCGGAAACGTTATACCTTCCTGGGTAGACGGGTTCGCCCGTTGTAGCAGACAAAACATCAGTGTTCTTTAGGCGACTAAGAACTTGGCGAATGCCATCCACTAAGTGGTAAAAACCTACCTGCAACTGAGGTTAACGCTCTAAACTCACAATAGAAAGAGTAACGTTATGTTAAGTTCAATTTCTCGATGAATGCGTAATGTATGCAACGATTTTGGTATAAAATGGCGAAATTTTTGCAACTTAGGCATCATTGCGAACAGTGCTCTGTCGAAAGATAACTGTAGAATAGAACATATTTATTACAAAAATGTTTTTCAACAAGTCTTCATTAGCTTTGGTGGTTATAGCGTTCGCTGTAGTATATGGCACAGGCTTGAAAAAGACACAAAGGGTAATTATTTAATTTATTTATATATCTTTTTGATTATGTTCATTTAGCGATTCGAACGATATTTACGAATTCCTGTATTTATTTTTATTTTTCTTCTCTACATCCTGGTATCCATATATATGATCAATATGGATATTATTTGTACAAAATCATTTATTTGCAAAAAATATGAAATAATTGGCGAATATTTGGTGGTTATTGGGAGCTAATGCAGTTTGGACACGAAGACTCATGTGTCCAGTTAATAAGTCCTACCCTGGCTCCACATAGAAGTGGGAGCCAGGGTAGGACTCTGGCCAGTTTCCCCTAGGAGTCGACCTTCGGACGCTCTTGCACGGTTTGCCAACCGGTTTGAGGTCAGCCAATCGATTGTGCATTCTGACCGACAGCCGGGGGAGTCTGGAAACAGTACTGTCTCATAGAGCGAGGGTAACGACCAATCAGCTACCCGATTCCGGATGAAAGTGGAATAAAGGACGCCGTGGTACGCGATAGATTCGGTAGACACCTTATCACCGCTACGTAAGGGAGAGACCTCGAAACTCTAGCCAGTCGGGAGACCGGAATAATCTGGTTGAAGCTGGACGTAAGGGCGCAAGTGTCGGCCCGCTGGGTGATTAACCTGTTATCTCGCGGTGAGACGTTGGCTTCTTACGGGCATGTGGTGTAACTAGCTAGACGGTGGACTGTTTCGTCCCAAGTCTTCTGTGATCATGATTTAATATCGTTAAAACTTCCTGAGGTGACTGGTTCGCATGTTGTAGTTGGCAACTCTAGTTGTCTTAGAATACCGTGCAGCTTGGGCCTGATGGACCTTTTGGTCATTTTGGGTAGGCTCAAATAAAGGTTCAACTCCCATCCGGTAGCCTCTTCGAAGAGCGACACACCTGGGAAGGACCATGTGAACTCTATCACAGCTGTGTCGTGTACAGTTGGGATCGGATCATCTGGGGGAAGACATCAGGCGACACTGCATCGAGCAGGAGTGATGTAATCGATTGTGTACTCAGGCGAATAACGGCGGGGATCTGGAAACTGTATAATAATCTCGTTTCCTAAGCAGCAGAGGTGGTTGTTAACCTGAAATCAGCTGCTCAGAAATGACTCGTTGGTCACCTGATCCCGTGCGATATTGACATGCAAAGAGCGCCACTGTTCGCGATAAATTCGATATGAAATACCGCTACCATCATGTAGAGGCCGCGCTAGCGAATTCGAATCCGTGGCCAGATTGGAGGACGGAGAAATTCTGCCAAATCTGGTATTGAGGGCGTGAGGTCGGCTCATTCGATTAACTTCTTAGTGCCTTGCGTTAAGGTGCGTTGGCGGAGTTACACGGTGGACTGTGTTGTCCCCAAGTCTTTGCGTTAACTCCACGGCTAAAAGATCATCTAGTGCCGTTATAACTCCCTAGGATGGGTCCCTGGTTCTCCCGTAGCAGTAACTGAAAACTCTTTAATATATATTTACGAGTATGCGGATAGTAGGGCCTGTGAGAGACCACCCCTCACAAGACTCCAAATTATTCGATGTGAGGTGGTGGTGTCAACTTACGAGTTATCTCCGTATTTAAAGGCGGTTTTGATGAAGCAGAAGATATTTATTGATTGAATCGATTGAATATTGCCAGTTATAACGCTTGCCGAATTAACGAGTGCCCGGATTACTTTATCGAGACGCGAGGGTTGCGCGACGGAGGTTATGTAGGAAAGTGGATGAGGATTGTATGTGTGCTCCTAGTATCTTGTACTGGGCACGGCCCGAGTCTGTGGATTACAGACTGATGCTTCGAGAAATGAGGAAAGGAAACCAAGGAGCCGAATCCGATGAGCGACCTCGTAGAAGGGTACCGGATATGCCGTCGCAACCTTGGGGGAAGGTGATCAATCGGGGACTGATAATTTGGTTGCTTTTTGGCCGGTTTCTATGCAGTGCAATGAAGCAATTTGAAATATTCTGAGTAAAAGTATTGTTTCATCGTGCTGATTCATAGCTGCACGAGTCAAAATAATAGCTGAATTGTGTCAGTGGATTTCACTGGAAATCAACGCATTTGTTGATCGTATGTAGTGGACTTAAGGTCCGTTTCATCATTTCATCATTTCAATTCAGTGAGAAGTATTTTCCAGATTACCATAGTTTTTAAGTGCATGGTAGTATTCTGCATTTTTTACTAATAGTTCTATATTTTTAGGTATCTGGTGGAAAAGTTATCAATGCATTGAGTCTCGTGGTGAACGGAACGGTTGTCAGAGATGACTACGTCGATACATTTAAGTGAGTGCTCATTGGTTGTATTTGTTTGTCTGTCTGGATGTCTGTTGATCAGTTATCTATCCACATTCTATTTTTTTAATTATTTGAACTAAACAATTTCAATAATTCGAATTGAAATTTACTGAAACAGTGACTTTTCAAGTACCTACCTAACAAAAAATTCGACTAACTTAGCCGAATAACCTCTAATAACCAAGCGATTAGCTGCGAGCTTTAAGTTATGAGCTACGAAAATAACGGCAAAATTATATTTCTCGACATTATTTTCCCGGCTTATCAACCGACCCGAAGGGATAGTATTGTGAAAGCGCTAAAAATCTTTTTCTAGACTCCTCTAGGAAAAGATTTTAAGACGATTAAGACGATTAAGACTATGTCCAGGTTGAAGTCTGTCTCTCTGTCTGTATCTGACTATCTGTCGGGATCTAAGAGGCCCTTGCTGAGTTGGCCACGAAGACCCATTCTGTTCAGGGTTGGTCACACTCACGGGTCAACACCCATTCGACGGCCTCCACGCATGCAGTGCGAGCCTGGGTAGGACTCTGGCCTTATGGTTAGTTTCCCCTAGGAATCAATCTTCTGGCGCTCCTGGACGGTCTGCGCTCCGTGCGGCGTAAACCAATCGACCTTGCACTCTGACCAACAGTCGGGGGAGTCTGGAAGCAGTATTGTTTCCTATAGAGCGGGGGTGGTTGCGGATCTTACGGCGACTACTCTCGAAATAACCATCGGCTACCCGATCCTGGGTGAACAGCCGGGCAAAGGACGCTGTGGTCCGCGATAGATTCGGTATACACCGTTTCACCGCTTCGTAAGGGAGAGGTCCGCGCAAGCGACCTCGAACTCGTAACCAATCGAGAGACCGGAGTAATCTGGTCACAATTGGAAGTAAGAGCGTGAGTGTCGGCCCACCAGGTAAAATTCCTGGCTATCTCGCGGTTAAGGCGTTGGCCTCTTACGGGCTTGTGGCGTAGCTAGACGGTGGACTGTTTTGTCCCCAAGTCTTCTACGTTCACTTCCAGGGAGATAGAACGACTAATCGTTAAAACTTCCTGAGGTGACGAGCTCGCCCGCTGTAGTCGACAACCCAAGTTGTTGACCGTGGAACAAGAGCCTTGTCGGGAGCCGATCCTGGTTGTATAATTAGGTCATGCTCACCATAAAAGTTGCATTGTCATCAGAACTGAATCAGAGCGTAAAATTTCATTTTGATAGGATAAGAGGAAGTGATTCTAATTCAGCTTGCAAGATTTGACCTACACAAACATATATACTAGTACTTACTAACACACATTTTCAGGTAAATAAAAGGTTGTAAACATTTCAGTTGCAAGGACCTCGGCTACGGCTACTACGCGGACGTCGACAACCGATGCGAAGTCTTTCACGTGTGCTTGCCGGTGACTAATGCTAATAACAAAATCGAAGTCTTTAGATGGAGCTTCGTCTGTCCTGCTGGATACATTTTTGACCAGGTCAGTTTTTGACGTTTTAGACCAGTGTTTCTTAAAGTGGGCGATAACGCCCCATTGTGGGCGCTGGTGGCCTAGAGGGGGGCGGTAAGGGGCCCAGAAATAAATTAATAGTTTTTTAAAAAACCATTAAAAACACGCTTTTGGGCTATGATATTCTATCATGGAATGCCAGTGCCTATCTTCCGGCTTCATCATCAGACCTTGAAACCTTATCGTGGTCAAAGTTCATTCCAAGACTTATCTAACAAGTCCAAACACAGCTATGATACGATGTTCCATCATGAAGTTCCAGTTCATATCTTCAGACTCCATCATCAGATCAGTTCGACAGTACCATATTATTGTATTGTCATCAGAACTACATACAGCTGCCGATTTTCATGACGCTACGATCCTTGGAAGATGGTTAAATTAGTTACCTTAGATTCCATTACATAGTTACATACAGGTCGACCTAATAAAAGCGTGTTAAAAATGAGGTGTGTTGAAGTGGTTTAGGGGAACTATGGCTGAATTGTAATTTCATCTACTTAATATTTTAAAATTCACTGAAATTAAAACCTAGGTACCTACTACATAACATCGACTATTCAGTTCATATTTCTGCCCTGTTCAAACTTCAACACAGCAATATCATCGGACAATGACATCGGCCGTCGATGTCCATAGCCGGTAATTGCACATAATCGGTTATTACATGATATATACATTAACTTTTTTTCGCAGGAGATCTTCTCGTGTGTAGATCCCGAGGACGCGATCCTCTGTGAAGACTCGCCCATCTTCTACCACCTGACCGAAGATTACTTCATGGATGTGCAGTATTACGAAGAAGGTCAACTAATACAAAGAAACAGAGGCATAGGCAACAAGAACAAGCCCAGGCCTGTCGGTGCTAAGAAACCCAGCAAGTACCGACCAGACCTCGCTCCAGAACTGGCCTCCCAGCAACCCTCCAGCTTGACCCTAAACAAAGCAAAAACCTACAAGAACTGACCTATTTAAGACATGTGTCGGTTCTGCAATGAATTTAAAATCGGATCTTGTTTTATTATAATAATAAATTGAAATTTAAAATAAACACTTGTGGGTATTTCATTGAATCGAATTGATGGGGCCTTCTTTAAATAACGGTTTTCCTGGCTGCAAAAACGGTCAAATATAGACGAGGTACAAGAAAGATGCTGCAATATTAAAGGAGGGATATTAGAGGAGGTTGGATATTGACCCAAAATAACATTGAAAAACATTTTTGCAAATAATTTTGTTAATAAAGAATATAGCTTTACCGCGTGAAATTTGTAGCACCCGACGTTTGGGTGACGTTGCAGCCGCCGTTGTCTAGGGTAGACTGAAGAGCTATCAGTCCGTTGTTTTGCGGGTAGACCGCATACCGCTGCCGCCACTGCGTAGGTTATAACGGTAGTGGGGGGCGGGCTCGGAACGCGGGAATTTTGAAAATCCGTCTTGCACACAACACTCACTGTATCCTGTTTTGCGTCTCTGCGGTAAATTAGTTTTCTATCCTATTTATAATGTCAAACAACCGCGATAGTCTTCGATAGCTTACTCTGTATTATATCTATTATTATGCACATTTTATGTATAATATAATTTTATCCTCTGACTATTTCAAGTTGATTTTTTGACTATTAATTGCAATGCTATTTTTCCATTCATAATTATTTCATTTCGATTATTTACTGCAATGCTATTTTTCCATCCCTAATTAACTTTTACCTTTTTGACGTATTTTTATCTTATTTTTTAAAGGTTTTTTATATTGGGTATTTTTAAAATATTATTTGCAGACTGATCTAGACTGACAGACGCATTGACATATCAATGACCTAGTTTGTAAATTAATAATTAATTTGTACATAACTTGTTTATTACACTCAGAAAAAAACATGGTGAATTTGACAACAAAAAGTTGTTAAATATGAGCCATCAAGGTAAAATAGTGGGAGCCACAACGCCAAAATTGTCGAAAAACATTGCTTATATGACAGAGCATAGCATTGTTAATTTCACAAAGGCGCGCTTTCACAACTTTACTTTGATGGCTCATATTTCACAATTTTACTTTGTGAAATTCGCAATGTTAACACATTGCGAATTTCACAACTTTACTCTGTTGATTCGCAATCAATTCCGCCTTTCAACCTTGTGGGTTTAGCAATGCGCACTTTGCTTTATTAGCAACTTTCAAGTTGTGTTTCTAACAGAGTTGTGGTTCAACCTTGTGGGTTTAGCAATGCGCACTTGGCTTTATTAGCAACTTTCAAGTTGTGTTTCTAACAGAGTTGTGGTTCAACCTTGTGGGTTTAGCAATGCGCACTTTGCTTTATTAGCAACTTTAAAGTTGTGTTTCTAACAGAGTTGTGGTTCAACCTTGTGGGTTTAGCAATGCGCACTTTGCTTTATTAGCAACTTTCAAGTTGTGTTTCTAACAACTTGAAAGTTGCTAATAAAGCAACGTACGCATTGCTTCAGATCTTCAGCATATTTTATTTGTACTGCTGTATACTGTACAACCGCTGTGTAAATATTAATTGCAGGGAAAACGAAATCCATTATTGCTATTCCTGCAATATTTACACTGCGGTTGACCAGGAACAGCATTGCAAATAAAACCTGAAGAAGATCTGAAGCCTATGTTGCATTACTTGTGCATGTTTGTGTATCCAATAACCTAAAACATAAACAACAGTTACACAAAATAAAACATTTATTTATTTACAACTGACATACATGTTATAACAAAAGGAGTGTTTAATTTTAATTTTACTCGAATAATTTTATGTGGAGACAGAGTTTAGGTCGGAAATAGAAAATTTCCATACAAAATAGTCTTCCAAAACTTGAAAGACGTTTCTGTAATATTTTGTATAGAAACCTATGATTTCCGTGTTAATCTCTGTCTTCTCTTAAAACCAAGATTAACAAACATAAGAAGCCATAAATTTACAGATTACAGTTTTATTCATACATGTATAGAAATAGAAATAGAAATATTTTTATTGTCCGAAATTGTGGTGGTACATTTATGGTGATAATGCGTAAAACTATGTATCTCACAATTACCTGTTATTAAAACAGATTGACAAATTTACTTATGTGCTAAATTGACTTATCTGCTAATTATAATATCTTATTAAAAATGTAATTATTTCACTGGTTTAACATCTAAAAAATCTAAACAGACCGGATAAGTAGAACTAACAGTAGAAGACAATTAGAAAAAATAATTCACCAATAATATAAAAAATAAAGAAAAAATCAAAATCAAGGAATAATCGAAATTCCGCCTATAAATACGAAATGTATATAATTTAAAATGTAACAGTAGAAAACAATTAATAAAAAATAATTCACCAATAATATAAAAAATAATGAAAAAAAATCAAAATCAAGGAATAATCAAAAATCCGCCTATAAATACGAAATGTATATAATTGAAAATTTGTAATCTTCCTAATTGAATTATTGTAAAAACAAAATGAAAATGCATGCCTACAATATAATATTATGAGAAATATTCGTTTAATGTGTAAAAGCTTTTATCAATAAGCCATTTTTTCAACGCTGCGGTAAACTCTTTTCTTTTTATTTCTTTGATATTTGCAGGTAGGTGGTTATAGATGTTTATTGCATTGTATAACATTCCTTTTTTAAATAGAGTTAAATTTGGCTTGGGTGCTTGTAGCTCATGTTTATTTCGTGTGTTATAGCCGTGTTCAACATTGTTTGTTTTGAAATACTGATCGTGGTCGTGGTAGGTATTACAAAATTTAACTAGTACATTTTACCATGTCACACTGTATGTAAATGAGGCAATAGCAGAAAACTGATTCTTATTGTGACTGAGACATGGTTATGACCGAAAGTCGCCTAACTAGGCCTGAGCCTGTTCTAAGGCAGACTTGAGCAATTTTCTTTGTGCATTATGATTACTATTTATTAACAATGCATATATTTCTAGACACAATCAAATAAAACTAATTATTAAAATAGTCTACAAAAAATTAAATTAAAAATAGAAAATTCAAATCTTTTTAAAATAAAAATAAAATACGATAAAACTAAATCTAATCCAAATAATAAATAAAACAAAATCAACATTAGAATAATCAGAATTAATAAAAATGCAAATGGATTGTCACTTTTTAAAGTTACAAGATGTTACAAGATGTTGACAAGATGTTGCAGGTTTCCAAGAGGTTTCCCTTATAAACTCTTTTATGATTTTTCTAACTCACCGCCGCCCTGGCAGATGATGAACCAGCCACAGCAGATGACAAAAACTTCTCTGTAGCATCAATCTGAGTATTACGCCAAGAGACAGTATGTGTTCAGGACCCTTCTGTAACAAAAAAAATATCCAGCCTTATTACAGGTTCAATATCATATTATGCTATGATAGGAAATATACTGCAGTTAAAACTAAATTGCAATTAATTCAGTTTTTTTTACCAATAGGCATTCAATTATATTCGATACAAGCAAAATGTGTTATTTTTAAATTACTGTGGAAATTTTAATTAATTTATTTAAAATGGTGCACTATGAAATCTACACAAACCGCCATGTGAAGGCATGCTGTAAAATTGTTAAACTCACAAGCTATTAAACTGTTAACCCCGCAGTTTAGAGCATTGAGGTAATAACAATGTCAAAAAAAATTGTTAGCGCCAAAATTTTATATTGTTGATACCGCAATTTTTGCATTCGACAAAGAAAACGTTGCTGACCCCGCAAAGGGTAATTTGTCTTCGTTACAATATTCTATGGTTAATTTCGCAATTTTTCGCTCGCAATGTAAAAATGCAGCATTGTCTAGAAAAAAATTCTATAGTTTAGGTATTATTCTAGATTATTGATCTTTCAATATCATTCGACTATATTCACCACGCTGATTCCGAAACGAGGTATCTAAAGTAGAATAGTTTCGGTACAATGTAGTCACAGCCATACAACTCAAAGGTGGCGGAACGGCCGCGTGTTCTTATGTTATCGTGCGATGAGACGCCAATACAGACTCGATAAATATTTTTTTCAAAAAACTTACCCTGGAACGTTGCGACAGGTGTACGAGGTTGTTCGATATTAAGAAATCCAGCAGTAGCTGCTGTTCTTTCTCCATTTTTCTGAGATGTCGCCACTTAATCACTGATTGCACTTTTGAACAGTTCCTAATTGTGCTTTTAATTCTTTCTTGAAAATACGACGCCGTAAAATGCACTTGATCAGAGCGAGCGCTCCGCCCGCGCGCTTGTTACAGACTGGAATCAACTGGAATGCGTCGCAAACAAACAGCCGAGCGGCGAGCGTGTCGCGACTTGCGCGCGCGGCGGGATTTTGACAACGTAAGCCCCCAACTTTGTAGAAAATAAACGTTGCGGTTTTGACAATTATAGTTTGAGTTTTTCTCAAACCTATCTGCCATTGAGAAAAAATCTACGTCAAAGTTGTGTTAATATCAATTTAAAAACATTGAGGAATTATGAAAACATTGCCTTATTCACAACTTACGTAGTTACTAGCTAGCGTTGCTAGTAAAAGTTGCTAGCGCGGCAACGTATAAAATCAATGTCTCGCTTACATTGTGGAACTGACAAACCAACTATGTTAATCATGGACATTGCTAATTTATCCACAACATTAAAAAAGCAATGTTCCGCTTACATTGTGAAAATCACAATACTCACCTATGTGAATTCCACAGATTAGCACATTGCTAATTTATCAAAGTACCGTAAAGTTGCCATCGTCGCAATGTATAAAATCAATATTCTGCTTACATTGTGAAAATCACAATCTTTAACTATGTGAATTCCGCAGATTAGCACGTTGTCAATTTATCAAAGTAGCGGAACATTGCTATCGCCGCAACGTATAAAATCAATGTTACGTTTACATTGTTAAACTCACAAGCTGTAAAATTGTTAACCCCGCAGTTTAGAGCATTGAGGTAATAACAATGTCGAAAAAAATTGTTAGCGCCACAATTTTATATTGTTGATTCCGCAATTTTTGCATTCGACAAAGTAAGCGTTGCTGACCCCGCAAAGGGTAATTTGTCATTGCCACAATATTCTATGGTTAATTTCGTAATTTTTCGCTCGCAATGTAAAAATGCAGCGTTGTCTAGTAAAAATTTCTCTGAGTGTATCATTAGTTAGTTTTTATTATTATTAGATGCCTAGTTTTAGTTTTTAATTTAGGAAGTTTGAAGTATCACGAGCTTTGTTTACTTGTTTGCCTTAGTACAGGCCTAGCTCTTCACGTAACAAACCTTAAAGCCACCACCACAAAAGTCTGTCCGCAGGGAGGCGTACTCTCGTCCCTACTATGGACTTTTGCAATAGATCAACTCCTGCATAGGACGGCAGAGGCCAGGATAGACACACAGGGCTATGCTGATGTCCTAGTAGTCATTGTCCAGGGCTTCTGGCAAAACACCTGATGCAAAATCAAGAGCTCAAAGACGACTTAAATGATCAACGATTATCGCTATCGATGCTCGAGACGTCGCCAAAAATCGCCAAGAATGGAAGCGAATCGTGAATGGAGTACGAGATCCAGCGGCACCGATAGCAGCGTATTGGCTTCGAGGGCGACCCCCTCCCCAATCGCTGGCTATGGAATAAATAATAATAATAATAATAACAATAATAATGTGTGTAAGTTTGTATGTATGGGGTAATCTCAGAAACTACTCATTCGATTTCAAAAATTCTTTCAGTAATTGAAAGCTTCATTATCGACGAGTGCTGTACATTTGTATAAGTTATATTATATATTATATAGGAAATGAAATGAAATGAAATGAAATGAAAATGAAATGAAATGAAATGAAATGAAAATGAAATGAAATGAAATGAAATGAAAAATACCTTTATTGTACTAACAAAAAAAATTACATGGTTAAAGAAAACATAAATTCTATTTTAACTTAGTACAAACGGCGGGCTTATCGTTTCACGATTTCTTACAGCCAACCGTGTAGTATTAAATAAAAGTATCAATACAGCTCACATACATAAACATATACACATAAATAGGCTATATTTTATTGCGATAGATTTTGGTTTTCAATACGAAATCCCAATATTTGTAAATCAAATCGGAGAAAAATGAGCTGGTGAGTTGCTTTATCGGCGTGCGCTGACGAAACGGTTGGATATAAAATATGTAAATACAATATATTACAAAAATATTGGCCTCAAAAAGATATACAAAAAAGTCTGCATCTGCATATCCAACTTTTATATTTAAGCTACAATGACTGCTTTTATATCTCCAGCAAATAAGAAAAATAGGTAGGCAGTGTTTTTAAAGACATTAGGAATAATTTAAGAATCCTTATCATAATAAATTATTTCATTATCACGGGTGTTAAATTGAGATAATATTAGCAATTTACTGTAAGTTTTTAGGTGGTATAGTTAAAGTAATATCATGAAATTAGTTACGCGTGCAAGCACCTCGAAATACCAAGCATGCGGCGGCGGCTTCTGCTGGCCCAGCAAGGTCAGGGGAAGGCGCGGGTGGTGACGAACAAGACGCGTATCTACGAGATAGGTAGCGTCCATCTTGCACTAAATATATAAAGGTAGCTTCTAAATAGGCAAATAAACGCCACCGTACTTAAATTAAGAAAACGATTCGTAACTTTACGCGAAGCAATCCGCAGGCAACAGCTAGTGTTATTGTAAATGGCAAAATAAATTGCTAGCAGTTTCGCCGGACAATTCTTTCATCGCCACCTGCATGTCGCCGGCGTAGAAGGATTGCTAAAACGTACTATGGCATTAAGATATCTAATACCCTATATATAATCACTTCCGATATCATTCATGCTGTAAATGCAGTTATGGCTAAGGGACCATTGTCCTTTTAGACGGCTAATAACACTAGTTAACAGTAAAAATGCAACAAAAACAGATGTTCTGTACTAAATCGACCACGCTGATCACGAAAATGACCATAGAAATACCCGATTAGCTGTACTTTTTGATATAGAAGGGTGCGTATCTGTTAATAAAAACCATTTACACAGAGACAAGAGAGACCTACCACAGACATTACTAAAGAGAGAAGGATTGGCATGTCCATCAATCAGTTAAGATAAAGCTAAAGATATAAATATATATTTCCAATACAACCATAACAATTGTGTAGGAATGACATTAATTAATCTTCAACTAGTTACTCAATTTAGTCAAGAGATGATATACAATATATAACTTTAAATTTGCAAGAACAAAGACTTTTATCATAACAGTTTACAACAAAACAATTGACAATAATTAATATGTATTAGATTAAATGGGTAGATACGATGCTATGTATTTTCACAATTTTTTAAGAAGTCGTTATGAGCATACATGTTGATTTTAAGCAGATAGACTCGGATGGATCTCTTGAAAATATCGATGTTTTAATCGCTTTTAATCTTTCAGGCAATTGATTAAAAAGTTTGAGGCCTATGTATCGACTAGTCGCCTGGAACTTGGCAGTACGTGCTACGAACGGTTGGAGATACTGGGTCTTATGCCTGGTGTCATGCCAATGTACTTCCTCGTGGGATATTGCCGAGCTCTTATTGCAATTCAAATTCAAATTCAAATTCAAAATTCTTTATTTATCTATAATATTACATGTATTTTTAAAATTCAAAGCCATCCTAACTAGGCCTCGCCTGTACTAAGGTAGGCTTAATATAAAAAAAGGTATAGTGGTTTTCGTAACTAGCTGTAATACATCTTTGTATATTATTATGGTACATTTGAGAAGTTAAAAATAGAATAAGAAAGCGTAATAATATTTAATTTAGGTACATACATATAAGAGTCTTGATCGATGCCGTATTCTTGCATGTGTTGGTAAATAATTCCATCGATGCGAACGCGATTTTGGAGCGCATTGAATTTTATGTTCCTCCCCGCCCTGTTCGATCGCATCGACTATTTCATCTCCCTGTGGTGAAAACCAACGCATCTCAAAATGCATTTCTATACAGAGCGTGTCATAGATATAATACAGACTTTTTAAGTGTGGACATATTACACTCATCAAAAACGTCTTATAAGAACTCAATAAAAAAAAATCTAGAGTCTATCTAGATGATCACAAAACATTTATACATATTATATATCATTTAATTTAGTTCAAGGACATAATTTTATCTCAAGTATATTCATTATAATAACTATATATCATACCTAAAATTAAATATAAATATATTTATATACATACATAATATATTTTTATCTATTTTGTCTCTCCCTTCCACCTCACTTCCCATCCTGATTCCCCCCATTCATTCTCAATCGGAAACAATATAAAATTATATTGCGTTCATTTTGTATACTTTATATTCGGAATCACATTAATGGATTTTTGTCACTTTTAAATAGGTTTTTATTGCATTGTATGTAGTTCTGTTTGGTTCCAGAATAAAATAAAATAAAATAAAATAAAAATAAAATAAAATAAATATATACATACATATATAAATAAATATATATCTACTTTATACATAAATATAAAATAATACTATATATTATATACATATATCTCACAAATCGTGCACTATTTTAATATATATGTTATTAATGTCTCCGTTTCTTGTCGACCCATAATCAAAAGTGACTTAGTTAGGTTTTTCTTTACGCGGTGACTATTCCTAGATTTCAATCCTGCAGGAAAAACACTATTAATTTTGTTGAACAGTCGAGGAGCAATGTAAGAGAAGTGTTTTTGTGCAAAACTTGTTCTCTTTCTTTGGATTAAGGGCTGTCTGGTTGTTGTTACTCATGTTCCTTTATGGTGTTTTGAATATAGATGATAATTGTCATGATTATAGTAGTAGAGTAGGACTACCTTAGCGTATATTTGACGAACGTCAAGGACTTTAGATTCATTGTACAAGCTCTCAGAAGAATACCGGAAGGGTTTTTTGTGTATTACTCTTAATAGCGACTTTTGGGCTTTAATTAGAGGATCAAGTGCTTGCAACGAGGCTCCACCCCAAGCTATTATTCCGTATGCTAGTAATTTATGGGCCAATGCGAAATATATCGTTCGTACTAAATCTTTGGATACGGCATTTCTTATTAACTTGAATATATGTACAAGTTTTCTCAATTTTGTTGCAGTGCACACTCAGAAAAAAACATGGTGAATTTGACAACAAAAAGTTGTTAAATATGAGCCATCAAGGTAAAATAGTGGGAGCCACAACGCCAAAATTGTCGAAAAACATTGCTTATATGACAGAGCATAGCATTGTTAATTTCACAAAGGCGCGCTTTCACAACTTTACTTTGATGGCTCATATTTCACAATTTTACTTTGTGAAATTCGCAATGTTAACACATTGCGAATTTCACAACTTTACTCTGTTGATTCGCAATCAATTCCGCCTTTCAACCTTGTGGGTTTAGCAATGCGCACTTTGCTTTATTAGCAACTTTCAAGTTGTGTTTCTAACAGAGTTGTGGTTCAACCTTGTGGGTTTAGCAATGCGCACTTGGCTTTATTAGCAACTTTCAAGTTGTGTTTCTAACAGAGTTGTGGTTCAACCTTGTGGGTTTAGCAATGCGCACTTTGCTTTATTAGCAACTTTCAAGTTGTGTTTCTAACAGAGTTGTGGTTCAACCTTGTGGGTTTAGCAATGCGCACTTTGCTTTATTAGCAACTTTCAAGTTGTGTTTCTAACAACTTGAAAGTTGCTAATAAAGCAACGTACGCATTGCTTCAGATCTTCAGCATATTTTATTTGTACTGCTGTATACTATACAACCGCTGTGTAAATATTAATTGCAGGGAAAACGAAATCCATTATTGCTATTCCTGCAATATTTACACTGCGGTTGACCAGGAACAGCATTGCAAATAAAACCTGAAGAAGATCTGAAGCCTATGTTGCATTACTTGTGCATGTTTGTGTATCCAATAACCTAAAACATAAACAACAGTTACACAAAATAAAACATTTATTTACTTACAACTGACATACATGTTATAACAAAAGGAGTGTTTAATTTTAATTTTACTCGAATAATTTTATGTGGAGACAGAGTTTAGGTCGGAAATAGAAAATTTCCATACAAAATAGTCTTCCAAAACTTGAAAGACGTTTCTGTAATATTTTGTATAGAAACCTATGATTTCCGTGTTAATCTCTGTCTTCTCTTAAAACCAAGATTAACAAACATAAGAAGCCATAAATTTACAGATTACAGTTTTATTCATACATGTATAGAAATAGAAATAGAAATATTTTTATTGTCCGAAATTGTGGTGGTACATTTATGGTGATAATGCGTAAAACTATGTATCTCACAATTACCTGTTATTAAAACAGATTGACAAATTTACTTATGTGCTAAATTGACTTATCTGCTAATTATAATATCTTATTAAAAATGTAATTATTTCACTGGTTTAACATCTAAAAAATCTAAACAGACCGGATAAGTAGAACTAACAGTAGAAGACAATTAGAAAAAATAATTCACCAATAATATAAAAAATAAAGAAAAAATCAAAATCAAGGAATAATCGAAATTCCGCCTATAAATACGAAATGTACCTATATAATTTAAAATGTAACAGTAGAAAACAATTAATAAAAAATAATTCACCAATAATATAAAAAATAATGAAAAAAAATCAAAATCAAGGAATAATCAAAAATCCGCCTATAAATACGAAATGTATATAATTGAAAATTTGTAATCTTCCTAATTGAATTATTGTAAAAACAAAATGAAAATGCATGCCTACAATATAATATTATGAGAAATATTCGTTTAATGTGTAAAAGCTTTTATCGATAAGCCATTTTTTCAACGCTGCGGTAAACTCTTTTCTTTTTATTTCTTTGATATTTGCAGGTAGGTGGTTATAGATTTTTATTGCATTGTATAACATTCCTTTTTTAAATAGAGTTAAATTTGGCTTGGGTGCTTGTAGCTCATGTTTATTTCGTGTGTTATAGCCGTGTTCAACATTGTTTGTTTTGAAATACTGATCGTGGTCCCTTATAATTTTGCAGGTTTCCAAGATTTATTTATTTAGAGTAGGTATTACAAAATTTAACTAGTACATTTTACCATGTCACACTGTATGTAAATGAGGCAATAGCAGAAAACTGATTCTTATTGTGACTGAGACATGGTTATGACCGAAAGTCGCCTAACTAGGCCTGAGCCTGTTCTAAGGCTGACTTGAGCAATTTTCTTTGTGCATTATGATTACTATTTATTAACAATGCATATATTTCTAGACACAATCAAATAAAACTAATTATTAAAATAGTCTACAAAAAATTAAATTAAAAATAGAAAATTCAAATCTTTTTAAAATAAAAATAAAATACGATAAAACTAAATCTAATCCAAATAATAAATAAAACAAAATCAACATTAGAATAATCAGAATTAATAAAAATGCAAATGGATTGTCACTTTTTAAAGTTACAAGATGTTACAAGATGTTGACAAGATGTTGCAGGTTTCCAAGAGGTTTCCCTTATAAACTCTTTTATGATTTTTCTAACTCACCGCCGCCCTGGCAGATGATGAACCAGCCACAGCAGATGACAAAAACTTCTCTGTAGCATCAATCTGAGTATTACGCGAAGAGACAGTATGTGTTCAGGACCCTTCTGTAACAAAAAAAATATCCAGCCTTATTACAGGTTCAATATCATATTATGCTATGATAGGAAATATACTGCAGTTAAAACTAAATTGCAATTAATTCAGTTTTTTTTACCAATAGGCATTCAATTATATTCGATACAAGCAAAATGTGTTATTTTTAAATTACTGTGGAAATTTTAATTAATTTATTTAAAATGGTGCACTATGAAATCTACACAAACCGCCATGTGAAGGCATGCTGTAAAATTGTTAAACTCACAAGCTGTTAAACTGTTAACCCCGCAGTTCAGAGCATTGAGGTAATAACAATGTCAAAAAAAATTGTTAGCGCCAAAATTTTATATTGTTGATACCGCAATTTTTGCATTCGACAAAGAAAACGTTGCTGACCCCGCAAAGGGTAATTTGTCTTCGTTACAATATTCTATGGTTAATTTCGCAATTTTTCGCTCGCAATGTAAAAATGCAGCATTGTCTAGAAAAAAATTCTATAGTTTAGGTATTATTCTAGATTATTGATCTTTCAATATCATTCGACTATATTCACCACGCTGATTCCGAAACGAGGTATCTAAAGTAGAATAGTTTCGGTACAATGTAGTCACAGCCATACAACTCAAAGGTGGCGGAACGGCCGCGTGTTCTTATGTTATCGTGCGATGAGACGCCAATACAGACTCGATAAATATTTTTTTCAAAAAACTTACCCTGGAACGTTGCGACAGGTGTACGAGGTTGTTCGATATTAAGAAATCCAGCAGTAGCTGCTGTTCTTTCTCCATTTTTCTGAGATGTCGCCACTTAATCACTGATTGCACTTTTGAACAGTTCCTAATTGTGCTTTTAATTCTTTCTTGAAAATACGACGCCGTAAAATGCACTTGATCAGAGCGAGCGCTCCGCCCGCGCGCTTGTTACAGACTGGAATCAACTGGAATAGCGTCGCAAACAAACAGCCGAGCGGCGAGCGTGTCGCGACTTGCGCGCGCGGCGGGATTTTGACAACGTATAGGAAAGACCCCAACTTTGTAGAAAATAAACGTTGCGGTTTTGACAATTATAGTTTGAGTTTTTCTCAAACCTATCTGCCATTGAGAAAAAATCTACGTCAAAGTTGTGTTAATATCAATTTAAAAACATTGAGGATTTATGAAAACATTGCCTTATTCACAACTTACGTAGTTACTAGCTAGCGTTGCTAGTAAAAGTTGCTAGCGCGGCAACGTATAAAATCAATGTCTCGCTTACATTGTGGAACTGACAAACCAACTATGTTAATCATGGACATTGCTAATTTATCCACAACATTAAAAAAGCAATGTTCCGCTTACATTGTGAAACTCACAATACTCAACTATGTGAATTCCACAGATTAGCACATTGCTAATTTATCAAAGTACCGTAAAGTTGCCATCGTCGCAATGTATAAAATCAATATTCTGCTTACATTGTGAAAATCACAATCTTTAACTATGTGAATTCCGCAGATTAGCACGTTGTCAATTTATCAAAGTAGCGGAACATTGCTATCGCCGCAACGTATAAAATCAATGTTACGTTTACATTGTTAAACTCACAAGCTGTAAAATTGTTAACCCCGCAGTTTAGAGCATTGAGGTAATAACAATGTCGAAAAAAATTGTTAGCGCCACAATTTTATATTGTTGATTCCGCAATTTTTGCATTCGACAAAGTAAGCGTTGCTGACCCCGCAAAGGGTAATTTGTCATTGCCACAATATTCTATGGTTAATTTCGCAATTTTTCGCTCGCAATGTAAAAATGCAGCGTTGTCTAGTAAAAATTTCTCTGAGTGCACCTGATATGATCTTCCCACTTCATTGTATAGTCCAGAGTTAATCCTAGGTACTTTATTGTATCTACTCTTTCCACCTCCGCACACGTACAAGGATTGCCGTCAACGACAGTGTTGCAATAGAATTAGCAAAGAGCTTCTTGAGCAAAAATGGCATATACGGTCAATATGCCTAGTTTTTGGAAGTGTTCACGACATGACTGCCGTGGACCAATACCTACTATCGCACGTATGGCTGTTTTCTGGAGAGTTAATACACTGCTGATGTGCACTACAGTACCCCATAAAAGAATACCATAGCGCAGGTGTGACTCAACTAGCGTAGCGCGTAATAGGCCGATATTACTTCAGTTCACTCCATACAACTTCTGATGCGTAATAGAGCATAGCAGGCTGACGAAAGTTTTGACTTAACATGCTCTATATGTAGATTCCATGACATCTTTCCATCCAGATGTAGCCCGAGGAATTTAACTGATTCCGCAAGTTCAACCGGGTAGTTAACTTTTATAGATGATGTCTTGCTATTAAATTTAAAATAACAGTTTCATGCATATTTAGAGACATCTTGTTCGCATTGAACCAATCATCAAGTTCACCAAGAGATGTATTGATATTGGCAGTGAGCGTATTTATATTGTCAGCTTCAACTACAGCGCTAGTATATCGTCTGCAAATCGGGTGACCACATTTAGATAGATTTGGACTCAGGTCATTCAAATAAATACTGAAAAGCAATCGTCCAAGAATTGAGCCTTGGGGTACTCCAATATTAACAGTAAGTATTTCAGAAGTTGCTACGGACTCGAGCAGATCTCTGTCAATATTTTCTATTTCCAGTTTTTGCATTATGTTTTGCAGATAAGTCTTGATAGGTTATTGCCGTATCTCGGATGCCCCTTAAGCCTGGAACACACAATATATGTATAAACCTCTAGCCCAATTAAGCAAAATTATACTCCCTGCTCTTCCTATAAAAGTGGAAGCTTATAAAAAACTTCGTAAAAGCGATGGATAAGATTGGGGAAGCATTTCTTGTATTTGTTTAAGGATTTTTCACGTCTCAGGGAATCTAAAATAAGTTTATATTAAAAAAGCATTTTTAAAAACAAGCTTTTATTAAAATGCTCTGTATATAAAATTTCGGGTCTGTGCCGTTGACCGTTGATAAGTCTCCTCGTCGGGAGCCGACCCTGGGCGCAGCGGCCATGTCAAGGTGAAACTTAGAACGGGCTTTCATAATTAAATGCGTATGCAAAATTTCGTGACTGTGCTGTTGACCGTTGAGGAGTCCCCTAGTCGGGAGCCAATCCTGGTCTCGGCAGCCATGTCATGATACAACTTAGAATGGGCTATCATATTTGAATGGGTATACAAAATTTGGTGACTGTGCTGTGGACCGTTGAGGAGTCCCCTCGTCGGGAACCAATCGTGGGCGGAGAATCAGGGCATGCTTACAATAAAAATGCATTGTCATTGGAACTGAACCAACATGTAAAATTTCAACTCCATAGGATAAGAGGAAGTGGTTTTAATTCTGCTTGCAAGATTTGACCTAAACAAACATACTGACATTGCAAGGTAAATAAAAGCTTGTAACATAATAGACAAAATTTAAAAAAAAAGAAAAACCGACTCCATTTTTTTTAAAAAGTGCAGCAGCCATGTCATGGTGATTCTTAGAACGGGCTATCATAATTGAATGCGTATACAAAATTTCATGTATGTGCTGTTGACCGTTGAAGAGTTCCCTCGTTGGAAGCCAAACCTGGGTGCCGCAGTTCATGATAAAACTTAGAACGGGCTGTCGTAATTGAATACATTTACAAAATTTTGTGTCTGTGCTGTTGACCGTTGAGGAGTTCCCTTATCGGGAGCCAACCCTGTATGCAGCAGCCATGTCATGATAAAACTTAATACGGGCTATCATAACTGAATAAGTGTACAAAATTTGGGGTCTGTGCTGTTGACCGTTGAGGAGATTTCTCGCCGGGAGCCAACCCAGGGTGTAGAATCGGGAGCTAACGGGCCCATGATGAGGTGGCCACGATGACCCATGTGTTCAGGGTCGGTCACACTCACGGGTCAACACCCATCTGATGGCCTCCACGCATGGGGTGCGAACCTGGGTAGGACACTGGGTCAACCAGTCTCCCCTGGGAATCAAACCTCTGGCGCTCCTGGACGGTCTGCGCACCGAGCGGCGCAAGCCAATCGACTGTGCTCTCCGACTAATAGTCGGGGGAGTCTGGGAACTGTATTGTTTCCTATAGAGCGGGGGTGGTTGCCTACCTTACGGCGACTGCTCTTGAAATGACCATTGGCCATCCGATCCCGGTTCAGAGTCGGGCAAAGGACGCCTTGGTCTGCGATAGATCCGGCGTACACCGTTTCACCGCTTCGTAAGGGAGAGGACCGCGCAAGCGACCTCGAACTCGGAACCAATCGAGAGACCGGAGCAATCTGGTCACAATTGGAAGCAAGGGCGCGAGTGTCGGCCCGCCAGGTAACATTACTGGCTATCTCGCGGTAAAGACATTGGCTTCTTGCGGGTTGTGACGTAGCTGGACGTTGGATTGTTCTGTCCAAAGTCTTCTACGTTCACTGCAGGGCGACAGAATGAAAAAATCGTTAAAACGTCCTGTGGTGACGGGCTCGCCCGTTGTAGTTGACACCGCAAGTTGTTAGTCAGAGTGCACAATCGATTGGCTTGCGCCGCACGGTGCGCAGACCGTCAAGGAGCACCAGAGGTTTGATTCCCAAGGGAAACTGACCAAGGCCAGAGTCTTACCCAGGTTCGCACCTCATGCGTGGCGGCCGTCGGATAGGTGTCGACCCGTGAGTGTGACCGACCCTGAACAGAATAGGTCTTCGTGGCCAACCCAGCATGGGCCCATTAGCTCCTCTGACTAACATATTGAGTTGTCGACTACAACGGGCGAGCCCGTCACCACAGGACGTTTTAACGATTAGTCGTTATATCGACCTGCAGTGAGCGTAGAAGACTTTGGACAAAACAATCCGACGTCTAGCTACGCCACAACCCGTAAGAGACCGCGAGATAGCCAGGAATACACCCGGCGGCTCGAGACACTCGCGCCCTTACTTCCAATTGTGACCAGATTTCTCCGGTCTCTCGATTGGTTCCGAGTTCAAGGTCGCTTGCGCGGTCCTCTCCCTTACGAAGCGGTAAATCGGGATATACCGATTCTATCGCAACCAAGGCGTCCTTTGCCCGGCTCTGAACCGGGATCGGATGGCCAATGGTCATTTCAAGAGCAGTCGCCGTAAGTTACGCAACCACCCCCGCTCTATAGGAATCAATACAGTTTCCAGACTCCCCCGACTGTTAGTCGGCGAGTTTGTGGAGCACTGGGTGGCTTCTTGGGAAAGCATGAGGCCTCGGGATACCCCCCAGGGGGTACCCTCTTCCTTGGTGGCGTGATTCGGCGGCTACTTCCAGCCCGAAGTGCCCGTCTTTGTGTACGTCTCTTTACCGCCCCGAGGGGCGTTTCGTTCTTTGCAGGATCCAGGGATTCCTCCCCCCCGTGGCTGCTCCGAGACCTGCCCACGGACCGTGCGCCTCCACCATCATCGTTTCTGGAGCGTCCTCTACCCCGCTTACCGGCCCTAAATTTGTGATATTTGTTGTTTTTTTTTTCTTTTTCTATTGTATGGTAAATTTAGTATTATTTTGTAAATTTTTACTTTGTAAATATATTTTATTATAAATAAATGGGTTCTCGGGGCGGTACGGGGGGGGGGGGGTTGTTTACCCTATTACACCCCCTGCGCGTTCTACCCTTCTGGTACGCGCAGGGTTGTCGTAGCACGACATCCCGGGCAGACAAGACGACCCTCGTCGTTATAACTGCCCGGGCGGTGGGCGGGGTTTGCTGCCCTCACCTATAGCCTTGAAACTCTTAACTGTTAGTCGGGGGACTCTGGAAAGTCTTTGGGAAGCTAACGGGCCCATGATGAGGTGGCCACGATGACCCATGTGTTCAGGGTCGGTCACACTCACGGGTCAACACCCATCCGACACTGGGTCAACCAGTCTCCCCTGGGAATCAAACCTCTGGCGCTCCTGGACGGTCTGCGCACCGAGCGGCGCAAGCCAATCGATTGCCGGACGGATCGGTGAACAGCCGGGCAAATGACGCTGTGGTCCGCGATAGATTCGGTAAACACCGTTTTACCGCTTCGTAAGGGAGAGGACCGCGCAAGCGACCTCGAACTCGTAACCAATCGAGAGACCGGAGTAATCTGGTCGCAATTGGAAGTAAGGGCGCGAGTGTCGGCCCGCCGGGTAACATTCCTGGCTATCTCGCGGTTAAGGCGTTGGCCTCTTACGGGTTTGTGGCGGAGCTAGACGGTGGACTGTTTTGTCCAAGTCTTCTGCGCTCACTCCAGGGAGATAGAATGACTAATCGTTAAAATTTCCTGAGGGGACGGGCTCGCCCGCTGTAGTCGACAACCTTAGTTGACTATATTATATTCAATCATTTTGATAATCGGAGATATTGATACAATTTGTATTGACTATTTCTATTGCGACATTTCTATTGTTGTAATCTTATAACACCTGCTTCCCAGAGTTACTGAAGTCAAGACTTTTTTCAGAGTTTTTTCGACCCTAACTTAAATTTCAAGAAACACATTAGGCAACTATCTACAACTTCTTACAAGCTTCTAGGGTTTGTGATACGGCAATCCAAGCACTTCAATAATATTTGGTTTATGCGCACGTTGTACAACTCGATTTTTCGAAGTCGCATGGAAACGAATACAGCTCTTTGGAGTCCGCATGAAGATACCTATTCCCTCATGCTGGAAAAGGTACAGAAGTGTTTTTTGAGATTTTTGTACTTCGTATCAGACTGCATTTATCACAGGCATGGTTGGCTATAATTCTCTCTATCTCAGAAGAAAAATGTTGACCATATCCTATGTTTAGATTCTAATTCATGGTAAAACTGATACCCTAGCTTACTAGCCAAGGTGGATATTTTCATAAGCTTTAATAAATTAAAAACAATAGTTAAACTTGCATTTCCGTGTTCATCACCCTTGAAAACGAACTGTTTTTATCAATGTTACAAAAAAAAGTTAAATTTTATTTGCTAATGTAACCTGTCGAATGCCGTTCACCAAATATTAGAGACCTACGTGCAACTGAGGTTAACGCTCTAAAAAGTAAACTCATGATAGGAAGAGTAACGTTATGTTAAGTTCAATTTCTCGATGAATGTGTAATGTATGCAACGATTTTGGTATATATTGGCGAAATTTTTGCAACTTAAGCATCAGTACAAGCAGATCTCTACCGACAGATAACTGGAGTGTTGAATATATTTTTCAAAAATGTTTTTCAATAAGTCTTCGTTAGTTTTGGTGGTAATAACGGTCGCTGTAGTATATGGCGCAGCCTTGGAAAAGAGACAAAAGGTAAATTATTAATTTACAATTAAATCTTGTTTTATTAAACATATATTTCGCTACTCAGATGATACTCCATTGTATTTATTCTTCTTTTCATTTTTTTTGTATCCTGGGACGGCGCGCTTTGATTTATATCATTTAGTTAGATGAACAAAATTGATTAATTACTAATGTAAATAAAATAAAAATAATGAAAAATAGGACTGCCATTACGGAAAGGGAGCTAATGGGCCCTTGCTGAGTTGGCCACGAAGACCCATTCTGTTCAGGGTTGGTCACACTAACGGGTCAACACCCATCCGGCGGCTTGGATGTCTGGAATTATGCTGGAATTATTAAAAAGGGATCCAAATTTCGTTGGAATGGCGTGTCACAATAAACTGCATGAGAATATTAAAATTATATGCAGAAACGGAAAAATAGCCCAATTTAAATCGAAATTAAAAGGCTACCTTATTGCGAGGGAATTATATAATATAAACGAATTATAATTAGATGACTGACAATTTCCATCTCGATTTTATTTATTTAACTTGACATTTGTACCATTTTATTGATTATTATATTATTACTATTATTTATAATTGTCTCCCATAATCAATTATATTTCTTATTTATAGGACCATTTAATTTTAATATTATAATTTCATGACTAACTGTAGTTATAAATATCTAATATAACTCAATTGTGTCTGTAATTAAATATTTAGTATACATTTTAATGTTATTTTAACATTAAGCGGCTATATAAAGTGTCTAAACAACTATGTAAAAGTTTTTGAAGACAATAAATGCGATTTGATTTGATTTGACTAGATAACCCGGTGAACTTCGTACCACCTAAAATTGATTTGATTCATAAGCGTTTATTGATCCTAATCAACATTCCAAATCTAATTCATTGAAATCTATAATATGACCGAATCATGTACGGTTTGAGTTTTTCGACTTTTTCGGCTTTTTAGACTTTTTTAACTTTTCCGACTTTTTTGCATATTTCGACTTTTTGGTTTTTTTTTTTTTTGACTTTCTTGACTTCTTTGACTCTTTTGACTTTTTCGACTTTTTCGACTTTACGACTTTTCGACTTCTTTATACAATCGCACGGAATGAATAACAGTTATGGATGGCGCAGCTGTCAAACAATAGGATCGCTGCGAACGCCATCTAGAAAGTGGCCAATGTTCCCAAAATGACCAATTTCGATTTTTTCGACTTTCACTCGTTTCTTTGAGTTTTTCCTAAATATTTTTTTTTTGTAAAACACCCCTAAATCAAGCCAAACAAAATAAAAGAAAAATAATTCAAATCGGTAGAGTCATTTTCGAGATCCTGCGAGACTAACGCACGGCGATTCATTTTTATATATAAGATAAGAAGAAGAAGATAAGATTATGTGTCAGCTAGAAAAATTATTTCAGTATATTAAAATGTATTTCCATATAAACGTAGTTTTCAGTTTTTAGACAATATTCCGCGTTTCTTACTAATTGTTCTATACTTTTAGGTGTCTGGTGGAAAAGTTATCAATGCATTGAGTCTCGTGGTGAACGGAACGGTTGTCAGAGATGACTACGTCGATACATTTAAGTGAGTGCTCATTAGTTTTATTTGTCTGTCTGACTGGGTGACTTTTGGTCTATTTTCTATCCTCGATCGAGATTGAAAATTATATAAAATAAATAATTTCAATATTTCAAATTGAAATCTGCTGGAAGAGTGGCTTTTCTAGTACCTAACATAAATTTAGAATACGTTATTCAAATACTCTCTAATAACCAAGCTATAAGAAATAAGTGGTAATATTCAAATTATCGATATATTTATTATTACCTAATAAAAAGTGATGGCATATGGCACTGAGATGTGTTGGCCTCATACACAAGCTCAAAGTTACACAACGAGCCATGGAGAGAGCAATGCTTGGAGTTTCACAGGATCCAAAATAAGGAAATCCGCAGAAGAGCCAAGGTCACTGATATAGCTCGTAAAATTGGGAGCTAATGGGCCCCTTGCTGAGTCGGCCAAGAAGACCCATTCTGTTCAGAGTTGGTCACACTCACGGGTCAACACCCATCCGGCGGCCTCCACGCATGAAGTACGAGCCCGGGCAGGACTCTGGCCTTAGGGCTAGTTTCCCTTAGGAATCAAACTTCTGGCGCTCCTGGACGGTCTGCGCACCGTGTGGCCTAAGCCAATCGATTGTGCACACTGACTAATAGTCGGGGGAGTCTGGAAGCATTACTGTTTCCTATAGAGCGGGAGTGTTTGCGGACCTTACGGCGACTGCTCTTGAAACGACCATCGGCTACCCGATCCTGGGTGAACAGCCGGGCAACGGATGCCGTGGTCCGCGATAGATTCGGTATACACCGTTTCGCAGCTTCGTAAGGGAGAGGACAGCTCAAGCGACCATAACCAATCGAGAGACCGGAGTAATCTGGTCGCAATTGGAAGTAAGGGCGTGAGTGAAAGCCCGCTGGGTAACGCTTGCGTCCTCTCCCTTACGTAGCGGTGGTATCGCGGACCACGGCAGCCTTTATCCGAGTGAACACACTCGGATTCGTGTAGCCGATTGATCGTTTCTAGAGCAGTTACTGTAAGGTCAACAACTACCCCGCTCTTTAGGAGTGGTACTGTTTCCAGACTCCCCCCGGCTGTTGGTCGGAATGCACAATTGATTGGCTGAAACTGAACCGAAATTGGCCAGCAAGCTTTAATTTTCAGACCAATACGGCGGCCTCCACGCACTTCTGCGAATTGACGGCCCTACACATGGGTCTTAGAGCGGGTCCACACGATGCGGTGGCGCATATTACCGGTTTGCATGCGGTGCGACCCCGTAACGCACCGTGTGACATACCATGGATATTTGTATGTAGGACGCCGCAGTGGCGCCGCTCAGGCGCCGCGCCGCAGCCACACCGCATCGTGTGGCCCGGCCCTTGTGCGTCAAAAAGCGAACATTGAGATATCTACAAAATTTTCAGTTGCAAGGACCTCAGCTACGGCTACTACGCGGACATCGACAACAGATGCGAAGTCTTCCACGTCTGCTTGCCTGTGACTGACGCGAATAACAATATCGATGTCTTCAGATGGAGCTTCGTCTGTCCCAACGGACTCATGTTTGATCAGGTCAGATTTTTTACATTAACCCATTTAGTAATCGGAATACCTGTATGACAAATTGACATAACGAATATATAGATTACTATTTCACAAAATAATGTAATCTAAATAATATAACAAAATTAACATCCTAACATTCTGAATAAAAAATTGGTTGTCACAACCGATTTCTTTCATATTGTTCGAATGTTAATTTTACATCACCCCAAGACTTTACCGTCTAGTAGCCAGGTACTGATTTCATTTGAATATTAATTACATAAATAATAACCTCTCTCGGCCTGCTGGAGAACCCGGTAGAGTTGTTTGTAATGCCTCGTTGAACTACTTCTTACACCGCCAATTCGATATATGTACACTACTGTGAAAAAGTCTTCGAACATTTTTTTCTTCTTTGGATAAATGTTGATAACAACTCAATAAAACATTATATTTGAAAAATGTAAAAGCCATTATTTGGCCACATTTTTAATTAAAATCCATTTATTTATAAGCAATTATATGAAAATTTAAATTATAATTTATTATTTAGTGTGCGCCCCCATATCACGCTCCGTTTCTGCCATGCGATAGTGGCGCACTTGCAATTTGTTTTTTATGCATTCTTCGGGTATTTTTGCCCAGTTTTTTTTGCTCGCTGGGTTCGAGAAAGGCTCGTCCCAGTAAACTTTGTCTTTTTGCGGCGAGGCCTGGGCAACGACAAACGATGTGTATGCTGCCTTCAGGTTCTTCGCCACATATTCGGCAGTCCTTGTCTTCGGTCACGCAAAGGCTAAATAGATGTACTCTAAGGGTTTTGTGTCCGGTGAGGAGGCCGATGGTGGTTCTAATGTTCTTCTTGCTCATGTCAAGTAGGGCCTTGGTTTTCTTTCGAAGTCGTTGCTCCATCATGACTTTTGCCTGGCGACATCCCTGGCTCTGTTTCCAGGATGCCCAATGTTCCTCCTCCAAGCACTCTTTGATGATTTTCTTACCTATAGCGAAGGGGACCCCAACAACTGGCTCCACCGGGAATTCCAGTGTGCCCAGTTTTGCCAGTCTGTCGGCCTCTTCGTTGTCGGGTTTGCCTTGATGGCCCGGTATACATATTAAGGTGATTTTGTTGGCCTTTTCCCAATTTGTTGAGCTCTTGCATGCAGTCCCTGACCACAGAAGATTCTGTGGCGCCTTGAGCCAGAGCGTCCAATGCTGCTCTGCTGTCAGAGCAGATGAGGATTTTTCTATTTTTTACCTCAAGTCGACTTTGGAGTTTTATGCATTCCAATATGGCAAACACCTCGGCTTGAAAACCCGTGGCATATTGTCCAAGGGGGATGCTGATTTTGTGGTTGGTTTTGGGTCGTACATGCTTGCCCCAAAACGTCCATTTGTTCCTGATCCGTCGGTGAACCAATGCGGATTCTTCCAGTCTTCCCTGGTGGGGATTAGGATTTTATAGGACTTGGACAGGGTGAATGGGCTTTTGTGGAGGAAGTTTAGCTCAGGATGATTGTGCCCTCCTCGCTTCCACTTGCCCAAACACTTAAGTCTATATTTTTTTATTTATTTAGGTACATAGGATTATCTATACAGTTCATTCATAGGTCATGTAATCTTATAATAATTATATAAATTATTTAATAATTAATATAGGGAGGTTTAACACATCTTACATGACCTTTACTGCCAATAGCACATCTAACTAGGCGATAATTTGGCCCGTCTCTAGATGTGCATATTTTTATGCAATTTTAAGAAATGAAGTGTTTTTTTTTTAAATAAATTATTTGGACCCACCACCTGTATATATACATAAATATACCAATTTTATAAAAAATATAGCTATGTAATAAATATATACATTTATAGTTGTAATTTAATAAAATTTAATTAAGAAAAATAGATAAGTGATACTAAATAAATTGTCGTGCGTTGCAAAAGAAGTTGATCAGATTTTACATATCCCTTGTTAAGTAGCCATCTATTAAGGTTTGCTTTAAATATTTTTATGTTAGGATAATTGAAGGGCTGAAATTCTAAAGGGTCTAAGTGCCAAAAAGTTAAAGTCGAGATATAACAAAAAAACTGAATAAAACAAACATTTTGTCGAAATTATTATTTATTTCAATTGAAATACAAAGAAAATTATATTCTTAGTCATGAGACTCCGCCGCCAACCTCTCACACCAACAAATATTTAAAGAAAAAGTATTAAAGTTCCAAAGTCCTGAAATGTCCTATGTAGGTAACTGAATAATAATAAAAAGGGTCTAAGTGACATGACAACAGTCCTTTAAAATGTGTATTATCAAGCTTCTGTTTTATTGATCAAATCATCATAAAATGGTTGGTGTTCAGCAGGTATATACGGCATCATCTGTTTTAGGTCAATTAGTTTTTCTTTTGATATGTTATTCTTGGCAGGCAATATTGGAAGTACCATATCCTTCAGTTGAGAGGGCATTTTTCCCTTTTTAAAAATGTTGATGGTGTCCCAAGGTATAGGATCATTGAAAGATTGCATTAAATCAACATATGGTAGCCGGTTTTTCTGGATTCTTATCCATGACACAGTTGATATTTTCAATTTTGTTGTATTCAGGAACTCCGTGGAGGCTTCATTGAGGTCTTTAAAATCATGTTGGTCCAGTGTTATAGGTTCGAATGGGTTTTTGTGACACGATTCACGTATCATTTTTTCGATATCTGCAGGTTCATAGCATTTGACCACTTTTTTTCTCTGTTCTATCTGTGCAAAGTCACGATCACATGACATGAAAGAGTGGCCACTGACCAAGTATTTATGATCTATGATATCGAACACGCCATTGGCAACTAAATAAATAAGAATAAATAACACCATCCGGTTTTTATTCTGGCCTATGCAGTTGTCGCTCCAAATTACTATTTTTTTTTTTAAAGTATTGGCAGACATTATATTTAAAACCTTCAACAGTGAAGAACCAACTTCATTACCTCCTCTTCCGGCATATGATTCATTCCAGAGGCACATGTATGCTTTTTGGTTGTCAGCAATATGAACGCAAAGGTTGTAACACGAGAGCTGTCTGCTATAAAACATCTGACTATGAGTCAATGTCGGTATAAAAATGACTTGTTGCATGTCCATAGCCATTGTCAACGTATCGCTCGTTGGGGATTGGGATTTTACCGAATCCGCTTTCATTGTATTTTGAGCACTTTCAGCTTTACGGTGATGGTTTTCTAGCTCGATAGCAGTATGAGTTTTTTGTCTTCCTTCAGAGCATTTCAGTTTAGCATGAAGAAGATCACACTTTGAACAGGTATCTGTTCGTGGGCGTCCAAACTTCAAATAGGGAAAATGCTTTTTGAAGGTTGTAAAGTAATATCTGTAGGTCACAGGCGAGTCTGGGTATTTTTCTTTGAATGCCAGGTATAAACGGTGAATATTAAGATCGGGGCTTAAATAATATTTTTGAGTTTCATGTCGACTGTAGTGACTTTCTTGAGAAGGGAAAGACTTAATATGATGCAGTACTATCTCGAAAATTTCAGCAGTGAATTTTCTGGGCTTGTTTCCGGATCCCCGCTTGTCTATGAAAATCACTTCTCCGCGCTTCTTTTTTTCCACCAAAGTCTGGACTTTCTTATGCGAAATGGCAAAAACAGCTTGAAAAGTCTGACGGCATACCTGGACATGGTTCCCAGTACCGTCTGGCAGAGTATAAGCTACTGATGTTTGTCTGCGACTGTCTACAGCGTTGGTGTATGTACCGTGTCGCCTTCTTCCAACTGGAGTTATTTGAATGAGCCCGAGAAGATATGTTCCTTGCTTAATAGCGTCTCCAATTCTATAGTATTCCATCATAAGGGTTTCTCTCCTCTCGTGTAAAATTTGCCCACAATGAAATTTACACTTGCAGGCAACCTGAAATAATAATATAGTTTTTAAATAGAAGCACATTATCCAGTGAATGAAAACCACCTTACATTATTTAATTACTAACAGACGAAACGTCGCGTATATTTGCCCAACGATGCTACGCAACTGTAAGTTATTAAATAATGATTATTAAAAAATAATACTAACCTCTTTCAGCGTTTTCTTTGGAATTTTAATCTTTTTTGATGTTATATACTCCTCCCCGCACAAACGACGCTTCTTCCGTTGAATTTTCACATTCTCTTTCCGATTTTTCGCAACATGTGTGTCTGAAGTCGAAGGCACCGGCGTAACGTCCATCTCCATAAACTTGTTAATTGCCACTGAACGATAGAAAAGACGGCGCCGCCGCGTACCGGTCGCAGCTTGCGCCAGAGCACACACACACGCCTTTCCGATGCACACGCATAGTGGAACATAGACCCGCTCCTTGCTTTAACAGCTTGTGTGTAGTAGTGGTGCGGAGTTAGACACTTAGACTCTTTTATACGACATTGGGCTTGGCACATTGATTGTATTTCCGTGAAAATATCGGTTTGAGATTTTTTGGCACTTAGACCCTTTAGAATTTCAGCCCTTCAATTTTTCATGTCTTCACTAAGGGAATTATATAATTTTGGGGCTATGTAGAATATATGTCTCTGGGCAAATGTTGTCCTGACTGACGGAATTATATAATTGATACTCGCAGACATTCTTGTGTTCAGATTGTTTTGAGTTCGGGCGTGGTCATCTCTAGATTTGTAGAATGCAAGAAGCGCTTGCTTAATGAATAACTGTTTAGCTGATAGCACATGGGATTGGGAAAATAACAAGGCAGATGGATGACGTCGGTTTTTCCTGTGAATTACTCTCAATAATAATTTCTGCGCTTTTGTCAATCTAACCAGATTATATGCTTTACGTCTGGCGGAGTGAATTATGAGCTTGTCCAGAGGCGGGCAGCAGAGTGCTACCTCTAATCCCTCTGTTGGGGTGTTCTTCATGACGCCAGTTACCTAGAAGGCTTTTTAGTATGTAATAAAAACTGAACTGAAACTAACTGAAACCAAATTTTTCTATGTTCAAATTGTCCAGTGTGAAATAAGGACAATTACATAATATACATTTTTTTATCGCAGGAGATCTTCGCGTGTGTAGATCCCGAGGACGCTATCCTCTGTGAAGATTCACCCATCTTCTACTACCTGACCGAAGATTACTTCATGGATGGGCAATATGACGAAGAAGGTCAACTCATACAAAGAAACAGAGGTTCAGCCAACAAGAACAAGCCCAGGCCGGTCGGCGCTAAGAAACCCAGCAAGTATCGACCACACCTGGCCCCAGAACTGGCCTCCCAGCAACCCTCCAGCTTGACTTTTAGCAAATTGAAAGCTTACAAGAATTAACATACCTAAACTAGTGTCGGTTCGGCAATGAATTTAAAAACGGATTTAGATTTGATATAGTAATAAATTGAATTGCAAAATAAGGAGTTGTTGTTCTTTATTGAATTGAATGGACGAGGGCTCCTTTTAAGGGGTGAGCCTGGTTTAGACAGCCAAAAAAAAACATTCGTTTCATATTTCTTTTTATAACTTAAAGTAGAAATCTATTCATGAAACTATTGCCTTTGGAATCGCTGATAGCTGCAGATTGCTGTAAGTTTAAAAAAAACTTACTACTGTTCTTTAAAGAAAACTTTTAACGATTGTCTCTTTATACTCTTTATTGTGAAAATGTCACAATGGGCGGGTTTATTGTCATATGACAATCTCTTACAACCAACCCTACTATGACGTGTTATATGTATGTGTGCGTGTAACATGTCTATAAGTGTGTGTCTTGTTATTGCATTCGATCGACAGAATTGAAAATGCAATTCCGTTAATTTCATCCCAACGGAAAATGGTGACCCAGCCGGGAATCGAACCCGGGACCTTGCAATGTAAGATCAGGCGATCTAACCACTATGCCACCGGGCCATTTCTCTGTTTCTCCAAACGTTTCTCTCTAACGTGTTTCTCTCGAAAAAAATATTTTTCTGTTCTGCGGCTATGATAAAAATAAACTACTTTACTGATCGAGTTGTTCTGTTTTTTTTAAGATTCTTAATTTATCTTCTACATATGTATATCCCTAGTATAGCATGATTAAATTTCCTATAGTATATTTTACATGATTTAGTCGTACATACAAAATGTAGAACCCTGGAAATTTACTAAAGGTGCGGCTTCGGCGGGATTTTATCACCTCACTAGGCAGAGCCTGTATTGAGGTGATATTTAGTACTGCGTTCATCTGTCGGGTGTATAGGTAATTTTTGTAATCTTGGGAAATCCTACAAGTGTATATTGTGTAACTATTATAGTATATATATTACAAACAAATATATTTATTAAATTAAATGAGGTATAATATATATGGGAGATATATGAATACAGTTATGAGGCTAATGAGGTAATAATAACAATAATCAGTAATATAAATCATCTGTGCACCTATTTAATAACGTTAGTTACTAATGACTCACAGTGCTCCCTCGACGAGTGTAACAATTATAATGTTACCAGTCTTTTGTAGTGAGCGTCATTTTGAACTATTTTAGCTTGGCCTAATTGCATGGTAAATATGTTATGGAGTTTTTTCGCTAGGTAAATATAGTGTCTTTGTCCAAAGGTCGTTCTCATTTTTGGTTGTACATGTCTGTATACAATATAATAATGATGTTTCAATATTTTTTTTACCAATTAAACTCTAAACTTTGGGCGAAAATCGATTTTATTTCTTTAAATCCTTAAAAAAAAAAAAAGTTTTTGAAATTTTTAGTTTATCTGATAAACACACATGTAAAAATTAATATCTTAGTTTACTTTTTTGTTTCAGGCGAAATTTCGCTCGCTCTTACCGGCGCAAACAGATACCGTCATGTCTGCAGCGGTAGAAACTTTTGTAATTCAATACCTCAAAAAATGTTTTTTTTACTGTTGCAAAAAATATTTCTATTTTTCCAATACCCTTCGGCTACGTAACGATCAAATTTGGTTGCACATCAGAACACCGTTGACTACGTAACGACCAATATTGGCGGCTTGCTCCCGGAGCGCACAGAAATATTATTTTCTAATTCGAACGCATCCTAAAATCCATACCAAATACCTCATTATTACCATATAGACGGCCGCTAGAATAATCTCGCGCGTCATTTCGCGGATATTTCTGGTAAAATTCCGTCGTCAAACATCATCATTTTTTTTTTCGAGAAATCATCAAAATTTTTATTGGTTTTTATGAGCTAATATCTAAATATTTTTGTACGTAAATAAGCAAAATGAAATATTATCTTTGATAGAGAATCTAATAGAGATCACGATAGTATTTACAATTTCTAAATTGGGTTCCGTATTTTTCCGTAAGACAAGTACAAGTTAAAAATGCCGAGTTTTTTTCACTTTTTCGATATTTTTATATTTTTTCATAATTATCTAAATGTTTTACAAAATGAGATTTCAATATTATACATACGAAATTTCAATGCAATTATTGCACAGTTATTGTTTTTATGATTACTATAGTAGTTCCATAGTTATAGTACTTTTTGTCGAGCGCGGCGATATTGCAAGAAATTCCAATAAATTGCCGCGGTCGCCATAAAATTATGCCGCTACTCGAAGTCTTAATCAAATAGATATTAAAGATTCATGATCAGATTTTAACTATCAGGTAAAAAAACATGAAAAAGATGTTTTTTTTTGGCCTAATAAACCAGGCTTCCAAATAATAATAATACGAGTAATATTATACTCTTTATTTGCACTTAATCATAATATAAAAAGGTGAGCTTATTGCCACATGGCAATGTCTTACAACTAACCTAATTACAGTGGTACATGCGCGCATTGTGGAAATAAAGATTATAGCATTCGTCTGCATAACATGCATACCAGTAAAGGTATATAAATCTAAAAATGCCCGAGAAGAGGAAATTGGGAGAGGAAGAGGAGAAAACGGAAGAACTGGTTACTTCTCAGAAAGGTAGTAATCTTTGAGGTGAGTCTTAAATGATGGTAAAAAAGGTGAGTTTCGTATATTTGCCGGAAGATCGTTCCAGAGTCTTGCACCATGGACACAGAAAGAGTAAGAATAGAAATCAGTATTATGACACGGATTTTTTAGCATAGGTACTGTCGGAGGTTGACCGAAGTACGAGACCGTGGGAATTTAATGGTTTAAAAAGCTCGTGGAGATAGGATGATGTTGATTGGGAGAGTACACGGTAGAGGAAAGCAGGTATATGAACTTTAACTGTGCCCTATATTCGGATACGTGATCATACTTACGTAGACCGAAGATGAATCGTATGCATACATTTAGGGACAAGGACTAGGTTACGTAAAGACTCTGTACCAGGGGTTCCCAAACTTATTGACGCCGCGACCCACTTTTTAAAATCACAATATTTTGCGACCCAGCGAGAACGACTTGGAGTCTAGTGAAGGGTGGTCCCTCACAAAGTCAATGCCAATATCATCTTCGTTGGTACTCATTTTAAACACTTCGATTAAAAATTAACAAAAAACATGAAAACAAATGAAACAGGCAAGCATGTACCCTCCTTCGACTGCAGTTAACGACTGAGCGGTGCCGCTCCGGCGCATATTACCAGTTTGCGTGCGGTTCGGCGCCGGAATGCACCTTGTGACATCCATGGATATTTGTATGTAGGACGCCGCAGCAGCACCGCTCAGGTGCCCCTCCGCAGCCGCACCGCATCGTGTGACACGGCCCTTACGCGATATTCCGTCAATGTAAACGATATATTTATTTGGAAAAAACGGGCAGTGAAAGGCATTACGGGTTTAAATCAACGAGGATAGTGCAAACCTTTATTTAAAAACTACGTATTTCCACGATAATAATATGAATATTTTAAAGATACTTTGTACCAAATAACTACGCTTGATATTGGGAGAAAGGGGAGGGGGGTAGTCTAAAACCTCACTACATATCACCAGGGGGGAAGGAGGGGTCAAAAAGTTGCTAAAAAAACATCAGGTGATTAATGGACGACCCCTACGTATAAATTATGTAAAAGTATAAGTAAAATTATAAATAAGAAAGCCTATAAAGAAATATCATATTTAATATTAAAATATACGAGGTAATCTTCGTAGGAATAACTTGATAATATTTAGTTATTCATTATAATTTTTGTCGTTTTACGTAAGTTTACGTAAGCAATCAGGATTTAATTATCTTTTATTTGGTATGATTTTGGCTATTATGAGTATTATTTTGGTGATTATTTATTGCATTATTTTAAACTATTGAAATTTTTGGTTTAATTATTTCATTTATATATCGGATTATTTGAGTTTTAAACATTTATTAAAATAATGATCATATTAGCTATTATCGACATATCTTTTATTCTTGTACATCTTTTTATTTGATCCCAGGTTTATATCCTGTCTTGCAAATGCCCTTTTAAAAGTATACATCCGAGCTCCATGTCTTGGAGAAAGTACCGAACAAAAGAACCAAAATTCGTACTCAAAAAGAAATAAATGTTATTTGCATGGTAATTAGCCTCTCAGTACCAACAAGGGTTTGAAATTACCCTTCAGGCATGTTTTGTGCGGGAAGGCTCTAAAGGCAAAAAACATTCAACTACAAAACCTTTCTCAATAATCGAGAAAGCTTCAGATTGGATTCTGGAGTTCGATTCGGTCTCTATAAGCAGTATAAATTCCCTGAAAGTCTCGGATGCACAGCCCTCCGTCCAGATATAACTCTTTACTCTCTATCTCGAAAGGTGGTCCTTATTGTAGAATTAACTGTTTCATGGGAATCAATGCCAGCCAAATCTCTATGTCACCTCTTTTTAGATCTTGGTCTTTCCAGATAAATAATCAACTCTTTCCTAGAAAAAATATTTAAAACCGCGATTTCCGCATTTCAAATTCTATGACTTCGAAGGGGGAGTGAATGGGTGGTAAGGTGTACGCTCACATGTGGCAAGACAGCTGTCCTAAACCTATTACAGCCGGTCGTCAGTCCGGAATCTACTGCTCACCCCCCAGAAGTGTAAAAAAAGGATTATGATGGGCCCAACTCCGGTCGGTGAATTCCATGACTGCTCCGATTGTATTTTATTTATTATCCATGTGTGTAATCTACCTATGTCAAGTCCAAGGCCCCTATAAATCTCACTTACACGTAATAATCACACATGTACTAAAATTAATTCCAAATCGTTAGAATATTGTTTGAAAGTAAAGTTCATTGGCTACACCAATAGTTAATCTATTTGATTTATATATACAGGTGGTTGTCATATGATGTGACTATTCGACGTAACGACTCGGACTAACTTTCCCACACCAATGTGCATTATGAACACTCGAAATTCTCGTATTAAAGTTTATTGACACCCCCTCAAGCGTCTTTACAACTTTGTCTTTACAATAATACAATAAAATAAAATACAAACTGAGCTGCCATGGAATTCGCCGACCGGAGTCAGGCTCATCATAATAATATTTTTACACTTCTGGGGGGTGAGCAGTAGATTCCGGACTAACGACCGGCTGTGGTAGGTTTAGGGCAGCTGTCTTGCCAGATGTGAGCGTTCATTTTACCATCCATTCACTCCCCCTTCGAAGCCATAGAATTTGAGATGCGCAAATCGCGGTTTTAGATATTTTTTCTAGGAAAGAGTTGATTATTTTTCTAGAAAGACCGAGATCTTTAAATAGGTGAAACAGAGATTTAGCTATCAGGCCACGAGCGCCAACTTCCACCGCGTGAAGGTGAACAGTGAAGCCGTTCCGGGTGACGGCATTTGCGAGATCATGGTATTTATTTAATTTGTATTCCTGCTCTTTTGGGATATTTGATTCATATGGAACAGTTAATTCTACGGATAAGGGCCACCTTCCTAGATAGAGAGAAAGAGAGTAAAGAGTTATATCTGGACGGAGGGGTGTGCATCCGAGACTTTCAGGGAATTTATACTGCTTAGAGACCGAATCAACCTACAGAATCCAATCTGAAGCTTTCTCGATTATTGCCATGAGAAAGGTTCTGGGGTTAAATGTTTTTTTCCTTTAGAGCCATCCCGTACAAACTGTATTTGGGGTTAGGAGGGTAGTGTCAAACCCTTGTTGGCACAAGCCACTGAGAGGCTAATTACCTCGCGAATAATAGCGAGGACTTTGTCATAGCGGTAAGTCTACCGTCCTTGATGTAAGGCCACCTTGCAACGAGCTAAAATATGTCTGCTGTACAAGGGGTATTGCTACAAAGGGGACATGTACTATCCTCGGCATAGCTCCAACGAGCGAGGTTACTGGGGTCTGGAAGTGTATGCTGAAAGGCATGCAAATAAAATTTCAGCATCTCTGGCGTCCAGTAATAGAGCATTTCCTTCCAGTGCATTGGAGGCGGAATGCATAAGTCCCCAATTGTTGTCCAATCATTCTGGCATTGAAGGCCAATTTATTTTATTTATTTTTATATATTTAAGAATTAATTACTATAAAATATTGATTAGCTTACAAAAATAACAGGAACCGAATGGCAAAATCTTAACCTTTTGCTTATTTGTTTCTGTCACCCAACTGGGACTAGCCCGTTCTAGGGTGGACAGGAATCTAATATTACAATCAAGTTTGCTTGATTGCTTGATTGCTTACAAATGTACAAATTTTAGTAAAAAGCTAATAACACTAACTTGCCCTAAAACGTGGTCTTCAAATTAAAAAAAAAAGATAATAATAATAAAAAAATATATTATAAGATGATATAATAAATAAAATGTAATTCCATTATATAATCGGCAATAAATATAATATAAGATTCGATTGAATAATATAAATAAAGTCATATGTGAGAAAAGAAAGAAACAGTCATTAATATTTATTGTATGTTAAGTAATATAGGATTTAATATAAAAATACCTAGTCAAAAAAGTACAATTCACTGTCAAAGTCAAGTAATTTTTGGTTGTTAGTTCAATGTTAAAATATACTCAACATACATGTTTAAAAATATGTTAATAATTTGTGCACCTAAGTTTTATTAAACTATTATTTCTAACATTTGATGTATGGTTAGTCTGTCATGATTCGATAACCATTTCTTTAATTTATTCTTGAATTCGCTATATGTCAAATTCATTTTTATTTCCATTTTGATCAGATTGTAAAATCTCGGCGCAATGAACGAGTAATGTATTTGTCCAAATGATGTTTTCTTTCTGGGCATTATTAAGCTATTTTCTAAAACTTGTCATGTTGTTCGCCGGTTCTGAATTATTCCTAATTTTGAGTTTATTGTCCAAAAATAACGCCTTAAGAGGGAAGTTTTTAGAAAAAGTTGCCAACAATCAAGAACTTTAGCTTCCTTATGAAGTTCATTAGTGGGATGGCTGGCGATATGGTCTATAATACGTAGAATAATTTTAATATAAATATCTGCTCAACTTGCAATGGCTCTAGCGGGGTTTTACCACATACACCCCATCCAATTATGTCGTAAGTAATAAGCGATTCACATAAAGCATAATAAACAGTTTTTAGCGTTTTGGAATCCAGAATATTCCTCAGTTCTTTGAAAACATATCCAAGAATTCGCACCTTCGTAGCCACGTTATGTATATGAAAGTCCCAACAGAGAAAGCATTCTAGAGTGATGCCTAGATATTTCCAAGATATTTCTCTTTGTATAGGCTGGCAGTTACAAGACTCTACGCTATCGCATTCGTGTACTACAATAGTTTTATTAGTAGTGGGTTGACAACTGGTGTTTATACTAAATGGCAAGTATTTGGTTTTGCCAACATTAAGCGTCAACATAAAGTTTCCTAGCCAATTTTTAACAATTTCCATGCCCTCGTTTGCTTTCTCAAATGTGTAATCCCAGTGTGAACCCTTGAATAGTATAAGTGTCATCGGCATATATGATGATTTTACCTACTGGTAACTGACATAGGTCATTTATGTAGAAGAGGAATAAAATGGGTCCCAAAACGCTACCCAGTGGTACACCATACGTGAGATGCTGGCTTTTACTCTGGAGGCCCTGGATGGTGACACTTTGTACCCTGATGGATAGGTATATGGCATGAGCCATGCTGTTGCTGTCGTAATCTCCCCGCAAGAGTGACTTCTTCAAGTCCACATCGCTCGTGGTTGTACTGCCATACCCCAGACCAGTGCCATTCTGGCTGATTCCAGTAAGGAACTTTTTGTGGAAATCTACGCGGGCTTGTAGACCATTCGAATCACTACGGCCACTTATTACGTGCTTCGATATTGCCGGATCTTTGGAATTGCACAGAATCAAATGTTTGGTTATTCTGGAGTTGGCGTAGAGCAGAGAGGGCAGGTTTAGCGCTAGCCCAAAAATAATAAAGACAAAAAATATTTTTTTATTTTTATTAGGTTTCCAAAATTTTGAGTTTCTCGACCGCTCCCACAATCCGGCGGCGTATTTTATAGGTAACATACATACACATACAAAAATACAATTTAGCGCATTGATCTATATAAAATCTAAACAGATTACACATACATATATACAAACTTGCATACGACGCATTCAAATTATCTACACAGACAAACAAGGAAAAGTATAAAAATAATAATTATATTGTGTAAATCTGAGATTTTTTCCTATAAATTTGTCTCAGTTTTTTCCAAAAAGGTATTTTTCCGAGATTCTTTTATATATGTGTGTTTACACATATATTCTAATTCTTTAGCTAAAATATGCAATAAAATTAAAGCGCATTTAGTGAGCTATTCGTTGGTATAAAAAAAACTGAAATTAGCTGATGCTACAAAAAAATGGAGGATGTTACTTTCATGTAGGATTATTGCACATTACATATGACTGTGTGTCACAGTAAATTATTATTAATATAGCATATTACTGTCATTTTTGAGTATTTTGAATAATAATTTTAAAAGACTTTTTTCGTACTGAACCTTGAAAAAGATAGCCATAGCTTTTAAATGAAGAATGATATATTTTGTAAGATTTTGTAAATATGCTTTTGTAAGATTTTATGAAAGAAAAAATCTAATCTTTATTCTTGATTGTGCAGATTATACTAAAGATAACGGGTTAAAATTTTATCTTTAGTATAAATTGCACAATAAAAAAAGAAAAAATATGTTAAGAAAAAGAAGAAAAATGTCAAGAAATAAGACATAACCTGAGCTAATGCGCCAACAAACGCAAACACACTGATTAACGTGACATGATACCTGGGGAAAGACCATATCTGTAGAACTTTTGTTTCATGATATTTAAAAAAAAATATAATTACTAATTTAAAAAAGTTTTTAAGCGAATACCTTGATAATGAACCAATTTATAATTAAGACTCAAAAAGTTGCTCATTGCCTTGGACATTCAAGCTTTAAACTTATTTTGAAAACTTTCACGCGCAATTCTGCCGTCGTAAATGAAAACAGAGTAACTTGAAGAAAGACGTTTTGAGAAAAACGCAGTCAAAGTTCAGTTGTTAAATATTTGTTTTCATGAACAAATAATCAATATAAATTATTTCTTTTAATCTTTAATGATAAAATATAGTTAGAACTTCAATTCTGCATAAAAATATATATTAAATTATAATTGTTTAATTTATTAAATCAGTTTTGTGTTTTAAATTAGGAAAATAATTTGATAAATTTTATATTTTTAAGCTATAACACCGTAACTGACTGGTTACTGTATTATAGGTAAATTTTACCCATTACTGTGTTCTAGCCATGTAAAATAAATATATATGTTTTTAAATAAATAAAAAACTGCAGGCACCTTAAACACAGTAATTGAGATACTGTGATTAATTTGTGTAATGTGTGTAATTGTGTAAATTAACTTTTAACAAAATTTTACCTAAAACCACAGTATCTGAAGAAGCCTTGTTGTAACCAAATTAAATATTTCTTAAATGCTTATAAGTATTTAAAAAGATGACAGTAAATAATAGGTTACTGTATTTTTACTGTATTTTAACATACCGTGTTTTTTATTGAAAATATTCTGATTTTTTAATAAATCAGTATCTCGGTAACTATCCATCGACAGATAAACCGAAAAATTTGCCTTATAGTACTCCAACTCGTGATTTTAAAGAACTAAACTTGTATAAACACAGTAAATGAAGTTACTGTGTTTTCATTTACGACGGCAGAATTACTCCTACAATGTAAATGGTGAGTATGTTTTATTTTTAATTAATTATATTGACAGGTTAATTCGCTAACGTCGCGCTTAGCCATATTTTTTATTTAGTCCCTAAATTAATTACAACGTCAGAGCGCTCTGAGAATTGCGCTAAATATGCTTTACCATTAACATTTTTATATTACTACTGCGGAAAGATAGTTTTACTGTGTGAGCGCTGCGATCAAACGTTTAGTATCCGCCCGCTTGCCGGCGCTACGCACGTGGAATCACGCCTGTCGCTTCATCAATGCTGGATTTTTATTGGTCAGACCCTATAAAAGTGAAGCCGCCTATTTCTACGCGGGTCCGCTCATTTCAGATATTTTTCTGAGACTACGAGTTGGACGACATTCTGTTTTCAGATAAGCAGTTGATTTAGCAGTGCTTCTTTGTAATGTGGAAGTCAAACAGCATTAACGTCGATAAATATCAATCATCGCTAGTTTGCATTTAAATCTCACAATGATAACTACAATTCACTATCGTAAAAATTCAAAAGCTACGGCTTATTCTTGTTGAAAGTTCAGTACAAAAAAAAAGAGTTTAAGTTGCTATTTCATAGTAGCTATGTGCTGGTCTTATTCGTATCCTAGAGACCACATCTTCGCCGTACGGAGAATTTCTCTGCTGAGGCGCGTAATACGACTGCGTACTTCTAGTCACGGGTGAATGGGGAGAGGCTATTAGGTAGTCCCCAGGGTTCACTGATGACGGATGAGCAAGCCGGGCTTGGATGCCGTCGCCCTCTTGGAGTCGGGCTTGGTGGTAGGAAACAGAGTGTTCGGATGCCGCAGGCTGATTCGTGTCCGAGTAGTGCTGGGGCTGGCTTCTAAACCTGGAATCATTAAAGGAACCTTTAACTATCTTCCAGTGCCGGATTAATCCATGTAGCGGCCCTTGGGCCTTCGATAACTCCCCCCCCCCACCTCTTTGCACTTTCGGGCCCACTCTTTTAGCTGTCAAACATTCTGACGGCGATATAGTATATAATAGAGCTATATGCATGTAAAGAGTCGGGCTTGGTGGTAGGAAACAGAGTGTTCGGATGCCGCAGGCTGATTCGTGTCCGAGTAGTGCTGGGGCTGGCTTCTAAGCCTGGAATCATTAAAGGAACCTTCAGCTATCTTCCAGTGCTGGATTAATCCATATAGCGGCCATTAGGCCTTCGAAAACTTCCCACCCCCCACCTCTTTGCACTTTCGGGCCCTCTTTTAGCTGTCAAATATTCTGACGGCGATATAGTATAGAATAGAGATATATGCATGTAAATATATTAAAAAGAATAAAAACACGACTGCCGTTACAGAATGTCAACTCAAATTCAAATTCAAAATTCTTTATTAAATCCATAAAGTTACACATATTTTAGTTGCAAAGCCATCCTAACTAGGCCTCGTCTGTAATAAGGTAGGCTTAATGTAAAAGAATGTAGGGTGGTCTACGTCATTTGCTGTATAATTTCTTTATATTCATAGCATGTAATATATATTAAATTTAGGAATATAGATATGTATACATATCATATTACGTAATAATATGACATTTGATAATTTATTTTATTTATTTATTTGTTTCAAACATAATTATAAAACACATAAAAATGGTCATACCAAGTAATGGTGCGAAGAAACAACGGCCCACATTCACATGACCATGCTCAGCGCATGCCCAACTAGGCCAAATATAGCCTGTATCTGGGCATACGACTTATTTTCTGACTTAGGTGGAGAAGCCTAAGTCAGAAAATACTGACGTAGGTACTCATATAGATATATATATAATAATATATACACATACATATACATACATAGGTACACAAATATATAAATATAACAATGTAAATATATTATAGTTCTTTTGCATCATATTACAATATAGTTTATTTTGTTTAATATCTTATATTATATAGTATGATAGTAAAGTTATGCAGAAATATATATATTTTTTTTAAGATATGACTTGCAGAAGTTCATTCTCTATCCTTAAACGACCTATGTCGTCAAGAAGCAATTTTTTAATATTTTTTTTATATAAAATGGTATTTTCTATTTCCTTTATTTTGTCATCAACCCGGTTGAATTTTTTAGGTACTATATAGTTGAATTGTCTTTGTATAGTTGAATTGTCTTTGTCTACATAGATATACACATACATACATAAATATATACATATATTCTTCGATTTCGATTCTATAGATTTCGAAAATCATGTTATACTACGAACTATTGTATTTATAATATATTTTATTACGGGTATTTATGATATATTTATGCTTTACGTATTTATCCACACAGATGCTTTATCATTACTTGAATAATGCTCTGTGCATCTATAAAATAATGAATGGTATATTCGATTGCTCTGACCTGGTGGGCGAGATCAATATTAACGCCCCAATGAGGACCACACGCCGATTTGAGCTATTTTGATTGCCGCGTTTTAAAATTAATGCATCAAGGAATGGAGTACTCACACACTGCTGTGAGCTTTATAATACCCATTTGAATGGTATTGATATATTTAATAATTCCATAATCACTTATATACTTTTAATAACAGGTTTAATGACCTTGACATTTTTTCTCTGGACAGGAAGCCTTTTCTTCACGCAGTCGAAGAAAAGCTCAGGAACCAAGCTGGGATTTCCTTCGCTGCTTTTTAAGTAGCTTTTACTAATTTTATTTTAAATAAAAATATCATCTTATAAACGGATTTCTTTACAAAACCTATCATATATATGTATATATATATATATATATATATATATATATATATATATATATATATATATATATATATATATATATATATATATATATATATATATATATATATATATATATATATATATATATATATATATATATATATATATATATATATATATATATAATTTTTTAATTGAAAGTTTTTAGAATTATTTTTATTTAATTGTAAGGTTAGTAAAGGTTGTACCTTTGCCGGACGTTTCGGAGCCCGTGGCTCCTTCTTCAGCGGCAAGTATTCTTCTTGCCGCTGAAGAAGGAGCCACGGGCTCTGAAACGTCCGGCAAAGGTACAACCTTTACTAACCTTACAATTAAATATATATATATATATATATATATATATATATATATATATATATATATATATATATATATATATATATATATATATATATATATATATATATATATATATATATATATATATATATATATATATATATATATATATATATAAATATATATATATATATAAATATATATATATATATATATACATATATATATATATATATATATATATATATATATATATATATATATATATATATATATATATATATATATATATATATATATATATATATATATATATATATATATATATATATATATATATATATATATATATATATATATATATATATATATATATATATATATATATATATATATATATATATATATATATATATATATATATATATATATATATATATATATATATATATATATATATATATTTATATATATGTCAATAGTATACGTATGTATGGCCATTTATGAACGTATATTACACATAGTGTTATAACAATCCCTCCCTTCCATTTCTATTCCCCTATTGTACTTATACATTTAAATTTAGAAATGCTTCTTTTTCCTTTTTTCCTTTTTTCTTATAAAAAGGTTATAAAATTATTATATTTTAAATAGGTACGTTATAATATTTGCTAATTTAAAATGTTTTAATGGCTATATTAATGTTAATTTATAAAATGTTTTTTATATAAAGAATATGCTGTATACATTTAGCTAATAAAAATAAATAAATAAATAAATACTCTATAAATACTCACTTATAAATACACAATCAAACCCTAACCGATACAATAAACTGACTATTCGTGTTAGCTATTTTTATTGATTATTATTATTATTTTTATATTTTATATACGCCATTACTAATATCACACACGCTCACACTCCAAACCCACACCCTCAACACACTTCCACAAACATATACATACACTCCCTTAATACTAGACTCTTGGGTAGTATAAAATTGAAGGTACATTAGTTTTATTAAGTAGTTAATTTAATTAATTTTATTGAAATACGTAACCGGTTTTATTTGTTGTAAATCTGTATATTTTAAAATAATATTGTTACTGTAATACTGTGTGATTTCCCAATAAAGAATAGAGGACAAAGATAGATATGTATTTCCGGAATGTACTAAATCAGACCTTTCATTTTACACTAAATACTATATATTTATGTATAATTATTTTCCCTTTCGACATTTAGACAAACATTTTTTTAAATATTTAGGCAGTTTAGGTATCCTATTACACTCGGGATGACATAACGATTCTAACAATATCACACACTTCTAAATCGGTTCATGCGTTTAAATGATATGGTGGAATAAAGAAACGGAAAACATACATAGATGAGTCCTGAACACATTACAATCTTTTTTGTTGGACAGTCGTGTGAAAAAATGTTCCTGCTGACAAATTTTTGTTTCCTGAGTTGCCACATTATCATCGCGAAGGAGCGATGTGTACTTTGCAATATTGCTTGAATAGAAATAAAAATGAAACGACATGCAACGACTTCACAACAACTTGAATGGGTGACGGCTTGAACAGAACGAGGTGGCGTAGAGACGGCGTGGCGACGTGAAGAGAAAGGTTTGACGTCATCGGGGGTACCCAGCGGCCGTCGCTAGGTAGATAGTGTGTATCCGCCATCAGCCGACTTTTTCGCGTCATTCACTACAATTTAGCTGAACCTATTCTCGCTAGCTTGTCTGCTTCTTCTTTCCCTGTACTCCACCGTGCTGTGACCCATCACCAATCTAATTAGGCTAACTCTGTTCATCTATGAGATATGTTCCAGTGCCAAATAAGTCCAGTGTTTGGCCCAGGTTTGTTGATTTTGGAGCAAGGGAGAATATTTTGGTCTTGAACGATTCTGGAGGCTTACCTGGAGTACGTGTAGTCTCGATCATTCTGCATAACAAAACCGCTGGGATAGCTCCTGATCTGCGGAAGATTCGCTATAGTTGGACTTAGTGCATCGTTCAACGTTGCATCATAGTCTTTGTCGATGGGATCAGCGATGTTCTGCTTGAACGAAATGTTGTCTGGTATTTTAGCAGTGTACGGCCTGCTCGTCGGGACGTAGGACGCCGAAATTTGGGGAGAGGGCTTAAAGACTACGTCTTCGAAGGTCTTTTCCTTCGCTGGCTGTGATTCAGCTTCTTGGCCCACGTGAAAATCCTGGTTCTTCAACGGATAGTTGGATGAAGAGAGAGTGGTGACCGGTACGGGTTCTTTGTAATCACCAGTCGCTGTCTTTAACGAGGTGTACGGATCGACGAACTCGCTCTGATCTTTATCCTTCTTTGTTTGCGTGACGTAGTCGTATTCCACGTCCGATTGAGCATCTTCTTGCACTGGTCGAGTCGCTTTAGGGTCTTCCACCTCGTAATCGTACTCTACGTAGGCTGCTTCCGTTGTGGTTGAAGTTGTTGTTGTAGTCGGCTGAGCTTGAGTTTTGCCTCCAACTGGCTTTAAGCCTGAAAGGTACATAAACAGAACACTTATGTTGCAAAATGTAACAAATCTGATTAAAAAAATTATATATATATATATATATATATATATATATATATATATATATATATATATATATATATATATATATATATATATATATATATATATATATATATATATATATATATATATATATATATATATATATATATATATATATATATATATATATATATATATTATATATATATATATATATATATATATATATATATATATATATATATATATATATATATATATATATATATATATATATATATATATATATATATATATATATATATATATATATATATATATATATATATATATATATATATATATATATATATTTTTTTTTTTTTTGCTTAAATTTGTCTTTAATAAAGACATTTTATTTTGGTTTGCAAAAGGATACGCTTTGTTTTTGAGATGTGGATGAAGGGTGATCGTTCGCTAGCGATAAAGGGATCCCATTAAACCTACAGTGTACCGTCGAAAGTGGTACTCATCCAAGAATACATCTCGTTTAAACAATAAGCATTTCCCAGTCCAGTCCGGGAAAACCTTCCAGCTATGTAAGTGGCTTTTATTATTTTTATTTTTTCATCAAAGTGTCATCCTTTAAACGAATTCTTTGAAATAAGATTTTACAAAAAACCAATCAAATATTAACAATATTATACAATTTTATCTTATGTTTTGAACTCTTGTAAATATCATATAGCCTTAAGTATAAACTTCTCGACCAGAAATTACGATTTATATCTTATTTCACGGGAACGAGCAAATGAAGTATTTTATTTTTATTTTCATTTAATAGCTGGCTGATAGCGAGCCCAGCAATCGTATATCGTCCCTTTAAAGAGTGGATATATTCGAATTTCAAATCGAATTTTCGAAATGTCATTCCGCATTTAAGAGACGATTGATTGTGATTTTTTTCATTGTTTTTGCTTAAATTTGTCTTTAATAAAGACATTTTATTTTGGTTTGCAAAAGGATACGCTTTGTTTTTGAGATGTGGATGAAGGGTGATCATTCGCTAGCGATAAAGGGATCCCATTAAACCTACAGTGTACCGTCGAAAGTGGTACTCATCCAAGAATACATCTCGTTTAAACAATAAGCATTTCCCAGTCCAGTCCGGGAAAACCTTCCAGCTATGTAAGTGGCTTTTATTATTTTTATTTTTTCATCAAAGTGTCATCCTTTAAACGAATTCTTTGAAATAAGATTTTACAAAAAACCAATCAAATATTAACAATATTATACAATTTTATCTTATGTTTTGAACTCTTGTAAATATCATATAGCCTTAAGTATAAACTTCTCGACCAGAAATTACGATTTATATCTTATTTCATGGGAACGAGCAAATGAAGTATTTTATTTTTATTTTCATTTAATAGCTGGCTGATAGCGAGCCCAGCAATCGTATATCGTCCCTTTAAAGAGTGGATATATTCGAATTTCAAATCGAATTTTCGAAATGTCATTCCGCATTTAAGAGACGATTGATTGTGATTTTTTTCATTGTTTTTGCTTAAATTTGTCTTTAATAAAGACATTTTATTTTGGTTTGCAAAAGGATACGCTTTGTTTTTGAGATGTGGATGAAGGGTGATCGTTCGCTAGCGATAAAGGGATCCCATTAAACCTACAGTGTACCGTCGAAAGTGGTACTCATCCAAGAATACATCTCGTTTAAACAATAAGCATTTCCCAGTCCAGTCCGGGAAAACCTTCCAGCTATGTAAGTGGCTTTTATTATTTTTATTTTTTCATCAAAGTGTCATCCTTTAAACGAATTCTTTAAAATAAGATTTTACAAAAAACCAATCAAATATTAACAATATATATATATATATATATATATATATATATATATATATATATATATATATATATATATATATATATATATATATATATATATATATATATATATATATATATATATATATATATATATATATATATATATATATATATATATATATATATATATATATATATATAGTTCGCACCGTGTAATCTATGCTTTTTGTGCCTACTAAAAGCACATATTGAGATGTCAACTACAACGGGCGAGCCCGTCACCACAGGACGTTTTAACGATTAGTCGTTCTATCGACCTGCAGTGAGCGTAGAAGACTTTAGACATAACAATCCGACGTCTAGCTAAGCCAAAACCCGTAAGAGTCCAACGCCTTACCGCGAGTTAGTCAGGAATAAACCCGGCGGGCTCGAGATACTCGCGCCCTTACTTCCAATTGTGACCAGATTTCTCCGGTCTCTCGATTGGTTCCGAGTTCGAGGTCGCTTGCGCGGTCCTCTCCCTTACGAAGCGGTGAAACGGAGTGCACCGAATCTATCGCGGACCAAGGCGTCCTTTGCCCGACTCTGAACCGGGATCGGATGGCCAATGGTCATTTCAAGAGCAGTCGCCGTAAGGTAGACAACTACCCCCGCTCTATAGGAAACAATACAGTTCCCAGACTCCCCCGATTGTTAGTCGGAGAGCACAGTCGATTGGCTTGCGCCGCTCGGTGCGCAGACCGTCCAGGAGCGCCAGAGGATTGATTCCCAGGGGAGACTGGTTGACCCAGTGTCCTACCCAGGCTCGCACCCCATGCGTGGAGGCCATCGGATGGGTGTTGACCCGTGATTGTGACCGACCCTGAACACATGGGTCATTGTGGCCACCTCATCATGGGCCCATTAGCTCCCAAAAGCACAGTATAATAACAAGAGTAAAGCTTTGGTTTCCTAGAAAAGCGGTGCCGTTATCTAGCGACCGTGATATGACGGCCGTAATAGGACGGCCGTCTCGGTTGACCAAAGCTGTGGTTTCCCAGAAAGTGGTGCGACCGTATACAATCGTAGTCACTCAGTAGTCATTCAAGTAGTGTGTCGTGCAGTGGTGGAAAATGGACGATTTTGTCATAGCACTAATAGTATACTGTGAGTGAAGTATACTATGGAAGTATAGTAAGGAAGATGAAGAGTCGGAAGACGAAAAAAAACGTTTGGTTTTGAAGTGTTATTCCGATATTATTTCACTAATTTTGCTTCAACTCGGCTTGTCTATACTTTTTTGATGTAATATTGTACAAGGCTTCATGATTTTTGTCAAAATCATTTAATTGATCGTCATTTTCGCTCGTCCAAGTCACGTTTCCAGTCATGGTTTTTAACTGAATGCTCACTGCTACACCCGAAAAACCGCCCACAACCGTTAATCACTGCTATAACGGCCGCCATGCAACTGACAGCACCGCTATTTGACGTTACGGCACACTCGACGCTCTCTAGGAAACCTACGTAGATGGTTTTTATGGGCAACGTTTTGGTGACGTCACCCAACCGCTTTTCTAGGAAACCAAAGCCTAAAATGTCTTCATACAAACGGCCGAAACGCGAGTTTTACCTACGCGCTCGCGTATACCACGCGCTAATTCTCAGCATACCTCGGCAACCATCGGTCGGCGCGGGACGCTCCCGCTCATTTGTTACGTAGGTACTTAATTATATCACGACGATATAAACAGTATCTTTCGGTGTATGGATGTTTAAATTCGTCTATATCGAAACCGAAGTTGACAGTTTTTAGATTACCGACTCAACATTATAATGAGGGATACTGATAACTTTAACTATGAAAAAATATATCATGCAATAGCGGTTTATTATTTGTAAACCGGATAAATGTATACATATTCTTATTTCAGATTATATGAATGGCTCTGGCTGATGCGTCGAGATGATTTATCAAACAAGCCTAACATCACAAGTTACCTCATTTGTCAAAATCATTTTAACGAGCAGGACATACCTACTACCTACACCAAATCGGGCATATTACCTACATACAATTTTGGGAACTGGCTCTTGGTCTATAAACCAAAAATACATAAATGTACATAATAATTATCAAGAATTGCATTTCTGCTCTGATGGGTTCACCAGTCACCAACAACCAATCAATTGTTTATGTGATGTGACATCACACAGTGATGCTGACAGGTGGCTCGGCGCAGAGTAGGTACTTATTTCGAGGACGGGCTCGAATTAACCTACTGTTTCTATTCCGTCTACTGTGCTTAAAGGAGTAGGAGGCGGGTGTGGCGTCTCGGCGCACCTTACAGTAGCTTTACGCCATGAAAATAATAGTTTATTAAAACTATTTAATATTTTTCTGGGTGATGTTACAAGTCAGAGTTGAGATATCAAATAGAGTTGTCAACTACAACGGGCAAACCCGTCACTCAGGAAGTTTTAACGATTAGTCGTTCTATCTCCCGCGAAGTGAACGCAGAAGACTTGGCCAAAACAGTCTACCGTCAAGCTATGCCTCATACTCGTAAGAGGCCAACGCCTTATCCGCGAGATAACCAGGCTTGTTACCCAGCGGGCTGACAGTCACGCCCTTTTATTTAATTTCCACCAGATTACTCCGATTGGTTACGAGGTCGAGGTCGCTTGCGCGGTCCTCTCCCTTACGAAGCGGTGAAACGGTGTATACCGAATTTATCGCGGACCACGGCATGCTTTGCCCGGCTGTTCACCCAGGATCGGGTAGCCGATGGAATCGCAGTAAGGTCCGCAACCATCCCCGCTCTATGGGAAATAGTGCTGCTCCCAGACTCCCCCGACTGTTAGTCAGAGAGGGAGCTAAGGGGCCCTTGCTGAGTTGGCCACTAAGACCCATTCTGTTCAGGGTTGGTCTCACTCACGGGTCAACACCCATCCAACGGCCTCCACGCATGAAGTGCGAGCCTGGGTAGGACTCTGGCCCTAGGGTTAGTTTCTTCTAGGAATCAACCTTCTGGCGCTCCTGGACGGTCTGCGATCCGCGCGGCCAATGCCTTATCCGCGAGATAACCAGGCATGTTACCCAGCGGGCTGACATTCACGCCCTATTATTTTATTGCAACCAGATTACTCCGGTCTCTCGATTGGTTACGAATTTGAGGTAGCTTGCGCGGACCACTGCATCTTTTGCCCGGCTGTTCACCCAGTTGAGATATCAGTTGGATATCAAGTATCTTAATTCAGTCCAATACACGAGAAATAAGTGCGTATTGCCACTGGTGATAAAAACGTAGCACTGAGACGCCTCACGATGCGCAAACTGCCCAGCAGCGAATATATCTGTTCAATCGGGATCAATAGCTGACCGGTCGTATCAAGAGTGAGTGACATAACGTCAAAATTAACCCCTGCTACTTAGGAAACGCATAAGAATATTTTTGACCGCTCCTGTTATTCCCCGGAAAGCACAGTCGATTGGCTGACGCCTCACGATTCGCAAACCGCCCAGCAGCGCCCGAGGGACATCCCCCAGAGGAACTGATCCACTTTGCCACGACAGGGAAAACAGAGTCCTATCCAGGTTCGACACTTATTCGAGGAGGCTACTAGATAGGACTTGAACCGTGAGTTGAACCGATCAGAGATATTGAGCAGGCCTTAATGACCCATCTCTACAGGTCTCGTTAGCTACCTAAAGGTATCAAGTAGTTAAGTATTAGAAGCTGAGGAAAGAAAGCTGTTGGATACATACCTCTAGGCAAGTAAGGACTGCCTCCTCGAGAAGGTAGGAATGGCCTCTTTGCTACTCTGACATACGTCTGAGGAGGTTCTTTCGCTGGAGCACTCGGTTCAGGGTCTTTGAGGTCTCTGGGGTTCTCGGTTTGCGCTGGTGGGTAGCTGCTCACGATGTAGTGTCCTCTCTCCTCTTCTTTCGTGGCTGGTTGCTCTACTTTTGGAAGCGGTGCGGGCGAGTGGGGTGTCTCATCATCGGAGAACTGAAATCCAAATATAATGCTCAGAAAGTGAATTTGGGTGAATGGCGGGGGGGGAGGGGAGTTGTCTGCTTGCTGAGAAAATCTTGTGGTGACATAACCGTGGCAAAAAATTTCACTTTCGTGGCATAAAAAGTATTGTGGACGCACTTCTGTGTGTCTGTCTGGCTGTATTCCTCCACGATAGCGCCCAAACGCTTTGTCCGATTGAGCTGAAATTTGGCATGCAGATATCATGGCAAGAGTTCAGAAGATTGCTTTGAAATCGGTCCACCAGGAAGCGCGCTAGTCATATTTCAATCTTGAAATATTGGACTAGAGACTTGAAATTGCGATGACACAGATGCTTCGTAGGGTCTAAACCACAACTAGGGTTGTCGACTACAGCGGGCGAGCCCGTCACTTCAGAAAGTTTTAACGATTAGTCGTCCTATCTCCCTGGAGTGAGCGCAAAAGGACAAAACAGTCCACCGTCTAGCTCCGCCACAAACCCGTAAGAGGCCAACGCCTTAACCGCGAGATAGCCAGGAGTGTTACCCGGCGGGCTTATACTCACGCCCTTACTTCCAATAGTGACCAGATTACTCCAGTGTTTCGATTGGTTACGAGTTCGAGGTCGCTTGTGCGGTTCTCTCCCTTACGAAGCGGTAAAACGGTGTATACTGAATCTATTGCGGACCACAGCATCCTTTGCCCGGCTGTTCACCAAGGATCGGGTAGCCGATAATCGTTTCAAGAGCAGTCGCCGTAAGGTCCGCAACCACCCCCGCTCTATAGGAAACGGTACTGCTTCCAGACTCCCCCGACTGTTAGTCAGAGTGCAGAGTCGATTGGCTTACGCCGCACGGTGCGCAGACCGTCCAGGAGCGCCAGAAGGTTGATTCCCATGGGAAACTAACCATAGGGTCAGAGTCCTACCCAGGCTCACACTTCATGCGTGGAGGCCGTCGGATAGGTGTTGACCCGTGAGTGTGACCAACCCTGAACAGAATGGGTCTTCGTGGCCAACTCAGCAAGGGCCCATTTACTGCCTGGGTCTAAACCACAGTGTTAAATTTTGTTTTCAATATCTCTTATACAAGCGACACAAAAATTATATTCCGACATACATTTTAATCAAATAATAAAGTCGAGCCGCCCGAGGCTACCCGAGAATGTAATTTGAATGTACCTAGGATGAAGACGACTTTCGGACAGCAACACTACTCTTTCATAGCACAAGACTTTAAAAGGAATTAAGCAGTGACATAAAAACCAGCCCCAATTGTCATTTGTTTAAAAGCAAAATAAATAAATGGCTGTTGCAAGAAGAGCGTTTATCTATCCATGCCATGATCGATGTAGTAGAATAAGTTGAAGTTGACTTATATATATTGTGTTTATATGTATGTATATGTGTATATGTGTATTCTAATGTATTTAGTATTTCGATTTCCTATATAATATTGTAATTTTATTATTATATATATTTATTACTATCATATATATTTTTTAATTATTATTATTATTATTGTGTTTGGTTGGTTCATCGACCCTCGCTTTAAATGTAAAAATATAAATTGCTTGCCCTGGAACGAGTATATCCCAGTTGGGCAGCACTAGCCAGTGAATGAAAGAGGAAAGTTATTGCCATTTGTTTTAATATTATAATTATTGTAAATGGTTAATTTGATAATTCCAATAAAATAAATTTAAAAAAAATAAATAAGGTTCCGAACGGAAATATTCTTCTTCTACCGTTATTCTTATTCTTCTTTCGTTGGTTCCTATTCCGCCTCATCTAGAGTGCTTTAATAGATACCCAAGTGATTAGGATGCAAGAGGGGCTTTGGGGGGCCGGTGTTGGAGGGGGTAGCGCTGTTAAAGGGGAAGGGGGTGGTTGGGGAGAAGTTGGAGGGGGTAAGGGGGAGGGTTACAGGGGGAGGGGAGGGTTAGTAGGTGGGGTAGTGAGGAGAGAGCTGGAGGAACGGGTAGGGCGGGGGGTGGTTGGGGGGTTAAGGGGATGGGGTAGAGAAACGGTGGGGGATGAGAGAGGGAATCGGAGGCGATAGGATAGGGGACAGAGGGGGAAGGTTTGAGGGGGGTTTGGACGAAGTTTTGGGGAGGGGATTTAAGGGTTTAACGAGCGCGAGGGGGTGTCTGCTTGCCGGGAAAGATTTGGGGTGACATTTTGGGGTGACACCGATTTTTTTAGTAGTGGTTGCTCATTCTTAGTGAACGAAGAGAACTATTGACAGACGACATTGCCACCTAGATGATGAAAAGAGAAGTACGTCCTACCTCTTCTGATTCTTGTGTTAGTTTTATATGCGTGGTTTTTGGAGCCGGTCTATTGGGCTTGGGAAGCTCTTCGAAGCTCTCGTCTTCATAACTCTCCACTGGAACTGGTCTCTTTAGCGGAGCCCTTGTCCGCGTAGGTGGACGTCTCGCAAACTCCAGCTTCGGTCTGACCTATTTACAAAATGAAAATTAAAGATTATTTATACTAATATTATAAAGAGGTAAAGTTTGTGATTTTGAAAATTCTGTTACCAATAGAAAGCCACGTTATTTGTAAGTGTCATAGGCTATATATTAATCCGAAAAATGAAAAAAAAAATCGTGGTAGTCGGATTTGCAAAGTAAGTCGGAGAAAAAACGGTCGAACGAAGATGTTTCTAACTAACGCTGCCTCAAATATGAGAGAAAAGTTGTAGAGCTTGGTAATGCCTACAAAAAAGTCAGCGACAGCATAGGTCTAAATTTTATATTTAAGTCACAAAAAGTAGTTTTTTATGTTAAAAAAGTAATTTAAATCGTTAGGTCATGTTTATTGTTAAAACGCTAAATGCTGCGAAATCAAAATTTATCACTTTCAGCTTGCGGGGAAATCCCAGCCAGGTTCTCAACCAAACACTTGCCATTCATACCGACAAATGCTTGGATAAGAATAGATGTGTATGTACTAAATTAAGCAAATCTGCAACAGTCTCCTACTTAGGCATAACGGTAGATGAGAAGCTATGTTGGGAAAATCAGATTGCAAATTTGAGTTCGAGAATTAGAAAGCTGGTTTATGTATTTCTTCGGCTGCGCAACATTCTGTCCAAAACAACCATAAGAATGGTATACATGGCCTTATGTCAGAGTATTTTGTCCTACGGAGTCGCGGCATGGGGCGCTACTACTAATGATAATCTGGATAGATTGACAAAAGCGCAGAAATTATTATTGAGAGTAATTCACAGGAAAAACCGGCGTCATCCATCTGCCTTGTTATTTTCCCAATCCCATGTGCTATCAGCTAAACAGTTATTCATTCAGCAAGCGCTTCTTGCATTCTACAAATCTAGAGATGACCACGCCCGAACTCAAAACAATCTGAACACAAGAATGTCCGCGAGTATCAATTATATAATTCCGTCAGTCAGGACAACATTTGCCCAGAGACATATATTCTACATAGCCCCAAAATTATATAATTCCCTTAGTGAAGACATGAAAAATTATCCTAACATAAAAATATTTAAAGCAAACCTTAATAGATGGCTACTTAACAAGGGATATGTAAAATCTGATCAACTTCTTTGCAACGCACGACAATTTATTTAGTATCACTTATCTATTTTTCTTAATTAAATTTTATTAAATTACAACTATAAATGTATATATTTATTACATAGCTATATTTTTTATAAAATTGGTATATTTATGTGTATATACAGGTGGTGGGTCCAAATAATTTATTTTAAAAAAACACTTCATTTCTTAAAATTGCATAAAAATATGCACATCTAGAGACGGGCCAAATTATCGCCTAGTTAGATGTGCTATTGGCAGTAAAGGTCATGTAAGATGTGTTAAACCTCCCTATATTAATTATTAAATAATTTATATAATTATTATAAGATTACATGACCTATGAATGAACTGTATACCTAATCCTATGTACCTAAATAAATAAATAAATAAAAAAAATAAAATAAAAATTGGTCATATTATGAACATTTATGAATTCATATCAAAATAAGTAAATTTATCGTCTCAAGTGTTTAAAACAAAAGACTTTTCCCTTTTACTGCATATAATTTCCCTTTTACTGAATTAATGGTTAAAGAGATAAGACACTCACAAATAAGACAAGGTAATATAGTCAAATTGGCATGCAAATACATACATACATATGCAGTAAAAATATAACCCTTATTTTGGCAGTCAGGAAATAAATCATAGCACTCAGTACTAACCGAACCACACTCATAATTTCATCACAAGTGAAAAGTTTTACCGCCCAACGAAGTGGGCACGAGAAAGCTAGTATTAATATTATCATGTGGGTTTGTTCCTAGTTAGATGGTAGCTTTAATTGTTTTTCTGTTTTGCGGTGTTTTTTTATATCAGTTTTATTATTTCTTTTCCTTTCCCTGCCCGCCAGCCGACCAGGAGGGAAAGTATTGTGAATTCGGTAAATTTTGCTTTCCCGGTAGGGAAAGTGAACGCGTCTTTTAGGTCGGCTCAACTTACGGCTCAGCTCCCATCCGGTAGTCTCCTAAAAAAAAGCGGACTTAACCTGAAGGGCCGTTGTGAACACTGCCTGCGTCTGTATCTTGCAGTCGAAGGCAGTTGGTATCGGAGGTTCCGATCCGGAGTAACACTTCAGGCAAAACTGGGCGGTTTGCAAACCGTGCGGTATTAGCCAATTATCTTTAGAAGGGATCCGCCACCTGATCCTCGCTTGAGCTTGATTACCTCTCTCGTTAAGTAGAGGCCGCGCGAGCAATCTCGAATCTGTCTTCAGACTGTAGAATGGGGAAATTCGTCTAATTCTAGTACTTAGTAAGGGCATGAGGATTGTCAGCTGGTTTGCACTTCCTAGTGCTTCATAGTAAGGCGTTGGACCCTCACGGGCTCGACGGTAGAGCTAGACAGCGGACAGCTAGAGCTGTAAACTACAACGGGCGAACCTGTCACCTCAGGAAGTTTTAACGATATTAGATCGTGCCGTCTCCCGTGATGTGAGCGCAGAAGACTTGGGACGAAAAACAATCCGCTGTCTAGTTAAGCCACCTGCCCGTCAGAGGCCAACGCCTTAAGGCGAGGCATCGGTAAAGGTAACCAATGGGCAGCCTCGCCCCCTGACTATCAGTTTGGATAGATATCTTCGTCTGGAATTAACCTTCAGGATACCTCCTGCCTCCTGACTGGTTACAGGATCGAGGACGCTTACGCGGTCACTCCCTTATGAAGCGGTGATGCGGTATCTATATACCGAATCAACCGCAGACCACGGCATACTTTTCCCGGCTTATTTACCCGGGATCTGGTGGCCGAATGGTCGTTTCAAGAGCAGTAGCCATAAGGTTAACAACCACCCCCGCTCTATACTAAGCAGTACTGTTCCTGGATTTTCCCCGCTGTTAGTCGGAATGCGCAATCGAATGGCTGACAGCACGGTGCGTAAACCATCCAGGAGCGCCCGAAGCTTGACTCCTAGGGGAGACTGGCCCGCAGACCAGCGTCCTACCCTGGCTCTTACTTCTCCGTGGAGGCCGCCGGATGGGCGTATACAACCATATACAACTGGGTCTTAGTGGCCAAACTGCAACAGGGCCTATTAGCTCCTTATGTGTAAGCAGATGGGTACAGCAGTAGCGTAAAGAGGGAAACAAAGAATAGTCTCTTTAACCGTTGATTTAAAATGAAGCTAAAATCATCAAAGCCTGCTTACCTCTTCTGGTTTCGTCCTAATTTCTTCTGTTCTAGGTCTAATTTCTTCTAGTTTCGGTTTCGCCTCCTCCGCCCTGGGTCTAACCTCCTCTTTCTCCCTGACCTCCTCCTGCTTGGGCTTCGACCTCGAAACGGGACTCGTCTTCGATGCCGAAGTGGGCTGCTTAGGATCCTCAGTCTCGTACTCGTCGTAGTACTCTTCCTCGAGAACTTTTGGAGCGGAAGTCGACGAGGTTGGGGGTTTTGTGGTCGTCGTTGTGCTGTAGTTGTATTTGACCCTGGCGTTGATGGGCACTGGTCTGCGAATCTTCGGCGGCATCCTTGGCTTATTGTAGATTGATGATAGCCCGGCTGGTTTCGCTAAACCTTCAAGAGAAAATTACTTTTATTTACAAAATTTGGCAAGAACTAAAGTAGTTCCTTGATACCTATTCCTAAAGCATATAACAAAGTTCAGTAATAACAAATGTTCAGTGATAACAAATGTTCAGTGATAAAAAATGCTCAGTGAAAACAAATGTTTAGTGTTGACATAGCGGACAGTGATGACAGTGATGAGATCGCCTGCTCATCTGATGTATGATTACTCCATCGCTGGATGTGTGCTTTCCAGAGTGACTGAAGTAAAGGACTTGAGAGTTTTTTTCTACTCCCAGTTAAACTTCAAAGAACCACATTAGGCAACTATCTACAACTTCTTTCAAGCTACTAGGGTTTGTGATACGGCAATCCAAACATTTAAAAAATATTTGGGTTATGCGCATATTGTTCAAATCGATTGTTAGAAGTCGCATGGAAACGAATACAGCTACTTGGAATCCGCATGAAGATACCTATATTCTCATGTTGATAAAAGGTACAGACGTGTTTTTTGAGATTTTTGTACTTTAATCAGTACGGATTTTATCTATTTTTGTATCAGACTACATTTATCACAGGTATTGGTGGGCCATAATTCTCTCTGTCTCAGAAGAGAAATGCTGATCATGTAGTAAAAGTGATAATCCTAGCTTACTGGCAAAGGTGGATCTTTTCGTATCAAATCGTGTTCGATCGCACCATCTTTTCGCGCAGCTGTTCTCGTGCACTAACCTACGAGGTGAAACTCGTTCGCGCGTGCCTTGCGGCGCTTAAATGAAATTCATTCGATGGCACCAGATTTTAATATTTTTACCGCCAGCCCTCATTCGTTTAATTGGGTTGCTATCCCTAGCGGTGTACCGCAGGGCTCACTACTTGGCCCATTGCTGTTCTTAATTTTCATCAATGATATAGCTAGCTGTTTTCTAAATAGTCACTTACTATGTTTTGCTGATGACATGAAGATTTTCAAAATAATTAAGTCGCTCGGTGATGTCTCCGACCTTCAGGCGGACCTTTTAAGATTGGACAGTTACTGTCACTCTAATAAAATTGACCTAAATCCATCCAAGTGCACCGTTGTCACCTACACCCGTAAAAAAAACTATTAACTCTAGCCTCATAGGTACTCATTAAAGTTTCATACCTTGCAGAGATGCAGCGTGGTTAAAGATCTAGGAAAGAGTTGATTATTTTTCTGGAATGACCAAGATCTTTAAAGAGGGGAAACAGAGATTTGGCTGGCAGGCCACGAGCAGCAACTTCCACCCCGTGAAGGTTAACAGTGAAGCCGTTCCGGGTGACGGCATTTGCGAGATCATGGTATTTATTTAATTTGTACTCGTGGTCTTTGGGATATTTGATTTCCATAATTACAAATATTATACGAATAGTTAAATTCGTATTATATCTACGTAAATACCAACCGGTGAAAGCGCGCGCAAATGACTATAATGATATTCAGTTCAGATTTTCCAAATATTGATAAGTCAATAAGCAGAGTAATCTTCTAAAGTGGCTGGAAATCTTTTAAATTCATCAGGTCTTCAAGACTTCCAGTAACGACAAATTTTCCAGTAACGAATTGAATATCTCAGTTTTAAATCCGTCGACATAATATAGGGAGTCGGCGAATAAAACGATTTAAAAGCGGAGAGGCAAAAACTAAATAGCATACTTCTATTTATTTATTTAAATATTTAGTTTTTTTAGATGATACTTGGCTGACTTGTATAAGATCAAGCTTTCGCAAGTAACTTTTCATTGCAAGAATGGGACATTACACCTGAATATTTAGATCGTTTTGATTGCAATTGTATACATAAATTATACCATTTTGATGTAATTAAAAATTAAAAAATATAGACTATTCTTAATATTTTTTTATATTTCTACATCGTTCATCTTAATATATTAAATCCCTAATTAATGAATATGTTGAGCTCTTAGAACCGGCGTTGAGTGCCACAACCGTACCAGATGAAAGTTTTTTCCACAATTTACACCAAAGTAATTTGCACAGTAACTAACTTTACCGAAGCTATGCTCAAATGTGAATGTTGCCATATGTAAAATAGGGATACCACAACAAAACCAAAACAAGGCACAGAAAAAAATATTTAGACTGTTAAAAAGAAAACATTCGGATTTAGTAAAAGATTTAGATCATTTTGAAAGAAATTCATTTTAATTTAAACGATCATTTTGAACGAAATTTGTGATTTCTGTCTAATTTTTATAAGGTTTCTAGATGGTTTTGGTAGTAGGTAAATACTTTTATCAATCGATAGAACAGCCCAAAGCGTACCGTTTAAAAAAAACATGTTTGGGTCAACAGCTGATTTAGATCGTTTTGTTCACCGACACCTCATATTTGGTATAGTAATAGAAATTAGCGAAAATTTGTAATTTTCAGAAAAATTGTGCGAGAATGTTTCCGTATCGCTTTTCGCAGATATGGAAAAACGTATTTTTATAAGTAGGATTGTTTATAATACCAACCGTCAGTGGATTCTTGATTCCTACTCGGCGCTGTACTTGGAAAACTTCTTCCTTCGTCTCTGCCGCTTTCCTCCTGAGAACTCTCCACTTCTTTAACTTCTTTGACTTCTTTGACTTCTTTGGTGCTGCTGAACTGAGATCCCGCCGACTGTCTGGGTTCGTTCCGTTCGGTCTTCGCTCTGTCCTCGTTGTAATAGGGCCTACGAGTCCTCGTCTGCTGTCTGTCTCCATTGCCGCTACCGTTCGGTCTAGCTCGTCGGTCCTGTTGACTCGGTCTTCTTTCAGCTGTTTCTTCGTCTTCGGCTGACTTCTCGTCGTCTGAAGGTCTGCGATCGACCTCGTCCGAAGACCTGCGGTCGTCGTCGACGGGTCGCCGACTCCCGCCGTATCCTCTTCTGTCTTCGTCCGGATACCGATCTTCCACGGCCGGTTTCCGGTCTTCGTAGGCTGGTCGTCTGCCGGTGGGGCGGTGCCTGCTGCTCGTTCTACGGTCGTCATAGTCGTCTAACGGTTTTGTGTGTGATCTGCTTGGAGCGCGGCGATCATATCTATAACATGATTGAGTAAATACATGATATTTCAATTGTATTATTCCTACTCTCACGTAAAACTATCCGGTGACTCTGGGCGGAATGGACAAATTCTAGACGGGTGTATTCAATGAACAAATGCTTCATGCCGACGATGTATACAAAACGGGTTGACTCCAAAAAGCGATCGACAGACTTAACTGACAACTATGGAACCTGGGTTCAGAGAGAGCTACGTAGGGATCGTATAGTGTGGAGGAAACCGGCCGATGTCATCCGATTCACCACTAGCGGCCCGTTTTATAAACAATATATTTTTTCTTTTCAGAGTGGCGTCTACATCAAAAAAGAAGACCAGGTAAAAGCAAAGCGGCTGTATCGGAGAAGTCGATATCGGGCTTTTTGAAACCATCAAACATATACTGTACACGAAAAACCACACTCATACGGCTATCAAAAGCAGAATACCAACCACTTAAAGATATCCGTAAACTTGGTAAAACACCGATGTTGCCAAGTGAATTGGAAATCTTCCAAGATCATGATTTTTTGGCCGTCTAAACCAGGTTTCCCCCTTAAGTATAACGCGATTGTGAAATACTTGAATGCCAAGTCAAAGTTGGTAAAAGCTTCTTAAAAGTTTCTAATATTGGTCTGCCTGAAGGCTTATGCGAATGGCATAAAATATCAGTGAACAGAAGGATGTTTTTATCAATCGCATAGTGATATTCCATTAAAGCTATTGTGAGTCTATCTGGAAATTCCAGTTGTTAAGCGTATGCCCGTTTCGGGTTGGAACCACGACAGTCAGATCAAATGAAAATGTAAAAATAATCCTATATAAATAAAATAAATATATAAAATTATACCTCTGTCTATGACGATAAAATAGAGTAATAGATAACTATTTACCTTTCATCTTCGTAGTCATCATATAGAGGTCTTTTGTAGGGGCGTGGCCTCTGCCGTCTTCTATAAGGACGTCTGTAAAAGCAGATATTTCTAGTTAATAACGTAAACAAATCTGTAGAATAACAACCAGCATTACCAAGCGACCATGACTATCTGATCTATCAGTTGGGCGGTGTCTACTGCAACAGGCGAAAACGTCACCACAGGCGGTATAACGATATATCATCGTTATTTCAGCCGTGGGATGAGCGTAGAAGACTTTGGGACGTCACAAACCTACCGTCCAGCAAATCCACGAACCAGCCAGAGTCCAACGTCTTGCGGCGAGGCACTAGGAAGGTAAGCCAGTGGGGCAAGCAGTTTTGGAAGGATATCTCCGTCTGGAATTAACCTTCAGGATACCTCCCTCCTCCCGACTGGTAACGGGACCAAAGTCGCTTACGCGACATCTACCTACCCTTAATTCAGCGGTGATTCAGTTTGGATGTATTTCTTAGACTTAGGGACAATACAAATCTACTGTCTAGCTATGCCAACATGTCCGTCAGGGGCCAACGCCTTACGAGGAAAGGTACCCAGCGGGCAGCCTTACCTCAGGTCTACTAGTTCTGGAAGGATATCTCCGTCTGGAATTAACCATCAGGATACCTCCTTCTTCCCGACTGGTTACGGGATCTTAATCGCTTACGCGGCATCTACCTGTTGTATTTCAGCGGTAATTCAGCGAGTGTGGTGTCTAGTGACTGGTGTCAGCCCCGTAGTAGGTGTCTAGTGACGATCACGCGCCTCTGGCGACGCTTTATATAGCCTCACGCCGACAGCCGCCGCACGCAGTAACGGTTTCCCTCGGTGCTCAAGTAATAAAATGGTTTTTTAAGAAATATTTGTCGTTTCTGTATTTACCCACATATTTACACCTATATATTTTCGATATGTATTTAATCAGAACATTTATTTGATTCTAAACTCTGTGTATTTATCTTAATTTATTGACATTTGGGCAGTTATTTATTTGACATTTAGACTGTTTAGGTAACTTATGATAATCTCGATGACATCACAATTCTTTGTCTCTTTGTTCCGGATAGCTATAATCAAACTCGATCACATACTCTATTTGCGAAGCCTCGTGAACCAACTTAAATCGATGTAGTTTTCTTGAGCATGCCTTGCGACACATAAATGCGCTATGTTCGGAAGCGTCAGATCTGGACATTTTTACAGCGAGCCCACATCTCTTCAAGGTATTTGCATTGCGCTACCTCGTTATGCTATAATAAGATCGATTGTTTCTATTTTTTATGTATTCTGTTACTCTTACTTTTGTAATGCTTTTGCTTGCATATTTAATGCCTTTTTATATTTATGTACATTACATCTCAACGAATTAGTGTGTACTGTAATATGATTTGTTAAATAAATAAACAAAGAAATAAAAATAAAACGACACAACATATATATATATATATATATATATATATATATATATATATATATATATATATATATATATATATATATATATATATATATATATATATATATATATATATATATATATATATATATATATATATATATATATATATATATATATATATATATATATATATATATATATATATATATATATATATATATATACATATATATCTATAATCCCTAAATAGTTGAACAAAAACGGATAGTTATCCCATACCGCGAATCTTCATACTCGAACTCGCCGTTGTCATATTCATCATCATAGGAGTAATAGTCGTATTGTGGTCGTCGTCTTCTATATCCTGGTCGTCTCCTGCCACCGCCAGCGCCAACTGAAATAGTATTTAAAGGTTAAATTCTTGTTTATTCAGTGTAGTTTACAATACAAGTTTTGATTATCCCTTCTCTTTTATGTAATTTCAGTTACATAAACGAGAGGAGGTAATTTTGTACCCACTTGTGAAATTTCTTGTAACATTTTGCCATATATACCAAACCAAAGTTTATTACAAAAGTAATATTTCGTCCTATAGCAGCTATAGCCCAGTCAAATAAGGAATTTTAGGAGAAATAATTGGTAATAGTTTGAAACTTGACATAGATGTTCTTTGATGCGTACTGTTAAACATACTAAAAGTATCCTATTTGACTATTGATCCTATTTATAGTAATGTAGATACACCGCTCTACCATGCGATAAATTATATTTTTTTCACCAACTTTTTATCAATGCAGTCCAATAACAAATATATTTCTGTAATTCAGGTAAGTGTGGTTATGAATAGATTTTTTTGTATATTGATATCTTTTATAATTAAAAAGTAAACCTCGTATATGTAAAAAAATGTTGAATGATTTTTAGGTATTATCAATTATTTTGTTTTTTTTTCTATGAATAGGTATTTTTTCCTCACAAAATGATTTCCTTATCATTGAGGTATCCGGAAATTATATGCCACTTTCCGTTATACCTATAGTTTGGGAGATATAGAGCTCAAAGTAAAGCGCGGCGGAATCAAACTTCTCACCCCCTTCCCCTGACACCCGCACTGTGGCAACCGATGACTTCGTTTACTCCATTCAGAACCACCTAAGAATATTTGTGTGAAAAAGGAGCCTTTAATCACAAAAGGCACGGTTCCGATATAAAATGTTGCACTAAATCCCCAGCTTGATTGTCAATTATTATTTGACTAGGCTTTTTTTAATTAATAATAGATGATATGAAAAATGTATATAAAACTTTGGTAGAGAATTTCATAAGCTTAATCTCTTACATTAAGCTTAATTCCGATATCGCTAAAGTTAGCGAAATATAAGCGAAAAATTGAATCTAAGCGGCATTTTTCGAAGATGGAGGCTCTAACGCCACAGATAGATTAGGGGACTTTTAGTATGTTTAACATTACACCTCAATGAACATCGATGCCAAGTTTCAAACTGTTACCAATTATTTCCGTCAAACGTCGATTTTTTTTTCTGTTTTATTGGGCTACTAAGCTGAAATACGTGGCTACGAAAAATCTACTTAAAATATTATAAGTTTATTATCAAATAAAAAATCACAATGTGAATTCGGCCCAACGAGGCACCTATGTACCGAATTTCAAGTGTCTAAGTCCAATATTTCGAGACGGAAATATGACTAGCGCGTCCTTTGGTGCACTAATTTCAATCACAATTCATGCCATGACCAAATGATGCCAGCATGCTAAATTTCGGCTCAATGGGACGAATCGTTTAAGAGGCCGTGGCGGCCGTGGCGGCCAAAAGCTATATGAATCATAATTTTGTGGCCTGGTTGTGAGAACACGAAAAAGAATTTTAATACAATTATGCCGGATTTTAAAAACCCGGTCCTTAAGCTGTCATTTCGCCAAACCGAAATTGGCGAAATTATCTTTATTCTGTTACTGTTTTCCAAAAAAATAAAAACGAGAGAGATTTGTCTTCAGTTTTTGTAAAACCTAGAGATGATTCTCAATATTAAAAAATACTATTTACACCAGCGTATGTTCTATTTGCATAGTACCAAGACAGTTTTTGGAACTTCCATGCAAAAAATATAAGAAAGAAATGTTTGAAACTACGTAATTTCCAGAAATGTTATGGCAAAACATATTTTTTTATTCTATTTATTAAAGATACTTTTGAGTGATATAAAAAATAACTCAGTGATCTTAAGTTATTTTATTATTGTATTTTAATTTTTACTTTATAAAAAACTATTCATTTGATAATTTATTATATTATAATTTAAAAGCCAAATCGACTATATTACAAGACGCGCAAAGCCGAAATCGTCATTCGTAATTGGCCACTGCCAACGGTGGGACGTATTCCCTTGTCGCCGCGGTATATCTATACATCTTTATGTATATATCGAAAGCGCGCGGGCGCGTGGCATCGCAAAATATTTAAATTTTTAGTCGCGTCAACTCGGAAGGGAGCCTAATGTGCTATCGTGGAGGAATACACACAGTCAGACAGAAACACAGACTGCGTCCACAATACTTTCCTTGCCAGGAAAAAAAAATAAAAAGGTAGATTAATCATGTTTATTTACCACTCCCTCGATTGTCGTTTTCTGGGTTAGCAGGTCTATCGTTGTTGGGGGCTGTTCCGGCCGCCGTCGGTGCTGTGGATGGTGGTGGGGCTGCAGTTGAGGATGACGCAGCTTGGTAAAGAGCATCGTTTCTAGAAAGAAAAGAAACTACATCAGAAAGAGGATGCTTAAAGAAGTTATTAATGAATAGACATTACTTAGTTAAAAAATCGGTAGTGTCACCCCAAGATATTAGCGGCAAGTATTCAAGGACTGATTTCAACTGAATAATAATTTCGCAAATAAAATCGATGAGCGCCCTCTCTCGGCCAGTGGACGAACCTGGTTTGTGGTCGATGCAACCGCCTGGGGTGGTTGGGGTCCGATGCAAACGCCGACAGATGGCATTAATATTTGAATAAAATGTATTTTAATAATTTTAGTGTATCTTGCACATGATATATTCGATAGTCTGGGCACTGTTATAGAGGAATACACACAGAGAGACAGACACACAGTCATACATCCATCTGAAAATGACCTTACTCGTCTCAGAAGGGCTTAACATAGATATTTCCCTATTCATCTAGAAAAACAAAAAATGCGCGTTCGCAATACGTTCCTTTCTTGACGTTGTGTGGGCTGAGAAAGTAAATACTTGTAGCAAAGTGAGTACTATTTTAAGAAGTTCCAACACGTCAACCCAAAAAAAACCTTTGGTGGAGATACATAAAAAGTAGGATTTAAAAATCTAACCTCTAGGAAAATCATATACTTTCACACATTTTAAGATATCATAAAGGCAAAAAACAGTAACAGAATTTATAATGCACCAAACACAATGAAAGCATAGATATTTACTTGAATTGACTCAAAAGCTTATGTTTCACGAGTTAAAGATAAGACTATACGAAAAGGTAAGACGAATGGCCTAACATAAACAATCAACAATATAAGAAAAACAGAAAATATTAAAACAATTGCCAGAGCAATTAAGCAATGTAAGAGTTCAATCTACACAAGCGATTTCTCGCGATTGCGTCATTCTGCGCAAGAACTTCGGCGAGGCTGCTCATGCGCCCAGTGCGTGCTGTGCATGCTTGAACATGTTCAATACGGAGCATTTTATTATAGAAATTCAAGATCGGCCTGACTTATATGAGTAAAGTTAAAGGACTACGCCAATCGAGAACTAAAAGCAAAACTATGAATTGAGATAGGCCAGGAACTATCGGCTAATTGGGCTGATTTAAGTCTGTGTATCTTGTTTGTTGATCCGGTGGCTCACAATTTGATAGAAGTTCATCAAACGACTTCACAATCATTCCGTAGTATAAGAAGAACAAGTGAGGATTATCTCAGTGTACTCTAAACCTTGAATGAAATATTGCTGAAGTTAAACGATTTCCTAATACTGGTTCCACCCAAATGCGTTTTATTTTTTATTTTTTATTAACTCTAATAATAAAAGCGCTGCAAGAGCAGGGAGCGTGGGAGGGTCCATTTTGAAGAATGACCAAAACGATTAATCGCTATGCGTGAATAATGGCCGTCTGCAACAGCTTACTCGAGCGATTTTCTGTCGGCAATTAATCGCAAGTGTAGGAGGGCCCTTAGTGGTTTATTGCGTTCTGGAAAGACGTGCCCCTGTAGAAAAGTATTATCTGTAGATGGACGAGAATATCCGAAGACAGATGAGTTTAGAGTCTACTGAAGGCTGCTAAAGAAGCAAGCCATAAAACTACAGAACCGCTCAACGCTACCGAATACACCTAATAAATATCCGAATAGCATACTGTTTTGGTCATGATTTCTCCAGTTTCTGTATGGTCTTCGCTTCGACAGGACCTTAGTGCTTTACTGCGTTCTGAAAAGACGTGCACCCTGAAGAAAATAATTATCTGTAAATGGACGAGAGGAACCAGAGACAGATGAGTTAAGAGTCTACTGAAAGCTTCTAAAGAAGAAAGCCATAAAAACTACAGAACCGCTCAAGACTACCGAATACACTAAATTAATATCCCAAAAGCATACTGGTTTTGGTTAAAGTTTCTCCAGTTTCTGTCTGGTCTTCGGTTCGAGAGGACCTTGGCCCTGGCCTCGACTAGCTCTGCCTTATTCTCGAAGGTAGCGCCGGTCTTTTCCGCCTCGAGATCGGCTGCCGATTTGTACAAAGCGTCATTTCTGAAACCACATAACAAACACACCACATTATAGAAGAAAACACATGTGGCTGATGAGGCGCGTGAACCCATAACCGAACCCGTGGTAAGCGGTGCAATGGTAAGAAATGCAAACAAAATTCGCTAGCATTGACCAAGCTGAAGAAAGCGAATACATGAAAACGACGGTTTAGAAAATGATGCATCGGTTTTGAGCATATGCAATCGGAGACTATCGTGATTGTTCGACGTTACAAATTAGATAACAAATAAATATAATAAAAATATAAAAAAAAACGACTGCTGTTTCAGAAAGAGAACTATTGTATTTTTAATTATCTCGCGAGTGGCGTGACTAGACAGTGGACTGTTTTCGTCCCAAGTATTCTAGGTTCGCCTAACGGGAGACAGATCGATCTAACATCGTTAAAACTTCCTGAGGGGAAGGGTTCGCGCTTTGTAGTTGATAGCTGTAGTTGCTCCCCCATCCCCTTCCCCTTCCTAGATCCAGACGAGTGTGCGTGATGTTTCTGACACCATACACACTCGTTCAAAAATAAACTTAGGATGCGTTTAAAATGAATCTGAATGCTAGGCGCTTTAGTGAAACAAGTAATTTTTCAAATACTTGAAGTTAACGCCCACTTAAATTGGCGCCCGGGCAGGTGCCCCAGTACCCCCTCCCCTCCCCCCAGATCTGAGGATGGTTAAAAAGTAAGTTTACGTACTTGCTGAAGAATTTTTCTGAGTTTAGGCAATCAACCTGATTGACGAAATTGCAGATGAAATTCACCTGGTCGAACGCCGTGTAGTTTGCGCATAGAAAATCGTATCGAATCCCGAACAAGCAGTTGTGGTAGACCTGAAACATAAACAGGACAAGTGAATAAAATGGACCAAGCACTATTTGCTTCACTAAAACCACAGTGACAGAAACCAAAACACATCAATAAACAATATGTTTGAAGAACAAACGCTAGTTGGAGAACAAAAGCTACTGGCAGGCATTTTTATATCTTTCTAAAACAGTGGCGTAGCTAGGTGGTCAAAGTCCCTGATGCGAAGAGAAAATCGGATCCCCACCACTCATATCCTCAAAACAAAACTAATCGAAAGGAATTTAAAAATGTTTTATTTGTAATATTAGTTGTGCATATAACCAATGAAATAAAAACAATGAAAAACAATGAAGTAAAAATCTCCTATGTGTTCTGTCTTCTTTCAACTAATCTTCGAGAAGCGGCATAATTTTATGGCAGACCGCGGCAATTTATTGGAATTTCTTGCAATATCGCCGCGCTCGACAAAAAGTACTATAACTATGGAACTACTATAGCAAGCATAAAAAGAATAACAGTAATAAATACAAACGGAGCTGCCATGGAATTCACCGACCGGAGTCGGGCCCATCATAATACTTTTTTTTTTATACTTCTGGGGGGTGAGCAGTGGATTCCGGACTTACGAACCGGCTGTGGTAGGTTTAGGACAGCTGTCTTGCCACATGTGAGCGTTCACCTTGCCACCCATTCACTCCCCCTTCGAAGCCATAGAATTTGAGATGCGCAAATCGCAGTTTTAGATAATTTTTCTAAGAAAGAGTTGATTATTTTTCTGGAAAGGCCAAGATCTTTAAAGAGGTGAAATAGAGATTTAGCTGGCAGGCCACGAGCGCCAACTTCCACCGCGTGAAGGTGAACAGTGAAGCCGTTCCGGGTTACGGCATTTGCAAGATCATGGTATTTATTTAATTTGTACTCGTGGTCTTTTGGGATATTTGATTCCCATGGAACAGTTAATTCTACAATAAGAGCCACCTTCCGAGATAGAGAGTAAAGAGTTATATCTGGACGGAGGGCTGTGCATCCGAGACTTTCAGGGAATTTATACTGCTTAGAGACCGAATCAACCTCCAGAATCCAATCTGTAGCTTTCTCGATTATTGAGAAAGGTTTTGTAGTTAAATGTTTTTTGCCTTTAGAGCCATCCCGCACAAACTGTATTGGGGGTTTGGAGGATACTGTCAAACCCTTGTTGGCACGAGCCACTGAGAGACTAATTACCTCGCGAATAACAGCGAGAACTTTGTCTCTGAAATGATAGCATTGAAATTTCGTATATAGAATATTGAAATTTCATTTTGTAAAACAATTAGATAATTATGAATAAATATGAGAAAGTCGAAAAAGTGAAAAAAAAAGGCATTTCTAACTTGTACTTGTCTTACGGAAAAATACGGAATCCTATTTAAAAAATGTAAATACTGTCATAATCTTTATTAGATTCTCTATCAAAGTTAATATTTCGTTTAGCTTATTTACATACAAAAATATTTAGATAATAGCTCAAAAATACCAATAAATTTTTTGATGATTTCTCGACAACAAAAATTGATGATGTTTGACAATGGAATTTTACCATAAATATCCGCGAAATGACGCTTGAAATTATTCTAGCGGCCGTCTATGTATCTATGGTAATAATGGGATATTTAGTATGGATTTTAGGATGCGTTCGAATTAGAAAATAATATTACTGTGCGCTTCGGGAGCAAGCCGCCAATATTGGTCGTTACGTAGTCAACGGTGTTCTGATGTGTAACCAAATTTGGTCGTTACGTAGCCGAAGGGTTGGCCATTTGTCTCGAGTGCCTCAATCCAGGAGTTGAAGTTTTGTTGTAGATCGAGTACATCGTCCGAGACCAAAACAACATCATCGGCGTAGAGTATGTTCCAAGGCAGTGACTTTTGCCAGTGAATTGTGAGGTGGTCCATGATGGTATTAAATAGCAATGGGCTCAGCGTAGAGCCTTGATATATATATATATATGGACTTCTTTCTGTCTTATAGAATCGAACCTTGTAAATCTAACTACATTAATAACTAGAAATCACCCAATTTACAGTTGTGTGACCCTTAAATAAAAAAAAATTGTGACCCTACACAATTCGGTCGAGGAACTTCGAGAGCGAATAGTAAACGCGGCGTAACAGATGAGGCAACTTTTACTTCAATAGTGACAAAAACAGAATAGAAGTGAGAAAGAGGAATCGCAACTGCATTCGAAACCGAGGGGTCCACGTCGAGCAAGTATAAAAAAATGTGAATTAAATTTAAAGTAATATTTTTTCAGTGTTACTTCATTTCCCTTAATAAAGACGGTTTACATTAGCTGCGATCTGTAAAATACACATTTTATTAAGAATTACAAATCATTGATAACTTTTTGGATAGCTGATGAAATAAGCAGGTTTATTTAGTAGTATGTACGCTTAGTGTCTTTTTGAGCTAGTAATTAATTTTGAAACATAAAAAGAAATGTTATTTATGGCTCGGATTTGTTAGCTTTGGATCGTTCCGGTATTTTTTCTGTATATAAAATACGAATGTTATAGTCTTGGCCATTTAGAGTTGTCAATTACAACGGATAAACCCGTCACTTCAGGAAGTTTTTACCGATATTGATCGTTCTATCTACCGTGAGGTGAGCGTATAAAACTAAAGCCGCAATTATATTAGGGCCACGTCGCGTGTTGCAACGCTCTCCCATGCGAAGGGGAGGGGATTATACTACAGTGTCATGTCGCCGCGCGTGCTGACGAATTTTCGTGTCAGTTCAGTGGTAGCCGTCATCGTCCGCACTTGTCTACAATATTTTCTTCCGACTCAGATACGGATGCTAAGGAAAAGATTGCCTAGGTACCTACGTATGTTAAGCCTACTCAAGAAGAAAAAAAAGAAGAGAAAATATTTGGTGCATCCAATAAGTAAGAGGAATACGAAGTAAATAGCATTTATTGGTAAATAAACTAGAAAGCGACGAAACTAGATTTCACCAATATTTCAGATTAACAAAAAGACAATTCGACTACATACATAGGTACATCCTTTTATTGAAAATGATATTTTAAAAATACGTAGGTATGCGCACTGAAATACGTATTACGTAGGTATGCGTCTGCTCACTTGCTCGGCCACGCGCGCAAATGCGAGTGCCCACGGCTGATTATACCAGCGAGAAGCGAGCCAACGCGTGGCTTCCCCCACCACCGATCCCACGCCGATCAAAATCGAGTGACCTGCGTGGCGTCAGCTCGCGCGGCGACACGCGGGCCATGTCTAATATAATCATTTTCATACTAAATATATGAAAGCGAATTCAATCCCACGCGTTGCGACACGCGGCGTGGCCCAAATATAATTGCGGCTTTAGAGACGAAAACAAACCTACCGTCCAGCTAAGCTAAAATGCCCGTCAGAGGCCAACACCTTACGGCGAGGCACCGGGAAAGGATACCCAGCGAGCAGTCTCGCCTCTTGACTACCAGTTTTGGAAAGATATCTTACTCAAACCTACCCGGGCTCGCACTTCTGCGAGGAGGCCGCCGGATGGGTGTTGGCCGACCCTACACACGTGGCTTTTGGCGGCCAAACTGCAACAAGGCCCATTAGCTGCGTTTCCCGAAAATTTAAAGGATCTTATGGCCCAAGCTGCACGAAACCGTTTGCTACTAATGGCCTTGGCCAGTCATAATCGTCAGAAGCAACTAACCTGGCACTTATGCGGTACGCTAGCATAGAACCCATCGTGGCGACCATCACACTTGAAGGACATAGTTTCGGGCGGTGGCACCATCTCATAGAATGGGTACTCAGTCAGGTTGTACCCGTTTAGTTCTCTGGGCAAATTCGGGTCGTGTATGTAGTCGATCTGCGGGTTGCCGGTCAATGTGGGCTTCGTCGATGATGGCGGCTGCTCTGGTCTAGTAGTCGAAGAGACTGCATCTTTTGGATCCACCTATGAAATAGAAATTTGAAAGATCCTTTAAATTATCTATAGAATTATACAAATATATTAAAATTCGTGCAGTAGTTTCGAAGATACACCTTTGTATTTTGCTGAAGGGAAAATACCTGAAACGTCAAGATACGATATTGCAACCAGCTCACTACAGACACGGTATACCAGACAGTAGCTTATCTTAGAACATGTATTTCTTATAAGTCTTCTCTATATCGCCATGTTAAAGCTACAGTGAGGTCACAGTATGCAGAGTGTAGCTTCTCTTAAAACAAAATAGAAATCGAAGCAAGCGACGTCACAAGTCCTAAGGGAGCTAATAGGCTCTGTTGCAGTTTGGCCACTAAGGCCAAGTTGTATAGAGTCGGTCAAACGCACGGGTCTGCAACTATCCGGCGGCCTCCATGCAGAAGTGAGAGCTAGGGTAGGACTCTCCCCTAGGAGTCAACCTTCGGGCGCTCCTGGACGGTCTGCGCACCGTGCGGCCTCAGCCAATCGATTGTGCATTCCGACTAACAGCCGGGGAAGTCTGGAAACAGTAATATTTCCTATAGAGCGGGGGGAGTTATTAACCTTATGGCAACTGCTCTTGAAACGACCATTCGGCCAATCGATCCCGGGTGAGATCCACGGCGAAGAATGCCGTGGTCCGCGATAGATCCGGTAGACACCGTATCACCGCTTCATAAGGGAGAGGACCGCGCAAGCGACCTCGATCTTGTAACCAGTCAGGCGGTAAGAGGTATCCTGAAGGTTAATTCCAGATGGCGATATCTTTCCAAACTGGTAGTCAGGGGGCGAGGCTGCCCGATGGATACATTTCTCGGAGCCTCGCCGTAAGGCGTTGGCCTTTGACGGGCAGGTGGCATAACTAGACTGTGGATTGTTTTTCGACCCAAGTCTCCAGCGCTCACCTCCCGGGAGACATAATTATCAATATCGTTAAAACTTTCTGAGGTGACGGGTTTGCTAGTTGTACAGTGCATTGCCACTGTGTACAGTGGATTACAGTGCATTGCCATTTTTTTATACCAAAAGCGTCGCCGTATTGTACATACACTGAGAAAAATATAACGATATAATACACAGAACTACGCATGTATCAACAAGGATTACGTACTATATAACTCGGACTGTGGTCTGTACGTCTGAATTACCAAGACGCATAACGGTGTTGGCGTGACGGCAGTTACCGTGCCTTAATGTTAAAACATAGTTATTTCAATACGTCGCGACTTTGGGATCTAGTTTCTAACATGACAGCATGTAGTAGTACACGTACGGTTATATTCGGAAAAATTAATCATGTTGAAACTATAGTATACGGTTATTTTCTTATTAACCGTTCGGAGAATGTTGATACATATAATCGAGTAATGGAGTTTCGACAACATTCCTTGTAATTCAACAAAATTACGATTGAAACATCGTTATTCTGTATAAAAACGTAAAAACAAATAATAATGTATGAATCGTTCCCATATTTTTCTCAGTCTAACAAGACAAGATTAATCAATTTTTGGGGCTTTGAGTCTCATCTACACGTTGCTTTCCGTAGTAAATTTCCAGCTGCCAAATCGTAGTATGACGCAGAGTAATCTAATACGCTATATACTCAATGATAGTTTACTCCTGTCACTCCTGATAACTTCGGTTTTTAATGCATCAGGAAAGTATGCGACGCGAGGAGATCAGCTGACGATCTATTATATGGAAACAAGTTCGGAAATCATATCACTTCAGGGGGCAATCAGTGCATAAACAAACATGAAACATAGAAACACGAAAATATAACGATATATAATCCATGATAATAGTTTTTAATAACATCGGTTTTTAATGCATCAGGAAAGTATGCGACGCGATGAGATGATCTGACGATCTCTTACATGGAAACAAGTCCGTAAATCATATGACTTAAGGGAGTAATCAGTGCATAAACAAACATAAAACATACAAACACGAATTGCGAACATTTACGAACCCCACACAACACAAATAGTCACATGTTGAAACATTGATATTACAAAACCAATACCACACATTGAATTGTAAGACACCCACTCTATGTTACCTTGATAATTAGGGATCTTAGCAGTCGTGTCGTACTCAGCAAGCTCTTTAAGAGTTCCTGGATCTTAGTAGGTAAACTCTTCGAAAAGAAAAAAAAATAAGAAATAAGAAAACGGGCTTAATTTTTTTTTTACGCTGAGTGTTAGAAAAATACTTGCTGATGTGAGCTCTATACAACCGTTCTTTCAGCCGTGGGATGAGCGTAGACGACCTGGGGACAAGACAATCTACTGTCTACTTCACCAGCAACCCGTTCGAGTCCGACGCCTTACGGCGAGGCACCGGTAAAGGTACACAGCTGGCAGCCTCGCCCCCTAACTACCAGTTTTGGCAGGATATCTCCGTCTGTACTCTTGAAACGGCCATCGGATACCCGATTCCGTGTGAATCGCCCGGCAAAGGATGCCGTTGTCCGCGATAGATTCGGTAGACAACGTTTCACCGCTACGTTAGGGAGAGGTCCACGCAAGTGACTTCTAACTCGTAACCAGTCGGGAGACCGGAGTAATCTGGTTGCAACTGGAAGTAAGGGCGCGAGTGTCGGTCCGCTGGGTAACATACCTGGCTATCTCGCGGTAAGGCGTTGGCTTCTTACGGGCATGTGGCGGAACTTGACGGTGGACTGTTTTGTCCTAAGTCTTCTGCGTTCACCTCACGGGAGACAGAACGATCAAATATCGTTTAAACTTCCTGAGGCGCCCGTTGTAGTTTACAGCTCTAGTTGTTGTAGATATAAATAAATAAACCTTGTTTATTTTGAATAAATAAATACAGTCAGAGAGAAGCTGATGATGATGATAATAAAATTGCGTCTAATAAAATGTCTTGGTCAATAATTCATTAGATCTGTAAAAAGGCAAATGACGCCGTAAAAAGAAGTCTAATCAGGAAGTAATTTTTGATTTAAAATAAATAATTTGGGCATACATATATAACCCCTTTACTAATGACACACGTCGGCATTTACTTAATTTGACCTGTTATCTTGCATCAGCCAGTATGTCAAGGTCATAATTTACTTCGCTACTACTATGTTGTTGAAACTTTGTTACGTTATTCATTTTCCTGGTGATGGGTGTCCATTGCACAAATATTCATATGCATATCCATTTTAAAGGTATAAGGATATACGTCTAATTGAAGTTAGGTAACATTTTTTTTAACGGTAATATAACTAACATGAGAACACTAGAAAGCCTAGAATATACAACGAAATTAAAAGAAAATGAGAGAAAATACAAAAAAAAATCATAATCATAATCATCAGCCAGTAGAAGTCCACTGTTGGCCATAGGCCTCCCCAATAGAACTCCATGATGAGCGGCCTTGAGCCGCCTCCATCCACCTACTTCCTGCGAACTTGGCTATGTCATCCTTGTGGGGGGGCGTCCCACACTTCGTCTGCCGGTTCGTGGCAGTTTGGGAGCTACTTGGCTCTTGCTGAGTTGACCACTAAGACCCATTCTGTTCAGGATTGGTCACACTCACGGGTCAACACCCATCCGACGGCCTCCACGCATGAAGTGCGAGCCCGGGCAGGACTCTGGCTTTAAGGCTAGTTTCCCCTAGGAGTCAACCTTCTGTCGCTCCTGGACGGTCACCGTACGGCGTAAGCCAATCGATTGTGCACTCTGACTAACAACTTGCGGTGTCAACTACAACGGGCGAGCCCGTCACCACAGGACGTTTTAACGATTTTTTCGTTCTGTCGCCCTGCAGTGAACGTAGAAGACTTTGGACAGAACAATCCAACGTCCAGCTACGTCACAACCCGCAAGAAGCCAACGCCTTTACCGCGAGATAGCCAGTAATGTTACCTGGCGGGCCGACACTCGCGCCCTTGCTTCCAATTGTGACCAGATTTCTCCGGTCTCTCGATTGGTTCCGAGTTCGAGGTCGCTTGCGCGGTCCTCTCCCTTACGAAGCGGTGAAACGGTGTGCACCGAATCTATCGCGGACCAAGGCGTCCTTTGCCCGACTCTGAACCGGGATCGGATGGCCAATGGTCATTTCAAGAGCAGTCGCCGTAAGGTAGGCAACCACCCCCGCTCTATAGGAAACAATACAATTCCCGGACTCCCCCGACTGTTAGTCGGAGTGCACAATCGATTGGCTTGCGCCGCTCGGTGCGCAGACCGTCCAGGAGCGCCAGAGGTTTGATTCCCAGGGGAGACTGGTTGACCCAGTGTCCTACCTAGGTTCGCACCCCATGCGTGGAGGCCATCGGATGGGTGTTGACCCGTGAGTGTGACCGACCCTGAACACATGGGTCATCGTGGCCACCTCATCATGGGCCCGTTAGCTCCCAGAGCTCCCGACTCTGACTAACAGTCGGGAGAGTCTGGAAGCTGTACTGTTTCCTATAGAGCGGGGGTGGTTACGGACCTTACGGCGACTGCTCTTGAAACGACCATCGGCTACCCGATCCTGGGTATAGGCAAAGAGCTTTAAGTACGGAGAAGCGTGCCATCCGCACAATAGCTCGTGTGTCGCTTGATACGACTGCAAGGCCTCTGTTAATAATGACGCTGCTGACCATTTATATAATGGACGTAACGCTGTACAATCGCAGAAAGATCGCCCATTTTGAAGCTAATGATGTTTATCACAACTACTTTTATTATTAATAATATTTATTCAGGACAAGCAGCTTTGCTGATACTGGGCCCTGTTGTAGTTTGGCCACTCAAACGCACGGGTCAACAACCATCCGGCGGCCTCCGCCCATAAGTGCGAGGGTAGGACTCTGGCCTGTGAGCCAGTTTCCCATAGGAGTCAACCTTCGGGCGCTCCTGGACGGTTTGCGCACCGTCCGGCGTCAACCAATCGATTGTGTATTCCAAACAGCCGCCAGCCTGGAAACAGTACTGTCGGGGGAGTCTGGAAACAGTACTATTTCCAGACTCCCCCGACAGTACTGTTTCCTATAAAGACAAGACCTTTGGCGGTGAACGGTTTCGTGCAGCTTGGGCCACAAGATCCACTTTGTTCTCGGGTCGGCTCAACTCACGATTCAGCTTCTATTCAGAAGCCTCCTCGCGTCTCGGGCCTCAAAGCTGTTGGACCTGTTTCTCCTGGCGGGATTGCATCCCTGCGCCACTGGACGGATTGCGCACCGTGCGGCAAAGCCAATGGGTTGTGCATTCTGACTAATCTTCTATAGAGACTGTATTATTTCCAGACTCCTTCGACAGTACTGTCTCCTATAAAGACACCACCTTTGGTGGTGAACGGTTTCGTGCAGCTTAGGCCACAATATCCACTTTATTCTCGGATCGGCTTAATTCACGATTCAGCTCCTATTCAGAAGCCTCCTCGTGTGGAAGGGTACCCCGGGTAAAACTCTCGAGTCTCAGGTCTCAAAGCTGGTGGACCGGTTTGTCCCCGCGGGGTAGCATCCCTGCGCCACTGGACGGTTTGCGCACCGTGCGGCGAAGCCTATCGGTTGTGCATTCTGACTAGTTGCTAAAGGAGTCTGGAGACATTGTGCATTCTGACTAATTACTCAGAATGCAATTCCAATAATTAGGCAGAGAGCAATTGCTAAAGGAGGATGGAAATATACTTTCTCCTATGCAGCGGGGTTGGATGTTGACCTGCTGTCATGCCACTCTTGAAATGATCTAGGGCCACTCGATCCCGTGTGGCACTACGGGCAAAGAACGCCCAGATCCGTGATAAATTCTAATTGAATTACCACTGCAATACAATAGGTAGAGGTCGCGTAAGCGAATTCGGTCCCGTAACCAGTCGGAAGGACGGAGGTATCCTAAAGGTTTATTCCAGACGGAGATATCTTACCAAAACTGGTAGTTAGGGGGCGTGGCTGCCCCCTTGATACCTTTCCCGGTGCCTCGCCGTAAGACGTCGGACTCTAACGTGTTGCTGGCGAGCTAGACAGTAGATTGTCTTGTCTCTCAGTCTTATTAAAATCTTTAACATAATTACATATCGTTATACCAGCCTGGGGTGACGGGTTCGCCCGTTGTAGTCGACACCGCCCTACTGTCTCCAATAGAGCGGGGGTAGTTGTTGGCATTACGCAACTTATCTTAAAACGACCATTCGGCTACCCGATACCGAGTGAACAGCCGCGGCGGGCAAAGGATGCCGTAGTCCGCGATAGATTTGGTAGACACCGTATCACCGCTACGTCAGGGAGAGGACCGCGCAAGCGACCTGTAACCAGTCGGAAGACCTGAGTAATCTGGTTGCAACTGGAAGTAAGGGCGCGAGTGTCGGTCTGCTGTATGATTAACCTGGTTATCTCGCGGTAAGGCGTTGGTCTCTTACGGGTAACTAGACAGTGGACTGTTTTCGTCCCAAGTTTTCTACGCTCACCTCACGGGAGACAAAGCGATCTAATCTCGTTAAAACTTCCTAAGGTGACAGGTTCTCCCGTTGTAGTTGACAGCTCTAGTTATATCCAACTGTATTTGCAATTTTGGATGAAAAAAAAACTATTTTGCATGATTACAATAGTTTCGGGCTTGTTTTGCATGATTATAATTGTTTCGGGCATGTTTTCGACGCCAATTCGGCATTGCTTTCGGGCATGTTTTCGACGCCTGCCCTTATATTTCTATGGTGCAATCCTTGAAAGCTACTTTTGAAGCATTGTCTGGAAAATTTACGTGCGCTATCAGTCGACGCATTGTCTTTCTCACAATATCCGTTAGATTTGTGTTGCGAAAATGATTCTTATCGCGTTTGCCGACGGTCGCTGCTCGACCGTCACCTTTTTTATTTATTAACGTATTGTCTGTTTACACACTATTGTCAATTCGATATACCTGCCGTATCATTAGCACATGATTCGTTTTGGTAGACAGATATACTTTGTGAGAATACATTCTATTCAAGCTAGATCGTTATGGTATAGAGACTGTTTGTTTTAAAAACATTATTGCATGCACAAAAAAAAAAGTTTTCTGTTAATTTTTAAAGTTAGGGCGACATGAGACCTAAAGCCCTTTTGGGAGCTAAGGGGCCCTTGCTGAGTTGGCCACGAAGACCCATTCTATTCAGCGTTGGTCACACTCGCGGGTCAACAGCTATCCGACGGCCTCCACATATGAAGTGCGAGCATGGGTAGGACTCTGGCCTTAGGGTTAGTTTCCGTGCAGCATAAGCCAATCGATTGCGCAGTACTGTTTCCTATAGAGCGGGAGTGGTTGAAACGACCATCGGCTACCCGATCCTGGGTGAACAGCCGGGCAAAGGATGCCGTGGATAGATTCGGCTTACACCGTTTTCCCGCTTCGCAAGGGAGAGGACCGCGCAAGCGACCTCGAACTCGTAACCAATCGAGAGACTGGAGTAATCTGGTCGCAATTGGAAGTAAGGGCGTGAGTGTAAGCCCGCTGGGTAACACTCCTGGCTATCTCGAGGTTTAGGCGTTGGCCTCTTACGGGCATGTGGCAAAGCTTGTGGACTGTTTTGTCCAAGTCTTCTGCGCTCACTCCAGAGAGATAGAGCGACTAATCGTTAAACTTCCTAAGGTGACGGGTTCGCCCGTTGTAGTTGACAACTCTAGTTGAGACCTAAAGCCCGCCATTCACGATCCAGTTTACCGTCAAGTTTGCAGCGCGCTTGAAGCGGTATACGGTAAACTTGACGGTGTACGGCGATCAATGTGCTTGACAAGCCTACTTGAAGCAAAAATTGAATTTCGATTCTGCCGACTTGATCTAGATTGCAGCCTCATCTAAACTTGAACGTGCGTGTGAGCGGTCAAGTATGCATGACGTTAGTCGGAATCGAAGAATACGCACGCACGCACGTAACGAGCGACATGTCGCAAAATACTGCGCGCTATAGAGAAGTCCTCAGCTTTAAAGAAATGAGCCATGTTTGTGGCAAATAAAAAAATAATTTTACCACAACAGGTAAGTGTCTTAGTCTGCGCCAACCACCGTATCTATATCCACTCGGATAGCAAAGCAGCTCTTATGGCGCTAGCCTCGAATACCATTAATTCAAAGCTATGCAAAACTGCATTTCACTACTGAATTCCCTGGGCGAAAAGAACAGGGTAATTTTTAGAGGGGTTGCCAGCCATGCAGGAATCGAGGGAAATGAAAAAGCCGAGGAACTTGCAATGACGGGAGCAATGGGAACGTTATACGACCATGAACTTTGCTGTGGCGTACCAAAAAGCCTTGCAAACCTAAAGCTTAAACAAATGTGTTTAGAACAATCCGTCAACCAGTGGAACAACACGCCAGGGTTGAATCATTCCAAAGCGCTAATTAAGGCTTACGACCGTAAGACGGCCCCGTGAGGCCTTATCGCTAAATAGGAACAATCTACGCATACTGATGAGGGCGCTCAAGGGGCATTGTGGCCTGAACAAACACATATTCAACCTCAAGCTCAGAGACACAAAAATGCGCAGGTTCTGCCAAGGAGCAGAGGAAACTCCCCAGCACCTCATGTGCGAGTGTGGCCCGCTGATGCGTAAAAGATACACCCACTTGGGTGGTCATTACCTCCAACCTGAGGAGGTAAAACAATCTGGCGCCAAAAGCCTGCTGCGGTTCTTAAATGACGTGAGGCTTAGCGCTGAACTATGGTAGGTGGTGAACACAATAGATCAGCAATGGTCGCAGTGTTACAAGGCTCATAAAGACCTTAGAAAAGCCCCACTCAACAAATAAATAAAAAATAAAGAAAAAAGGGTCTTAGTCTCTATATATTTACTACGCAACAAATTAAATCATTTTTTTCACTTAGTTCACTAAAATATAGGAAAATTGATGCGAACATGAATTGGCATTTTTGACCATGTTTTATGCCGCCTATCATAATTGCTTGCGATTTAGTTGGATTTATAATAATACCATGTTTTATAGCCCAAGCAGATATTTAATCTAATTCGCAGTTCATTATAGTCACGGATATGCTAAGGTCATCTGGCCTGGCGTGATAAATCCTCTCCTTCCACTGCGTCTTTATTTAATTTTAGTAATTTGTTTTATTTTTTATTATAGTTTTCTTTCTAGTTTTCTGTTTGTTTGTTTTTTAATACCTACGTTATTTTTTATTGTTCTTTTATGTAGCCAACGTAATAAATATATTATTAACTTAGATTATAGGTTAGCTGATAGACATTGCCGCAATGCAATAAACTCGCCTTTTTTATTAAAAATAAAACGTTTATTATTAATATTATTATAAATTAAAAGGTCGTCAGCATAAATATGGTATAATAACATAAAAACCTTCAATAACATAAAAACCATAAAAATTCTCTATTGTGCTTACGTCCTCAGTCATCTTGAATATGCATCCCAGTTATGGAACCCTTGTTACGAGGTGTATGCATCGAGAATAGAGGCCATCCAAAGAAAATTTCTGCACTACATTGAATATAAATGTCGTATACGTGATCCAGAATCCTATTCTCGTTGTATCCGCCATCATTTGCTGCCATTGGCTTTGCGAAGAAACATAGCGGACATCTCACTTTTACTACGAATTTTAAATGGCTCGATTGATTGTCCTGAACTACTATCTAAAATGTCTCTCCGCACTCCTAGCCGGGCACTTAGAAATAGGGGCACTTAGAAATAGGGCACTCCTTCTTGTACCTGGCTTTAAAACCAAATATAGGCGTAATTCTTATTTTATAAGGGTATGCGAAACTTTCAACACCCTGAATACTGACATTGATATTGACCCCTTTTTCACGAATATGTATACTATAAGGAAGCAGGTTGTAGGGCGATTTTGTGATGACCAGGCTTAGCATTTTCTTCTTTTATTACAGTCTTGTTTATGTCAACATGTTTTCTACCTTACAATTCAGTATCTTCTTGTTTAATATTTTCTTTATGCTTAATATCAGTTCTAAATTCACGTTATTATTACTGTCATTATCAGTGGTAACTTGTAAATGGCTCTACGCTTTCTTTTTTTGTTCACTACAAAATTATTGGCTGTAAGTTATCCTTAAGAGGCCGTACACGAAATTTTGCGCATTTCGTGAATTTACGTAATTTTGCAGACGTGAATTTAAGGTTAAAATACTGTATTTCTATAAGTTTTATCGCACAACATAAAATATCATTTATATTATTGTCTAATGAGTGAGCTACTTTTTTGAAAATTTTTATAGAATTTTGATTAATTGACCTTAAACCGGCGACTGTTTGTGAATTTTTGCTGTAAGAGGTTTAGAATATAACATATTTACGAATCGTTTTGACATCTAAACGGTATATAAAAAATACAATGTATTGTTGTGAAAGTCCTCTATATAATAAGTGAATCACTTTTTACTACTTTCATATAAAATTGTTGATAAAAAAAATATTTAACTTTGTCAATTTTTTTAGAAAATGGGCGAAGAAATGCTTTTGATTTTGGCCTTTTAGAACTCTCGTTCATAAAATAAAAACAACAGAAATAAACTTTAGTTCAATATCAATCCATTTCCTCAAAAAAAAGAATCAAAACATTAGTTAAAATTGGCAATAAAGTCTTTTAAAACAATCTAATTCTCGCGTTATGATACTCGCCTATGATACGATTCACGCCTCAAGTCAGCTAGTCCCCGCCGAGCGCTTCCAAAGGGTGGACATATCTCTTTGGCTCCGAAAATCCTACCTACCTATAGTTATATTATACCATTGATTATAGAGGTATCACGGCCCACATCTATTTCGTACACGGCCTCTTAAGAAAATAAAATAAAATAAATAAAATAATTATGTTTGGCCTTTAGCAATAGGGTTGATAAAAATTGAGAAGAGTAAGGGCGATAAAACTCACCCTGCGGAACACCGGCCGTAAGCTCAACCGGGTCCGATTTAATGTTGGCAGTTTTAGCACACTGGCGGCGTCCACGTAAGTAGGAGTCAAACCAAATCAAAAACATAATATTGTAATTAACCCTTCGGCTACGTAACGAACAAATTTGGTTGAACATCAGAACACCGTTGACTACCTAACGACCAATATTACCGGCTAGCTCCCGGAGCGCACAGTAATATTATTTTCTAATTCGAACGCATCCTAAAATCCATACCAAATATCTCATTATTACCATAGATGCATAGACGGCCCCTATAATATCTTCGCGCATATTTCGCGGATATTTCTGGTAAAATTCAATTGTCCAACATAATCTTTTTTTTTTTTTCGAGAAATCATCAAAATTTTTATATGTATTTATGAGCTAATATCTAAATATTTTTCTATATAAATAAGCAAAACGAAATATTAAATTTGATAGAAAATCTAATAAAGATCAAGATAGCTTTTAAAATTTATAAACAGGGTTCCGTATTTTTCCGTAAGAAAAGTACAAGTTAGAAATGTCGAGTTTTTTCCACTTTTTCGACTTTCTTATAATTATTCATAACTATCTAATTGTTTTACAAAATCAAATTTCAATATTCTATATACGAAATTTCAATTCGATCATTGCACAGTCATTTTTTTATGATAGCTATAGTAGTTCCATAGTTATTGTACTTTTTGTCGAGCGTGGTGATATTGCAAGAAATGTCAAGAAATTGCCGCGGTCTGCCATGAAATTTTACCGCTACTCGAAGGGTTAAGTAATATAATATTATATGTAATATTTTGTAATATGATCTGAATCAGCTGTCTCATTTCCATATGGGCAATTTCTTCCAGTATACACGCCAGTAAATCGATTCGCTCATGGACGATCGCAATCGTATGAGGATAGGTCACCAGTTTTAAGTCTGCGGACATTTCGTTAGCATTTTCCAAGCAGCAGGCGACCTTTTCTCGCGGCCGTTTTTTAACTGCATTACCGCTGCGCTGACAGGTCGTATATCTGTCAATACTATAACTCTTCCGGCGTTTCTCATCCAACCACTTTGCATAACGTGAAACGGTATGGGTATCGAAGGTAGTCTGCTGTACGAACTGACGCAGTAATATTTATTAATAATAATTACATCACTGTTCAACAAAAAAGGAGTGTAATGTGTCCAGGGTTCATATGCATGTTTTCCGTTTCTTTATTCCATCATATATTTTTTCCGTTTCTTTATTACATCATATTCTTTATTATTAATTATTTATTATAATAATTATTATTATTATATTAACGCTATCGGTTGGCATTTGGACAACCCCACCTTTAGCCGAGAAACGAACCGCGCCGCCCCTGGGGGTTGCAACGGAACCCAAGCGAGTTCGGCTGCCTGCCGAGAGAGGGCCCCCATCGATTTTATTTATGACATTAATATATAAACGGGATAAGTTCATGTCTACTTGCCGGGAATGTCTTGGGTTACATAATTGATTATTATTTTTTTTTAAAGTTCGAAGGATGGTGATAATCTCTTTTAAACCAAAATATAGTCATAAGATCATGCTTTTGCACTATATAAATACGATGGATATCTCGTGCATTATCCCATCTTAGAATGCCAATGCTAAATGAGGTTTTCAGAATCTACCAAATTCTTTTACAGTTTCTCGAGTACAAATATAAGCAGACTGTTTTTTTTTAAATAAAATGATGTATTTTTTATTTTATTATTTAAAGAAAAACGCATTTTTATTAACTGCAGAACATTATTAAATTACCACTAGACGTTCCACTGTAAATAGTAGAAAAAAATGGAGTACCGCAGCCCAGTATTTCTTCAGATCAACGCCGCCTAACTAGAACTAGGCCCGTACTATTTGTATTTTTTTATTTGTTGTTTGGGGCTTTTCTAAGGTCACTATGAGCCTTGTAACACTGCGACCATTGCTGATCTATTGTATTCGCCACCTACTATAGTTCTGCGCTAAGCCTCGTGTCATTTAAGAACCGCAACAGGCTTTTGGCGCCAGATTGTTTTACCTCCTCAGGTTGTAGGTAGGTGTGAAACCACCCAAGTGGGTGTATCTTTTTCGCATCAGCGGGCCACACTCGCACAAGGTGCAGGGGAGTTTCCTCTGCGTCTTGGCAGAACCTACACATTTTCGCGAACCGGAGCTTAGGGAGTTAATGGGAGTTAGGGAGTTAATGGGCCCTTGCTGAGTTGGCCACGAAGACTCATTCTGTTCAGGGTTGGTCACGCTCACGGGTCAACACCTATCCGACGGCCTCCACGCATGGAGTGCGAGCCTGGGTAGGACTCTGGCCTTATGGTCAGTTTCCCATAGGAATCAACCATCTGGCGCTCCTGGACGGTCTGCGCACCGTGCGGCATAAGCCAATCGATTGCACACTCTGACTGATAGTCGGGGGAGTCTGGAAGCAGTACTGTTTCCTATAGAGCGGGGGTGGTTGCGGACCTTACGGCAACTGCTTTTGAAACGACCACCGGCTACCCGATCCTGGGTGAACAGCCGGGCAAAGGATGCCGTGGTCCGCGATAGATTCGGTATACACCGTTTCACCGCTTCGACGAGAGGACCGCGCAAGCGACCTCGAACTCGTAACCAATCGAGAGACTGGAGTAATCTGGTCGCAATTAGAAGTAAGGGCGTGAGTGTAAACCCGCTGTTTAACACTTCTAACTATCTCGCGGTAAAGGCGTTGGCCTCTTACGGGCTTGTGGCGGAGCTAGACGGTGGACTGTTTTGTCCCCAAGTGTTCTGCGTTCACTCCAGGGAGATAGAACGACTAATCGTTAAAACTTCCTGAGGTGACGGGCTCGCTCGCTGTAGTCGACAATCCAAGTTGCACCTGAGCTTAAAGTTCTACATATATGTGTCTGTTCAGGCCACAATGCCCCGTCAGCGCCCTCACCAGTATGCGTAGATTGTACCTATTTAGCGATAAAGCCTCACGGGCAGTCTTACGGTTGTTCCACCATAGCTTTTAAACGATTAAACCGATTTAGAAATGTGTGATATTGTTAGAATCGTTTTGGCATTCTGAGTGTTCGATTACTTTTGACTATTTTTACTTTCACTGATCATTTGAGCAATCCCAAAATGACGCGGACTCTACCATCTGTTTAAATTGTATGTAAATATAATATTTTCATTTTAATGAAACGAAATGATTAAAGCAAATCAGCTCACGAAATCCAGTATTCACGACTTTGCATACCCAGTAATACGTGGGAAAGGCAATGAAACAGTACATTGTACCAATGCCTGACGTGTGAATACGATAAAGTCTGTGAAGTTGGTCTGGTCTGAATGTATTTTGTTGCCAAGATAAATAATAAAAACGACCATAAAGAGATAAATGAGAACGAACGTTTGTTACTAACGAACCTATTCACCACGACCACTTGCGTGGTCCATAATGGACCACGCAAGTGGGCCTAAATCACATCGTTGGGCCTAAATCACATCGTGAAATTTTGGTTGATGAAACTCATAATATTTTAGGTAGTATTTAGTATATGTTTGTAAGTTTGTATGTAGGGCTAATCTCCGAAACTGCTAGTCCGATTTCAAAAACTCTTTCATTAATGGAAATCTCTAGTATCGATGAGTGCTATAGGCTATATTTTATTGTAATTAACCCCTCCTATGGCGGGGTAAAATTTCTGCCCGGGATAGTTTTGTGCATAACTTTTAAACTACTATACGGATCGTAAAAAGAATAACTGCAAAATGATCACATTGAAATTTGAAATATTATAACGTTACAACATTATTTCGTAAAACAATTAAGATAATAATGAATAAATATTACAGTTAGCACAGCGCGGAAAGCGTCTAACCAAAAATGGTTAGCTCACATAGGAAGGGTTTCGTATTGGTTTTCAATACGAAATCATGATATTTGTAAATTTTTTCTACACATTAGTCTTGACTACACAGGTACCTTGTTGAACTGAAATCACGTTGTTAAATTTTGATTCTATTATTACTAAAACGAGCGACACCAATAATATTCAAAGTCTGCCATATTAATGAAAATCTATATCTTATATATAAAAATGATTCGCCGTGCGTTAGTCTCGCAGGATCTCGGAAATGACTCGATTTGAATGATTTTTTAAGCTATTGCATAGCTTTTATCGCGGGCCTAGGCCAGCGCGGCGACCGAATGAAGAAATTTCTTAACCAAAATTAATGATTTTAAATTGATAATTACGTCTAAACGAGTACTGCTTACGATTCGAAAAAAATATATGTTAAACAAGAACATTTTCCTAATATTCATAGCTTTCAATATTTTAGATTTTGTTTATATTACATAGTGTAATTAATTTGTGAAATTAGGTCTAACCGAACACAAAAACGACTACTACGCAAATACTATCTGGCGTATTATTATCAAACCTACACCATTTTAAAGATAATTTAATTATCTATCTTTTTATCTACGATTTTTTTCGAATAATCCGTTTTTTTTAATTTATCGAATAAAAAATTCGTGCGCGGCGCTCTATCGTAAGACTTTTAAATTATTCCGAATCATTTGCTACCCCAGCCGCAAATGATTCGGAATAATTTCAACGTTTTCCGATAGAGCGCAGTTATCTGATATCAGAAAAAATAAAATAAATAAATAATTATAATTGCATAAGTTGTTAAAAATACTATGCAATAGCTTTACCGCGGCAGTCCCCGAGTGCCACACGTATTATTTTTTTTTTGTTTTGTTTGCCTTGATTCAGGGGTGGTTTACGAGAAATATTTAGGAAAAACTCAAAGAAACAACTGAAAATAGAAAAAAACGAAATTGGTAATTTTCAATAAATGCGTTCGCGGCGATCCTATTGTTTGACAGCTGCGCCATCCATAACTGTTATTCATTCCGTGCGATTGTGTAAAATTTCAAAAAGTCAAAAAAAGTCAAAAAACTAAAAAAAAAGTCAAAAAAGTCAAAAAAAGTCAAAAAGGTCGAAAACGTCGAAAAAATCGAAAAAGTCGGAAAAGTAAAAAAAGTCAAAAAATTCAAAAAAGTCAAAAAAGTAAAAAAAGTCTAAAAAGTACGAAAAGTCGAAAAATGCAAATGTCATCATGTAAATTAAATACATTGAATTTATTTTAATTACAAACGACTTTCATTTAATCACCAAACGAAACTCAAACCGTACATGATTCGGCCATATTATAGATTTCAATGAATCGGATTTGGAATGTTGATTAGGATCAATAAACGCTTATGAAGAGTTACAATCAAATCAATTTTAGGTGGTACGGAGTTCACCGGGTCATCTAGTATTATATATTTTTTGGAAAAATACCATTTTAATACCACGAAAAATACTACGAATATATTTTTTTTTACCGACTTCAAAAATAGGAGGAGGTTATTAATTCGGTTGTATCGTTTTTTTAATATTTGTTATTTCAGATCTACGTCATTTATGAACCGAATTGGAAAATTCTTTATTTATTTGGACGGATATACTTCCTGATTGCTCCCATTTTTATCAAAACCTGTTCTGATGTTGGTATCCATGAGGAATTGATGGAACTCCTCAAATATTATCATATGAAGTTGAAAATTTACATGTTGCTTCAGTTCCGATGACAATGTATTGTTTTATGGTAAGCATGACCTGATTCTTCACCCATATTTGGCTCCCGATCAGGGAACTCTTCAACGGCCAACAGTACAGACACGAAATTTCGTATACGCACTCAGTTATGATAGCCCGTTCTAACTTTTACCACGACATGACTACGGCAACTAGAGTTGTCTACTGCAACGGTCGAACCCGTCACCTAAGGAAGTTTTAACGATTAGTCGTTCTATCTCCCTGAAGTGAGCGCAGAAGACTTGGACAAAACAGTCCACCGTCAAGCTCCGCCACATGCCCGTAAGAGGCCAATGCCGCGAGATAGCCAGGAGTGTTACCCAGCGGGCTTACAATCACGCCCTTACTTCCAATTGCGACCAGATTACTCCAGTCTCTCGATTGGTTATGAGTTCGAGGTTGCTCGCGCGGTCTTCTCTCTTACGAAGCGGTGAAACGGTGTATACCGAATCTATCGCGGACCACGTCATCCTTTGCCCGGCAGTTCACCCAGGATCGGGTAGCCGAAGGTTGTTTCAAGAGCAGTCGCCGTAAGGTCCCGCAAACACTCCCGCTCTGTAGGAAACAGTACTTCTTCCAGACTCCCCCGACTGTTAGTCAGAGGGAGCTAACGGGCCCATGATGAGGTGGCCACGATGACCCATGTGTTCAGGGTCGGTCACACTCACGGGTCAACACCCATCCGATGGCCTCCACGCATGGGGTGCGAACCTGGGTAGGACACTGGGTCAACCAGGCTCATCAAACCTCTGGCGCTCCTGGACGGTCTGCGCACCGAGCGGCGCAAGCCAATCGATTGTGCTCTCCGACTAACAGTCGGGGGAGTCTGGGAACTGTATTGTTTCCTATAGAGCGGGGGTGGTTGCCTACCTTACGGCGACTGCTCTTGAAATGACCATTGGCCATCCGATCCCGGTTCAGAGTCGGGCAAAGGACGCCTTGGTCCGCGATAGATTCGGTGCACACCGTTTCACCACTTCGTAAGGGAGAGGACCGCGCAAGCGATCTCGAACTCGGAACCAATCGAGAGACCGGAGAAATCTGGTCACAATTGGAAGTGAGGGCACGAGTATCTCGAGCCCGCCGGGTTTATTCCTGGCTAACTCGCGGTAAGGCGTTGGACTCTCACGGGTTGTGACGTAGCTGGACGTAGAATTGTACTGTCCAAAGTCTTCTACGTTCACTGCAGGGCGACAGAACGACTAATCGTTAAAACGTCCTGTGGTGACGGGCTCGCCCGTTGTAGTTGACACTGCAAGTTGTTCGTCAGAGTGCACAATCGATTGGCTTACGCCGCACGGTGCGCAGACCGTCCAGGAGCGCCAGAAGGTTGATTTATAGAGGAAACTAGCCCTAAGGTCAGAGTCCTACCCGGGCTCGCACTTTATGCGTGGAGGTCGCCGGATGTTGACCCGTGAGTGTGATCAATCCTGAACAGAATGGGTCTTCGTGGCCAACTCAGCAAGGACCCATTAGATCCCTACAGGACCAGGGTACCTAGGGTTAGCTTCCAACGAGGAAACTCCTTAACGGCCAACAGTAAAATGGCTGCTGCACTTAAAAAAAAAAAAAGTCATTTCTGTTATTTGCATTACGATTTAGGCGTAACAACCTCACATGCTTGATTTAATACGCAATCAGTTTGCGATTTTCCATGCAAAAAGCATACAATTTCGCGTTACACAACCGAACAAAACACTCTCAAGCTCACAATGTTACACTTCTTTACCTATTTTCACACCCGATCTATGGCGAATATTACACGCTTGATATTTATTGTTATATTTTTATTGTTATCCAGATCAACGTCCTCAAAAATAAGGAAAAAACAAAGATGAGCGGTGTTTAAACAAAATTAGAAAACTCAATTATAACTGGACATAATGAGAACATACAGAAAAAAAGACGAAAGACTTAATGAAACGGTATACTAGAAATTGGAGGAGACAAGAAGGACGTCAAATTAAAAGATGGGAATATGACTTACTAAAAGGATGGAGAAGGATAGATCGGGACAGAGGTGAATGAAAGAAAATTGGGGAGGCCTATATCAAAGGGCAACCTGCTCAACAAACTGGCTTCTGAAGAACATGATATATGATTTCAAAATAAGATTCAAAATATTATTGTCACATCACATAGGGCAAAGCGGTACAATACGGTCAGTAGGGCGGTGTCGACTACAACGGGCGAACCCGTCACCCCAAGCTGGTATAACGATATGTTAAGGTTCTTTCAGCCGAGGGATGAATGTAGAAGAGACAAGACAATCACTGTCTAGCTCCGCCAACAAGCCCGTCAGAGGCCAACTCTTTACGGCGAGGCACAGGAAAAGGTAACCAGCGGATGAGACTGCCGCCCCCTGACTACCAGTTTGGAAAGATATCTCCGTCTGGAATTAACCTTCAGGATACCTCCTACCTCCCGACTGGTTACAGGATTAAGGTCGCTTGCGCATTACTCTCCCTTATGAAGCGGTGATAAGCGAATCTATCGCAGATCATGGCATCCGTTGCCCAGCTTATTCACCCGGGATCGGGTGGCCGAATGGTCGTTTCAAGAGCAGTTGCCATAAGGTTAACAACCACGCCTGCTCTATAGGAAACAATACTGTTTTTCCAGACTCCAATAGCTGTCGGTCAGAATGCACAATCAATTGGCTGACCAGGAGCGCCAGAAGATTGACTCCTAGGGGAGACTAGCCCGCAGGCCAGCGTTCTACCTTGGCTCTCCCTTCTGCGTGGAGGCCACCGGATGTGTGTTGACCCGTGCGTTTGACCGACCCTATTCGGGTCTTAGCGGCAGACTGCAACATGACCCATTAGCTCCCTAAATTAAATACAGTCAGTTAAATTAAATAAATACATTTAATATTATTATTTTCTATACATACCGTTTTATTATTATTATCTATACGAGTTTCTTGAATTAAAATAAACTCTGAACTTTGAGTTTCGGCCGTTGCTTTATAAACTTCTCATAAACACTCCCCTTCTTTGCCATTTCGGTATAATGGCTGTGTGGCATTTCGTCCGCAGAGCAGCCCAATTGTTTCGTCCTTAATAACTCACTATGAAGGCGAAACAACATTCACGTTCACCTCTTAGTAATTTTCATATTGCGTTGCATGCAACCTTTAGAAAATGTAGTAAATGACATAAGGAATTAAGTGACAAAATATCTATGCAACTACAATAACAACTAAAGTTTATTTATCAGAGGAACTGCTCAACAAATTTGAACGTTTGCAAAATGTATGCATACGTTCATCTTCGGTGTCCGTAAATATGATCAAGTGTCCGACTATAGGGCACAGTTAAAGTGGTTGCCAGTACGCCAAAGAAGAAATGTTGATATACTTGCTCTCCTATATCGTCTACTCTCCCAATTAACACCATCCTATCTCCACGAGCTTTTTGACCCACTAAGTTGTTACGGTCTCGTACTTCGGTCAGCCTCTGACAGTTTACTAAAAATCAGAGTCATAATAGTGATTTCTATTCCTATTCTTTCAGTGTCCATAGAGCAAGACTCTGGAACGATCTCCCAGCAAACATACGAAACTCGCCGTCTTTACCATCGTTTAAGACTCACCTTAAGGATTACTACCTTTCTAAGAAGTAACCAGTTCTTCCCTTTCTCTCCTCTTCCTCTCCCAATTTCCTCTCCTCGGGCATTATTAGTTTTAAATTCTTCCACTTGTTTGTATTTTATGCAGACGGTCTGTATGTTATGTAATAATCTTTATTTCCACAATGCGCGCATGTACCACTGTGTTTAGGTTAGTTGTGAGACATTGCCATGTGACAATAAACTCGCCTTTTTGTATAATAATTAAGTGCAAATAAAGAGTATATTATTATTATTATTATTCTTATTAAAAGTGTCAATTTACAATTGACAAAAATCGGTTGTGTCACCCCAAGACGGTTCGTTTCTCAATATGGTTCGCTTCTCGGCTAGCCTCGGGTGGCTCGACTAAATCATGTTATTATGTTTGGTGTCGCTTGTATAAGAAATATTGAAACTAAAATTTAACAATGTGGTTTCGATCCTACAACGCATCTGTGTACCGAATTCTAGTCAAGTATCTAGTCCAATATTTGGATATTTATTTTTATTTATTTATTTATTTAGGTACATAGGATTAGGTATACAGTTCATTCATAGGTCATGTAATCTTATAATAATTATATAAATTATTAAATAATTAATATAGGGAGGTTTAACACATCTTACATGACCTTTACTGCCAATAGCACATCTAACTAGGCGATAATTTGGCCCGTCTCTAGATGTGCATATTTTTATGCAATTTTAAGAAATGAAGTGTTTTTTTTTTAATAAATTATTTGGACCTTCCACCTGTATATACACATAAATATACCAATTTTATAAAAAATATAGCTATGTAATAAATATATACATTTATAGTTGTAATTTAATAAAATTTAATTAAGAAAAATAGATAAGTGATACTAAATAAATTGTCGTGCGTTGCAAAGAAGTTGATCAGATTTTACATATCCCTTGTTAAGTAGCCATCTATTAAGGTTTGCTTTAAATATTTTTATGTTAGGATAATTTTTCATGTCTTCACTAAGGGAATTATATAATTTTGGGGCTATGTAGAATATATGTCTCTGGGCAAATGTTGTCCTGACTGACGGAATTATATAATTGATACTCGCGGACATTCTTGTGTTCAGATTGTTTTGAGTTCGTGCGTGGTCATCTCTAGATTTGTAGAATGCAAGAAGCGCTTGCTTAATGAATAACTGTTTAGCTGATAGCACATGGGATTGGGAAAATAACAAGGCATATGGATGACGCCGGTTTTTCCTGTGAATTACTCTCAATAATGAATTACTCTCAATAATTACTCTCAATATTGAAGTATGACTAGCGCGCCCTCTGTTGCAATAATGAATTACTCTCAATAATTACTCTCAATATTGAAGTATGACTAGCGCGCCCTCTGTTGCACCGATTTCAACCACAATGTTTTCAACTCTTGCTATTACCAAATGATGCCTGCATGTCAAATTTCAACTAAATCGGACGACGGGTTTCCTTCTGCTTTTGTGTATTAGGCACGCGTTATAAGTATTACGAACGAGTGGTTGATTGTCATGTGACAATGTCATGTGATGTGATGTGACACTATCGCTGCGCATCTCTTGGGAATAAGAGCGTGACGAATTCGTGTCGTTAGCTAGAAAATGTACTTTGCTCAAGCACTGTGACCAATCAATCTCCTCATTTCTCTTGATGGTGATGACGATGTCCTCCCAAGCTTGATAGTACCATATTATTGTATTGTTACCAGAATTTGATGTTTGCAAAGTTTCAAATAGATACGATAATTAGTTAAGCATTTCTAAGTAAGTAGTATGTATTTTTCGGACAGAAATAAATTCAAGAAAATGTCGCGACAATGTAAAAAAAAGTGGGTGTGATTTACTTAAAAATTTATTTTCTTCTTTTCAGAGCATTTTAATAGAAGCTTGATTTTAACCCAGTTGTTACTGAAACTGTTTTTTATCTTGTATCACAGTAGTTTTTTAGTATTATTACCTTAACGCATAAAGTAAACATGGAAAAATACAAAAAAAACTGACTTTTCAGGAAAGATCGGAAAATGTGGAATTTTTTAACGATCAGCAGTAATAGGCAGGTAGGTTAACACTCATATAACTACTACTTTATCGATGGTATCCTATTTTAAATTAAAGAAAAACTGTTATTACTATGAAAAAGGGTTTAAAGACTTATATTATCTATCCTATTGTACTTTTATTAACTATTATAACGTTATAACTTTTTACGTTAAGTAGATGAATTGACTTCCTAACCTAACCTAAACTAACCTATATCTCCTATCATAACTAGCTGAATATACACTTATAACCGTGCGAGACCTACCCGGGCTCGCACGTCTGCGTGAAGGCCGCCGGATGGGTGTTGACCAGTGTTGACCAGTGACCGACCCTAAACGTATGGGTCTGAGTGGTCTAACTGCAACAGGGCTTATTAGCTCCCAACCGGGATGGAACAATACAGTACAGACGCCTGTCACGTCAGAGGTAATACTATCAGCATCCCTATTAGGAACTACAAAGAAGATGATCAAGATCTCCCAGTCTTGAAGGGACAAGTAACAACAGAAGAAAGAGAAAACTTGGGTACCTCATCATCGCTTTGATCTGCCTCTTCGTCGGGTTGTTCGGTGGTTGTAGTTGTGGTTGTGGTAGTAGTCGACTTGGCGAAGTTCGAGGAGGTCCTCGCGCCGTCCGCCGACTTCGCCGCCAACGAGAACACCAGAATCAGTACTGAAAGAAAAATAACAAAAGAAAATTACAACCAAACCGATAAGGTGTTACTTTTACTCGCGCGGAAGGTTCCGTGCCTTATCTATACTAATATTATAAAGAGGTAAAGTTTGTGACGTTGTAAGAAGTAATCTCTGGATCTACTGAATTGATTTTGAAAATTCTTTTACCAATAAAAAGCCACGTTATTTGTGAGTGTCATAGGCTATATATTAATTTGAAAAATGAAAAGACTTTTTCGTGGTAGTCGGATTTGCAAAGTAAGTCGGAGAATAAGCGGTCGAACGAAAACGTTTCTAACTAACGCTGCCTTAACGATGAGAGATATATGATTAAGTTCTAGAGAAAGTTGTAGAGCTTGATAATGCCTACAAAAAAGTCAGCGACAGCATATGTCTAACTTTTATATTTAGGTAGCAAAAAGTAGTATTTTATATTAAAAACATCATTTAAATCGTTAGGTCATGTTTAATGGTCATATTATCAACAATTATGAATTACTAGCTGCGCCCCGCGGTTTCACCCGAAAATTTCACAATTTTCCACCACCCCGGGTTTCCCGTGGTGATGGAAAATTGTGATAATGATGATAGAAAACTATATATCTTTATAAATTATAGCCTATGTGTTATTCAGATGTGTAAGCTATATTATTGTAAAGTTTCATCAAAATCCATTCAGTAGATTTTGCGTGAATGAGTAACAAACATCATACATTCTTACAAACTTTCGCGTTTATAATAGTAGTAGGATTATCAAAATAATTAAATTTATCGTCTCAAGTGTTTAAAACAAAAGACTTTTCCCGTTTACTGCATATAATTTCCCTTTTACTGCATAATTAGTTAAAGAGATAATACGCTCACAAATAAGCCACTCACAAGAAGACACTCACAAATAACGGTATTATAGTCAAATTGGCATGCAAATACTGTGACGAACTACTCGTCACGAGAATTTACTTCCCTAAAATATATTAGTAAAACTCGGGTAACGTTACAATACATACATACATATGCAGTAAAAATATAACCCTTCTTTTGGCAGTCATGAAATAAATCATAGCACTCAGTACTAACCGAACCCCACTCATAATTTCATCACAGGTAAAAAGGTTTACCGCCCAGCGAAGTGGGCACGGGTCAGCTAGTTAAGAATAAGGTCTTAATATAAACAATTTTCACACGTGTGAAATCAAAGACAATTTGCCGCAGGAGATGGAATATGTTATTATCTGATGAATGTGTTAAAATATGATGGAATATTTTTATTATGAGAGTTCACAATGGGGGAGTTTATTATATTATTGCAATCTCTTACAACCAACCCTATTATTAAGTGTAAGTATGTATGACTGAGCGCATGTAACATTTTATGTAAGTATATGTATTGTTACTTCATTCGACCGACAGGGTAGAAACCTACTTTCATTAATTTTATCCCAACAGTAAATGCTGACATAGCCGGTAATCGAAGCTGTAACCTTGCAATGTAAGATCAGGCAACCTAACCGCTATACCACCAGGACGCAGTACCTAATATTCTCAGGAAAAATGAATACAGAAAACATCACAATACAGGTATATGATCCATTAGTAGCGGCATAATTTCATGGCAGACCGCGGCAATTTATAGAAATTTCTTGCAATATCGCTGCGCTCGACAAAAAGTACTATAACTATGGAACTGCTATAACAATCATAAAAAGAATCACTTTGCAATGATCGCATTGAAATTGTGTATATAGAATGCTGAAATCTCATTTTATAAAACAATTAGATAATTATGAATAAATATGAGAAATTCGAGAAAGTGAAAAAAACTCGGCATTTCTAACTTGTACTTGTCTTACAGAAAAATACGGTGATCTTTCTTAGATTCTGTATCAAAGGTAATATTTGGATTTGCTTATTTACGTACAAAAATATTTAGATATTAGCTCATTACCAATAAAAATTTTGATGATTTCTCTTTTTTGACAGTAGAATTTTACCAGAAATATACGCTAAATGACGCGCGAAATTATTCTAGCGGCCGTCTATGTGTCTATGGTAATAATAAGATATTTGGTATGGATTTTAGGATGCGTTCGAATTAGAAAATAATATTACTGTGCGCTCTGGGAGAAAGCCGCCAATATTGGTCGTTACGTAGTCAACGGTGTTCTGATGTGCAACCAAATTTGGTCTTTACGTAGCCGAAGGGTTAAAAACTTCCTGAGGTGACAAGTTCGCCCGTTGTAGTTGACAGCTCCAGTTGGGGTGACGGGTTCGCCCTTCGTAGTAGACAGATCCAAAGATAGTAACCATAGATGTAGTAAACGCTATAGTCAACAATTTAGTGGTCTTACCGATGCATATCTGTCCAGGCCATCGGTATTTCACCTTCTTCATTATGTCGAGATCTGAAAAATAAAAGAAAAAATTATATTAATAAAGAAGTCTAGTTAAATACATACTGGAACATGGCGCAGTTCAACAACGCCTTTGTCATGTGCCTCCTATTCAATTCTCTAATTCGGAGCAGATTAGAAGTCAACGCGGCAAATTGGGGTCTTTGCGAAATAGATACATATCCAGGTTGGAGTATATAGAAACGCTTTCTGGGGTAAGTGGAAAGTTATCAGACGCTCAGCATGGTTTTCGGCCAGGACGTTCCGCCACTACGAACCTCTCAGTGTTCACTGAATACGTAGCGGAACAATTTGACTCCCAGTGGAATTGTCAGGTGGACGTAGCCTATTTTGACTTTCGAAAAGCATTTGACCGGGTAGTTAATGACGTATTGCTCAGGGAACTGGCAATTGTGGGGTGCTCACATACACTCCTGCAGTTCTTCGCCAGTTACCTGAGAGACCGCCAACAATTTGTTAAATATTCCCGGACATCAACATCAGATTTGTACTTTACACACTCTGGGGTGAGCCAGCGATCAAATCTGGGCCCATTACTGTTTAATTTGCTCGTGAATACATTGCCAGATGTGATTACAAAACCAGCAGCCAGATTTTCGCGGATGACCTAAAATTATTCGCAAGAACGGGCAGTAAAGAATGCTGTACATTACTGCAGGATGACATAGACGCCATGTATCTTTGGAGCATACACCATATGTTATACACCGGCCAGATGGAACGACCTCATCAAAGAAGTTACAAAAGGGTCAATACAATCTGCGACCCGCCATGCAGAAGACAGGTCGAAGTGGAAGAGCCTCGTAGGCAAACTGTTGTCTAGTGGCCACGATCCTCAGTAATGAGGAAAGGACGGAGAAGAAGATACTCCAATACCTGTTAATGTTCTGTCATGACGTACTCGCGAGGTGACGCCCCGCTTGTACAAGTTATGACATTGATGGCAAGACACTATCACGAGTAAATCAAACAAGGGACCTAGGAGTGACCTTTGACTCACGGTTGACATACAGACAGCACATCTACACCCTAGTTGATAATTCTTACACATTGCTAGGTTTTGTAATGAGGCAGTTCAACAACACATTTATCATGTGCCTTCTATTCAATTCCATAATTCGGAGCAGATTAGAAGTCAACGCGGCAATATGGAGTCCTTACGAAAATAGCTACATATCCAGGCTGGAGAGTATACAGAAACGCTTTCTGAGGTTCCTATACTTTAAACAGCATGGATATTATCCATTTCTATATCCTACTGCATTTATTCTGGGGATGGTTTGGGTACAATTCTCTAAGCGTAAGAAGAGATTGGCTGTCAATCTGCCACATATATAAACTGCTTAGGGAGTTCGTTGATAATCCGACCATCCTTAGAAGAATCGGTCTGTTTGTACCCGCCAATTACTGCCGTGCTAGGACTCACGTATTGCTCGCGTTACCGCGAGCTAGAACTAACATCGTTCAACACTTCTTCACGGTGCGGACGTTTCGTACCCTAAATGCACAATGTTCGGCTGAGCCAGAATTGGATATTTGGATGGTGAACTTAGCACAACTGCAAAGTACGGTAATGGCATTTCTTAGCAATCAACTAAATAGGTAAATATGTATGCAGTATAATAATTGTTAAAAATTAGTACCTAGTATAATAAGAAAGATTAGATACTCATTGGATATATGTATGTAAGTATAATCGCTTCATATTAAGCTCTAAAGGATTGCTCTCTCTCGTTTGCTATAGTCTAGAATAATAGTATATATAGTAGAATAATAATGATAGTAATAGTAATAGAGTAGAATAATAATATTTATTATAATAGTAGTATAATATTAATAGTATGTTGTAGAATAATAGTTGAAGTCTAGAATAATAGCCTAGAAAGACAATTAACGATTTGGATTTATCTGTAAGGTTAATTTGTTTTGGGAATGTTTTGGGATATAATTAAATTAATAAATAAATACTCGTATATCATAACCTTAATATATATAAATTACGTGTCACGTTGTTTGTCCGCGATGGACTCCTAAACTACTTAACCGATTTGAATCAAATTTGCACACAATGTGCAGTTTGATCCAACTTGAAAGATAGGATAGCTTACGTCTTAATTTATAGTCGCGATATTATTTTATTGCAATGTCTATTATTTGACATTCGCAATTCCAAACGATTTTAACAGATCATAGATGGCGCTGCTATGTTAAACCTACAAACGTCATAGTCGGCCAAGAGTTATTCTAAATTCAAATTATTGTGAAGGTAATACAGTGAAATTATTCCTGCTTTTTAATTATTTGTGCTTCATTGTTCAAAACTCTTTAATTAAAATATATACATGTAAGTATTATCACATAGTTATAAAAGTGGAATAACTGCAGTATAGGAACCTCTCTCCAATTTTTTTCATTTTAATGCTAAATCTGGAAGAAAATTGTGTCGGTCGCTATAAATAAGCGAGATATAGGCATTCAAAGTTTAAATTTTAAAAACAGGCCAAAATAATATAATATAAAAATGGATGTTGGTATATCTGTATGCCCGTCTGTCCGAGTTTAATAGACTCCGAAACCGTTTGACCGATCACCATGAAAGTTGGCATATAATATGTATTTTTTCATGGTTAAGGTTTTTATATATATCCGCTTTGTTGCAACTTTCAACTAGACGGCGCTGCAGCACACCAACTTCTTTACTGCTCAACCGATCGCCATGAAAATTGGTATACATTGGTATTTGAGAACAGATATAACACGGGCAACGCCGGGTAATACCACTCGTATTTATATATAATTAACCTAAGATTAATCGCTTTCTGTTTTAATTTGACGAATTATTCCCGGCCGATGGAGCTACTGCCGGCCAATTCGTTGGCTGTGTAGCAGTAACTGCTGGGTATAGCGTTAGTAGAGGCGACAACGATGGCCGGCGAGTAGTGGATCGCCCGCATCGTCACATTAAAAAATAGGTACTGTATATTTAAAAAAACATCATTAACCAGCGATAACAATAATAACATTCAGTAATAAGTGCCATCTATGGCTTTTTATTATGTAGAATATAATGCCATCGATATATATTTTATACTAGATGACCCGGTGAACTTCGTACCACTTAAAATTGATTTGATTGTAACTCTTCATAAGCGTTTATTGATCCTAATCAACCTTCCAAATCCAATTCATTGAATTCTATAATATGGCCGAATCATGTACGGTTTGAGTTTCGATTGGTGATTAAATGAAAGTCGTTTGTAATTAAAATAAATTCAATGTATTTAATTTATATGATGAAATATAAATTCTTTTTCAACTTTTCCGACTTTTACGACTTTTTCGGCTTTTTCGACTTTTCCGACTTTTTCGACTTTTCGACTATTTTGCATTTTTCGACTTTTCCGACTTTTTTGACTTTTTTGACATTTTCGACTTTTTCGACATTTTTGACATTTTCAACTCTTGACTTTTTCGACTTTTTGACTTTTTGAAATTTTACACAATCGCACGGAATGAATAACAGTTATAGATGGCGCAGCTGTCAAACAATTGGATCGCCGCGAACGCCATCTATTGAAAGTGGCCCATTTCCCAAAATGACCAATTTCGATTTTTTCGATTTTTCCTAAATATTTTTTTTTGTAAACCACCCCTGAATCGAGGCAAACAAAACAAAAAAATAATAATTCAAATCGGTCGAGTCATTTTCGAGATCTTGCGAGACTAACGCACGGCGATTCATTTTTATATATATATAAGAAAGAAGAAGATGGATGGCATTACATACCCGTGTGTGTGCGCGTGTCTGCGTGTGTGAGGGTGTGTGTGGGTGTGTTTGAGGGTGTGTCAGGGTGTGTGTGTGTGTGTGTCTGTGTGTGTTTGTGTGTGTGTATTTCTCCACGATAACGCCCAAGCGCTTCGTCCGATTAAGTTGAAATTTGGCATGCAGGCATCATTTGGTTATGGCAAGATTTGAAAAGATCGTGGTTGAAATCATAATGAACATTACGGCATTATCGTCATAATTTTCTTACGGGGAACAAGATGGCATTACGTATACATCAACGTGTAGATGGCATTACCGCGACAGGTATTCTATCTAGATAGACTTATCAGTCTATCTAGATAGAATACATATCTGTTACCCAATCCTATCTGTTACCTATTACATGCTATTACGCACTTTAATGTTCAGATAGACTGATAAGTGTTTAAGCGCCATCTACAGTGCGACTCCATAATTTTATACCACCAAAGTCCCCATACAGAATATAATAATCAATTTTGGGAACTATGTGTACCATCTATAGTCACATTGGTACCTTTTTCACAACGATCGAGACCTTTTTCACACCTATCGTGGAATGTCTAATGGCTTGATATTGTTAGACTAAATCGCCTTGATCGCTTAATAATATTAATTATTTATACGTATCAATTTTCAAGCAAAAACATTAATAATAACATTTTCTTCCGAATCTTTCAATGACAGCTGAATAAGCAATACAATTAATTTAGGAAAAGTTATTGTAGTAAAAATTAATAGGACGCTAGGCTAAAAAGCTAAACGATTAGGACTATTAATTAGTGAAACCCTAACAGTTCGATTTCGAAGTGTGTATTAAAATACATTATTCATGTGTATTAAAATACATCATACAGATATATTAAAATATATCTGTATGATGTACACATTTTAAAATTATTGTTATAATTGTAAAATCGAAATCGGTAATCACCGAGTTTAACATGGTAAGTAGCTAACCGATTAAGACTATTAATTAGTGTAACAGTAACAGTTCGATTTCGAAATCATCAGTATTTAGTGCGTATTTTAATATATTTTCGTATTATTCTGCGGTTGTATGGAATCGGTTGGGAATGGCTTTGCGATCGAAATCAATTGCAGTATTTAAGGACCACTTTAAAAGTTTATTATTAAAGGAAGATATTTAGATGTCATAATTTGACTTTATTTTAAAATAACTATTGCTAATTGGATTATTACTATTGTCTTCGTTTATTTATTAATTTGTAACCTGATTATTTAATGTTAAATATTTTGATTTTGATTATTTTTGATTTATTATATGTAGATTATTAAATTTATGTAATTACGTTATTTTATTTTAATATCATTTGATGTTAAATATCTTGATTTTGATTATTTCGATTTGTGTATTTATTTGATTATGATTATTTGGATTTTTCGTTTTAAGATTTATTTGATTTGGTTATTTTATTTTAAAAATCATATACCTATGTATCAATAATTAATAGGTGTGTCCTGAAAACCAGAATAAGAGATATCCTGAGGATACCCCTAATTTGCAGCGTTTGTAGCTTTATTTCATAGTCTTTGTCTATTTATAGTTTTAATTTTTAATCTGTAGGTTCTTGTTTTTTTTTTGTATATGTTGTTTATAACAGCTGCAAATAAATAAATAAATAAATATCTGTCTAAAATACACATTTTACAATTATTGTTAGGTTCCTATACTGCAATATTTACTCTGATCGTTGGTAGTATAAAGTTCAAGATGTTATGATCGAACCCGGTGCAGCGGTCAGTTTGTGCCTTTAAAGCGTTTGTTAAAGTGTTCCACGCAGGTGGAATCGATCTCGATAGTATAATAAACGATTACAACTTGTTGGGAAGCACTGTTTATTTTATGACATTATAACGACACTTTTGTCAAATAGTATTTCGTAGACTATACACGTTGCATTTCGTAATAAAATACTGGTTTCCATATGTAAGTGTTCGAGCCATCTAATACCCTTTATAATACAATCAATGCTGTTACATAAGTGTGTGTGTGTGTGTGTGTGTGTGTGTGTGTGAGAGAGAGAGAGAGAGAGAGAGAGAGAGAGAGAGAGAGAGAGAGAGAGAGAGAGAGAGAGAGAGAGAGAGAGAGAAAGAGAGTGTGTGTTGAGTGTGTCGGTTTAGAGTGTGAGCGTATGTAATGGTAATGATAGTAACAATTATCAGTAAAATAGCTAAAAATAGCTAGTTTATTGTATTGGCGACAGTGACGTAACTAATCCGGTGATGTCGGTGAGGCCTAGCAGGCGTATTAAGCACCAAAAGCGCCATTGTGCGGACTGCACGCTTCTGCATAACGAAATGTGATACCGCGTGGCCCGCTAAAGTTCTTTGGAACGTGTCGAACTCCAAATGAAAACGCGGACCATATAAAGTAGTTACACTATAAATATATAGGTAATGTAGCTAGACACACAATAACAATCACACATCCTATATGCCATAAAACGCTTTACTTTTCTTATGTTCGTAGCACCGAGTTCGCATCGCAGATTTGGAATCCGCAATATGGCGTGTATAAAAATAGGGTAGAGGGCTTCCAAAGACGTTTTATTAGATATCTGGACTATCGTGAGCACTTGGGACTTGGAACTTACGAGAGCAGGCTGAACTATTTTAGTCTCTGTTCACTGGAAGACCGCCGCACAGCGGCTGATGTGACATTATTGCATAAAATAATACATAACAAAATTGATAGCCCTCATTTGGTAAAGAAATTTTCGTTGTTGGTTCCGCCACGAAGGGTTCGCTCTCCTCGTACGTTCGAAATCCCTCGTGTGAACACCAGTTACGCCCTAAACTCTGTTATGCACCGCTTGATCACCATATATAACAGTCGATTCGAAGATATCGACATTTTTTACTTAAATCAACCTAAATTCAGAGAGGCTGTCCTTAGCTCACTAGGCGTCTAGGAAGTGATTATATAGTGAGTATACAAATTGTTTCAAAACACTCAAATTGTTTCAAATGAGAAAAGCAAAGAGTATAATTTGAATACCTATATCATATCCTACATATATCCCATCCCTCTCCTTTCCTATCTTTGTAATTTCGATTGTAATTAAATTTAATTCGATGTAAGTTCGATTGTCCTACATCCTATCGATGTAAGTTCGATTGTAATTTAATTTAATTTAATTTAGTGCAATGCAAATTTTGATTTACCGTATAAGAAAATAATGTAGGAAACATTATAAATAGGATAGAAAACGAATTTACCGCGTGAAATTTGTAGGACCCGACGTTTCGGTGACGTTGCAGCCGCCGTTGTCTAGGGTAGACTGAAGAGCTGTCAGTCCGTTGTTTTGCGGGTAGACCGCAAACCGCTGCCGCCACTGCGTAGGTTATAACGGTGGTGGGGGTCCGGGCTCGGAGCGCGGGAATTTTTAAAATCCGTCTTGCACACAACACTCACTGTATCCTGTTTTACGTCTTTGCGTTCGGCGTTAGGATACGTAAGACGTAAAACAGGATACAGTGAGTGTTGTGTGCAAGACGGATTTTAAAAATTCCCGCGCTCCGAGCCCGGACCCCCACCACCGTTATAACCTACGCAGTTGCGGCAGCGGTTTGCGGTCTACCCGCAAAACAACGGACTGACAGCTCTTCAGTCTACCCTAGACAACGGCGGCTGCAACGTCACCGAAACGTCGGGTCCTACAAATTTCACGCGGTAAATTCGTTTTCTATCCTATTTATAATGTCAAACAACCGCGATAGTCTTCGATTTTATAATGTAGGAAACAATTAATCGGCCAGCGAAACACTGTATTAGAATAATTAGTAATAATTAATGAAGCGCTGTATGTTTCCCGAGAATAAAATAAATAAATAATGCATATAAGTAAGTAGGGTGAGGTGCCTTTTGTTCAATTTTGAACTGGGGACCATTTTTGTTTAGTTACACCACTGATTGACGATGATTTGGTTTACGGAGTATTTATAGGTGGTATAATTTAAATAGTGGTTGCTTAAGCCGGCGAAACCGGCCAAAGCGTCACTGGTTTTGTAATCAATGGTGTGCGGTTTGTACTCGTTAGTTCAGTTTGCCGCTCTGCTAGAGCTGTTACTGCCGGCCGGTTGGTTGGCTGTATAGCAGTAACTGCTGGGTTTAGTGGTTGTAGAGGCGGCAACGACGGCTAGCGACTAGTAGATCGCCCGTATCACTTTCACTCGCGCGCACCGCTGTTGGATTACAAATGCTGATTGTTCCGGCCTCGGTGCAACGCGCGTGATCTGCTTTCGATCGTTTCCCCAATCATTCGCAGATAGATGCGTCCGCGCGGTTAAGTACCCTGCCACATTGAACATCACTAACAAGTGCTCTGTTTTAACCGTCACTAAGAAGAAAACACCTTGCTTTTTCCCATACACAATAAACGGGTCAATTTTAAAAAGGTCAACCGAGGTGAGGGACCTGGGAATTACATTTGATACGCAGTTAAATTTCCGTGCACACATTACAAATATTTGTAATCGTGCTAGCAAAATCGTCGGTTTTGTTATTCGCATATGTCAACAGTTTAATAATATTCATGTAATGTTTCTACTATACAATTGTTTAGTCCGTAGCTTACTTAAATATAACTCGGTCATCTGGTGTACAAGTGAAAACAAATACATTCAGATGGTAGAATGTATTCAAAGAAAACTTTTAAGATATATTTTTGAAACGCATCGATATATTTACCCAATTATATTTGCATATAAATTAATTCAAGGAACTATTTATTTGCCAGAGATACTATGTAAGTTTGAATTGTACGTACCGGTAAATTACACAGCGAGGAGATCGCATCTATTGTTTAATGTGCCGTACCATCGTACAAATATTTTTGTAGACAGGCCACAGGCAAATATTTTTGTATTTTTGTGGGAAGGGTTATAGCTCTTCTTAATTCCTTACCCACAGAAATAGACATCTTTTGTATATCCCTTTAGCAGGTAAAAAGGCAACTCCCTGCTATCTCATGTTTATCATAATCTGTCTTTTATTTAGTTTATATTTTTACGTTTTTTTCTTGTTCAATGTTAGCATTAATTTAGTTATGTAAGTCATTTATTTTTAGACTTACACTCTAGCTTTAATATTCAAGGGCTAATTGGATTCGTCTGTAATGCTCTTAAATAATAGTTGAAACTAATAAATAATAAATAAATAAGAGAAGAATAATAATTAAAGTTGTTCATTCGCATAACACGCGGAACAACTTTCTGTCACCTCAGCAAGGCGGTGTCGAATATAGCGGGCGAACCCGTCCTCTAGGCTGGTATAACGATATGTGATCGTTCTTTCAGCTGTGGGATGAACGTAGAAGATTCATAGACAAAACAATCTACTGTCTAGCTCCGCCAACAATCCCGTTAGAGGCCAAAGCCTTACAGCGAGGCACCGGGAGAGATAACCAGCGGGCACCCTAACTACCAGTTTTGGTAGGGTATCTCCGTCTGGAGTTAACCTTCAGGATACCTCCGTCCTCCCGACTGGTTACGGGTCCATAGTCGCTTACGCGGCCTCTACCGACTGTATTACAGCGGTAATTCAATTTGAATTTATCGCGGACCTGGGCGTCCTTTGCCCGTAGTGCCACACGGGATCGGGTGGCTCAAAGTCAGTTCAAGATTGGCAGGGTAGCAGGTAAACATCTACCGCCGCTGCTTAGGAGACATCATATTTGAATAGTCTCCAGACTCCTCCAGCAAATAGTCAGAGGGCACAACCAATTGGTGTCGCCGAACGGTGCTCAAACCGTCCAGTAGCGCCGGGATGAAACCGGTCCACTAGCTTGAGTGCTTAAAATTTCACTGCGTGATAGGATCCGAAATAAGGAAATCTGTAAAAGCACCAAGGCCACTGACATTGCTCGTAACATTACCAACTTAAAATGGTAATGGCTAGGCTATTAAAAGCTTGCAGAACCGAGAAACGTTGGGGGAAAAAGGTTTTTGAATGGCGACCACAAACCTGCAGACAGTGTGAGACGGATTCCATTGTGCGTCAGGGTCTTGGAGACGTACAATTTAAGAAAAAAGTCCAGGATCATACTATTTAGAACCAAATTGATTCTATTAGTGACTTTGAGAGTGTTGACATTTATAATCATTCATCATTATTTTTTTTATAAAATATATATTTTTTACTATTAACATTATTAAACTCGATCATTTTGATAATCGTAGATTAATTACATTATTTAAAATTGTTTAGACTATTTTTATTGTCTCATTTTTATTACTGTATTTTTGTTGTAATTTTATAATTGTAATATTTCTAATTTGACTTTTTTATAATAACTGACTATTCCTTTTTTATATTTGGACTATCTGTATTTTTCATTTACAAATAGGTACTCAGGTATTTTAGCAGCTGAAATAGTTTTTAGAAGACGATATATTTTTATTTGAAATGTAATTAATAACCGTTTTTACAATTTTAAAAATTGATTGTCACCAGAAGACTTTCCCGGCAAGTAGACAGGGAGTTAATTGATCTGAATAATAATTTCATAAATAGAATTTATCAGCTCCCTCTCTCAGGCGACGGTCGAACCCGTGGTTTCTTCGAACCACTGGGTTCTATTGCGACTGCCTTTGGCGGCATGATTCTTTTCTCAGCTAAGGACGGGGTTTCGCCAAGCGCCAAAAGTAGGAGCTTATATTTTATTAACTTGTATTGCGAAATTTGAATATTATTAGTATTGAGATGTGTGGTTAGGGGAGCTAGGGGTACCCCAACACCTTAACTACCCTCAACTCACCCCCACCCAACCCCTGCCCCCCCTCTACTACCATCCCCCCTTACCTAACCCCTCAACCCCACCACCCCCCAACCCTCCTTATGAATATTTCTTATTTAATTTATATTTTAATTTTGGTTAGTATTTTTCATTATAATTTCACTTTTTATTTTTTTAACACGCTTATCTATTTTCCGTATTCTATTTTAGTTATTTCTTATCGTGAATAACTAATGTTAGTCATTATGAGTTACTAACTAATAGACAATGGCCATGGTATAAAGGTTTTGTTTTTGACTTGCCGAATATATGTACATATATACAAATCTAAAGGGCTAACTGCCTTAGAACAACTCCTGGCACTTTGGCGGCAGAAGTACACATATCCAGAAGTGCTCATATCAGCTATGTTTATGGCATGTAAATAAATTAAATTACTGAGACATATGCTTTGTAAATTCGTTAATTAATAAACAAGCGGCGGGTGTAAATCTTGGCCTGTCATTTCTGAGAGTTGAAGGTCAAAAATATAGCACTTTAGAAAAAAGATCATAAGAAAGAAAGTACTTGATCGATCATGAAAAAAGAAATTGTAGAATAATCGCATTGAAATTTGAAATATAAAACATTAAACCCTCATTTTGTAAAACAATTAGATAATTATGAATAATTATTAGAAATTTGAAGAACTGAATAAAACTCTTATTGTTCAGGGATGTAGTCGTTTTATCTCAAAATACGAAACCCTATCTAGAAATCGTAAACACATTTGTGTACTTTATTACATGCTTTACTAAATCTATCAGTTTGTTTTATTTATTTTCATACATATATCCGAGGAGAAGCTACATAATATCCGATGAGAAGCACAGATCCGAGCAATGGCAGCACTCGACTAAGTGCCCCCAGAAAACAAACAATTATATTAGGGATTCTAGACTGCGAGAAGCACGACTGAATAATCGTACAATACAGAATTTATCCGTCTTTCTCACACATATCTAACAGAGGGTGGTTGCACTGTGATTTTGGTGTAAATTTAGTTCGTTGAGAGCGTGTTTTTTGGGACGTTACTGGGCATTGACTACAATACATGGTACCTTATTCGGGACGTTACTGTCTTGAGGGGTTATAAATAAATTAATATATAAATGTGCAGGTACTGTAAAGCATTCCTTTATAAATTTCAACTGCAGTTTGCTAAATAAGTAGGCATATCAGTTGCTGGGAATATCAGTATGCTACTGGCGCGCCTGTGATAGATAGATATCTTTAAGCACACCTACTCTCTTATTAGCAAGTAGGTAAGCTTATCGTCTTTTGAGATTTTCTTTTTCAGTTAGCCGACAACAACAACGTCTTGCTTACTTAATTCACATACAAAAAAAATCGGTTGTATCACCTTAAGAATTTCCCGGCAAGCAGAACCCCCTTGTTCTGAACCCCTTTACATCACCCTTCCTCCACCTCGCCAACTCCCCCCCCCCCCCCCCATAGTGATTGAGTTAAGTGACCATGATAGCAAAGTAGCACATTTTAGTATGTTGTAGTATTTTCGTGGTATTAAAATTGTAGTTTTCCAAAAATGATGTAGCATTTTCTTCTTCTTTATTATTGATTATTTATCAATGTTATTATATACGGCCAAATAAATTGCTATTAGTTTCGCCGGACATCGCCAGCTGCATGTCGCTTGCTTAAAGGGGTTGCCAAAATGTACTATGGCATTGGGCGTGGGAGCTAATGGGCCCTTGCTGAGTTTTCCACGGAGACCCATTCTGTTCAGGGTTGGTCACAATCACGGGTCAACACCCAACCGGCGGCCTCCACGCATGAAGTGCAATCCCGGGCAGGACTCTGGCCTTATAGGGCTAGTTTCCCCTAGGAATCAACTTTCTGGCGCTCCTGGACGGTCTGCGCACCGTGCGGCGTAATCCAATCTACTGTGCACTCTGACTAACAGTCGGGGGAGTCTGGAAGCAGTACTGTTTCCTATAGAGCGGGGGTGGTTGCGGACCTTACGGTGACTGCTCTTGAAACGACCATCGGCTACCCGATCCTGGGTGAACAGCCGGGCAAAGGATGCCGTGGTTTGCGATAGATTCAGCGCACACCGTCTCACCGCTTCGTTAGGGAGAGGACCGCGCAAGCGACCTCGAGCTCGTAACCAATCGAGAGACCGGAGTAATCTGGTCACAATTTGAAGTAAGGGTGTTAACCCACCTAGTTGTCTCGCGTGGCGGAGCTTGACGAGTAGGTATGTGGCCGAGCTTGACGAAGGACTGTTTTTGTCCAAGTCTCCTGCGTTCACCTCACGGGGGATAGAACGACTAATCGTTAAAACTTCCTGAGGTGACGGGTTCGCTCGTTGTAGTTGACAACTCTATTTATGGCATTGTGCTATCTAATCCTACTAATATTATAAACGCGAAAGTTTGTAAGAATGTATGGATGTTTGTTACTCTTTCACGCAAAAACTACTGAATGGATTTTGATGAAACTTTACAATAATATAGCTTACACATCAGAATAACACATAGGCTATAATTTATAAAGTAAGTCAAGTAAAACTGTCTAGTAGGAAAAAATCTAAGAAATTGATATTCGAAATTCAAATTCTAAACGTCAACATATATTTTGAAAATTTTCTCAACAATAATAAATAAATACAAACGGAGCTGCCATGGAATTCACCGACCGGAGTCGGGCCCATCATAATACTATTTTTTTTACACTTCTGGGGGGTGAGCAGTGGATTCCGGACTTACGAACCGGCTGTGGTAGGTTTAGGACAGCTGTCTTGCCACATGTGAGCGTTCACCTTGCCACCCATTCACTCCCCCTTCGAAGCCATAGAATTTGAGATGCGCAAATCGCAGTTTTAGATAATTTTTCTAAGAAAGAGTTGATTATTTTTCTGGAAAGGCCAAGATCTTTAAAGAGGTGAAATAGAGATTTAGCTGGCAGGCCACGAGCGCCAACTTCCACCGCGTGAAGGTGAACAGTGAAGCCGTTCCGGGTTACGGCATTTGCAAGATCATGGTATTTATTTAATTTGTACTCGTGGTCTTTTGGGATATTTGATTCCCATGGAACAGTTAATTCTACGATAAGAGCCACCTTCCGAGATAGAGAGTAAAGAGTTATATCTGGACGGAGGGCTGTGCATCCGAGACTTTCAGGGAATTTATACTGCTTAGAGACCGAATCAACCTCCAGAATCCAATCTGTAGCTTTCTCGATTATTGAGAAAGGTTTTGTAGTTAAATGTTTTTTGCCTTTAGAGCCATCCCGCACAAACTGTATTGGGGGTTTGGAGGATACTGTCAAACCCTTGTTGGCACGAGCCACTGAGAGACTAATTACCTCGCGAATAACAGCGAGAACTTTGTCATGGCGGTAAGTGTACCGTCCTTGATCTAAGGCCACCTTGCAGCCAGCTAGAATGTGCCTAGCTGTGCAAGGGGTATTGCTACAGAGGGGACAAGAACTATCCTCGGCAAAGCTCCAACGAGCGAGGTTACTGGGGTCTGGAAGTGTATGCTGAAAGGCATTCAAATAAAATTTCAGCATCTCTGGCGTCCAGTCATAGAGCATTACCTTCCAGTGCATTGGAGGCGGAATGCAAAAGTCACCAATTGTTGTCCAATCATTCTGGCATTGAAGGCCAATAGCATGAGCCATACTCTTGCTGTCGTAATCTCCCCGCAATAATTAAATAATAAATTTTGAAAATATAGTGCAATTCGGTGGTTAAGTAACCCGACCATGTTGCCACAAGCCTAGGAAATGGAAATCTTTTCCTGAAAGTGTGGAGCTCGCCAAGACGTGTGGCCGACGTGGCGGGTATCGGGCTAAATACCTCCAATCATGATGATGAACAGTACAACCTTACCACGGCCCCCAGTCCCCAGCTGCCCCAATAGCCCGAGCCACGGCAGCGGTTACCGTAACGGCGGGGCAGGGGGTGCTAAGAATCTCTGTTTACGATCAGGCTGCCAAACCAAACTAACCGATCCGGATGGAGAGTGATTGGAGAGGCGTATGCCTAACGGTGGGCGAATGCGCGCTGATGATGAAGAAGAAGAAGAAGTAGAAAAAAAATCTGCCATCTGCGAGCTATTCTGGCGTGCGCCGCAAAAACCGTTGGAGTTACACGTATATAATATACAATGGAAATGTTTATCTTAAATAGTCCTACAAAAAAGCCAGCGACAGCATATATCTATATTTTATGTGTAAGCCATTATCGCCAAAATAGTGAACCATAAATACAATAAAAAAATAAAAATTATTTCTAACGCACATTTAGTAGTAATAAATTGATTATTATATAAAAAAAAAATACTTTTATCACATCTGGTATCTAAAGTAGATAAATTTTGTCTTTTACAGTACATCATTTGGACAAATTTGGACAAATATTTGAATAGTTATGACGATAACCAACCGAGTGCGCGATATTATGGTGATTTTTTAATATATTTTTTTTATATTTAAAAAATAATTTAAATCCTTAGGTCATGTTTATTGGTCATATTATCAAAAATTATGAATTCTTATCAAAATAAGTAAATTTATTGTCTCAAGTGACAAAAGACTTTTCCCTTTTACTGCATATAATTTCCCTTTTACTGCATAAATGGTTAAAGAGATAAGACACTCACAAATAAGACACTCACAAGAAGACACTCACAAATAACGGTAATATATTCAAATTGGCATGAAAATACATACATATACAGGGTGCGGCAGTGAGGACGGACGGTTTGAAAAAAATCATAAAATAGTTAATTTTTACTCAAAAACATATTTATTGATGGAATCAGGTTCGCAAGGAAATAGCATTTGAGACAGTCAAGTGTGGAAAATCACATCAGGCATGTGGTGGCCGAAATCGTTGATGGAGTGCTGGAGGCGTTCTTAGAAATTCGCGTAGACTCTCTCCAACATCGCTCTTTCAACTTGGACGACTTCCACGCGAATTGCGTCCTTCAATTCGTCCAGAGTTCGGGGCTTGTTCTCGTATACTCTACCCTTGAGGTGTCCCCATAAGAAAAAATCATTCGCCCAAGTTGTAAAAATTTTTAATCGCCCAACGAAGTGGGCACGGGTCAGCTAGTATTCTATATAAACAATGCTTCTAGGCAAGGAGCAGAATAAACTAAACTATAATTTTTCAATTCTTTACTTGCTGATATTAAAATAATTCAATTCTTTTCAAGGTAGCCTTGAAAAAAATTGAATTATTATTTTTTTAAATTTATTCGACATATACCTAACTATGATTAATATAAAGTGATTGAGTTAAGTGATCGAGCTAAGTCCCCCCCCCCCTCCCCCAATAGTGATTGAGAGCAAAAGTAGTACATTTTAGTATGTTGTAGTATTTCCGTGCTACAAAAACAGAGCCGTCAAGCTCCGCCACATATAGGCAGGTATGTTACCCAGCTGGCTTACACTCACACCCTTACTTCCAGTTACGACCAGATTACTCCGGTCTCTCGACTGGTTACTAGTTCGAGGTCGCTTACGCGGTCCTCTCCCTTACGGAACAGTGAAACGGTGTCAACCGAATCTATCGCGGCCCACGGCATCCTTTGCCCAGCTGTTCACCCGGGATCGGGTAGCCGATGGTCGTTTCAAGAGCAGTCGCCGTAAGGTCATCAACCACCCCCGCTCTATAGGAAACAGTGCTGCTTCCAGACTCCCCCGACTGTTAGTCGGAGTGCACAGTCGATTGGCTTACGCCGCACGGTGTGCAGACCGTCCAGGAGCGTAAGAAGGTTGATTCCCAGGGAAAACTGACCATTAGGTCAGAGTCCTACCCAGGCTCGCACTTCATGCGTGGAGGCCGTCGGATAGGTGTTGACCCGTGAGTGTGACCAACCCTGAACACAATTGGTCTTCGTGGCCAACTCAGCAAGGGCCCATTAGCCCCCAAGTTTTATTTGCAATTAGGTTTTGTTGGATCGATTTTGTAGACGTGTGGGGCTCGGTTACAGTATCGAATGCTTTAGTAAAGTCTAACAAACTAAGTCGCCGTAAGCGACCATTAACTGAACGCTGCGGTTTATCAGGGAACAAAAGATGATTAACAACAACCAATCCAATGGTAGTGACCTTTAAACCTAGAAGTATTTAAAACCGATTTTTTTGTCGGAATTCGCCGTAAATAAATTACTGAAAATTTAAAAGATTTATGATCTGTTACGTTCAGTTTTAACAGGAAAACGATAATTAAAATTTTACGTCTTTTATAAAAATATTACCGGTTATTTAATGATGTCATATAAATATTTTATCGGTTTGTCTTTTTGAATTTTAGATATTAATATGTTAATTAAACGTTTGGGTGAAAAAAATGTCTCGGTCTTATAGAAATGATGTGAGTTACTAGCATTTATTGTTTTAATATTGAAGTAATTTTCCTGGTGATACAATATTGATAAATAAATAAAGTATGTCCCCTTTGTAGCAACACCGCTTACGTCAACTAGGGTTGTCGACTACAGCGGGCGAGCCCGTCACCCCAGGAAGTTTTAACGATTAGTCGTTCTATCTCCCTGGAGTGAGCGCAGAAGACTTGGACAAAACAGTCCACCGTCTAGCTCCACCACAAACCCGTAAGAGGCCAACGCCTTAACCGCGAGATAGCCAGGAGTGTTACCCGGCGGGCTTACACTCACGCCCTTACTTCCAATTGCGACCAGATTACTCCAGTCTCTCGATTGGTTACGAGTTCGAGGTCGCTTGCGCGGTCCTCTCCTTACGAAGCGCTGAAACGGTTCATACCGAATCTATCGCGGACCACAGCGTCGTTTGCCCGGCTGTTCACCCAGGATCAGCTGTTAGTCAGAGCGCACAGTCGATTGGCTTACGCCGCACGGTGCGCAGACCGTACAGGAGCGCCAGAAGGTTGATTCCCAGGGGAAACTAACCATAGGGTCAGAGTCCTACCCAGGCTCGCACTTCATGAGTGAAGGCCTTCGGATAGGTGTTGACCCGTGAGTGTGACCAACCCTGAACAGAATGGGTCTCGTGGCCAACTCAGCAAGGGCCCATTAACACCTCTTGCACAGCTAGACATATTCTAGCTAGCTGCAAGGTGGCATTGGATGAAGGATGGTACACTTACCGCTACGACAAAGTCTTTGCTGTTATTCGCGAGGTAATTCAAATTCAAATCCAAAATTCTTTATTAATCTTTATTATCTTTATTATCTTTAAAATTCTTTATTATCTAATAGCTTTAATTCATAATTCATGCTTTTATTGTATATTCTGAATGAATAAATTGAATACTGAATACTGAATACTACCTACTCTCGCGAGTTACTTGTGTGTTGTAAGTCGTCTCCGGCCACTACCAGTAGCTGTGTAGGCTGGACTTCAGGCAGTGTTACTCAACACTTTCACTTGAAAAAAAAAAGGAACAGCAAATGTAGCTCGCTTGCTGTCAGTCTGTCTGTCCACCTGCTGACGTAATTTTATGATACCAGTTTCGGATATGGCACATATGTATGCGCATTATTAAAAATGGATGATAGTAAAGGAGAATAGGCATTTTGGGACCACTTTTCCAATAACTTGTTTGTTTGTTGTGAATCATACCTATACGAATTGAAAAATCTCAAATCTAATAATGTATTGTCCTAAAAAACTAATACATAGTTGTATAGACAGTTGTATTACATTTACATTTGGCCGTGATTATGATATGATTGAATTCTTCTTGAAGTCGGCCGTTGGTCCCGCAAGGGATGTTACGGAGTCACCGGGTTATTAATAATCAAAACATAAAAGGTTACTCGTAAGAATAAAGAATGTATTGTTGTAGAAAATCAATCGAGTCTCACTATTTACTTTACCAGTTGAAAAACACAGAGTAAGATATGTAGAAAGTAAGATATAGAGATGTTGACCTGGCATATACACTGTTGTGAAGAGTCATGTGAAATAAATGGCGTTTTAGGAGTATGTCTACCGCCGGAAAATTGTCCAAAAACTGACGGGGATTTGCCAAAAGGTAAACTATCACAATTTTGTATAATGTCGGAACAAGAGACTGTATGCTGTATTCAACACAGCCCCATGAGCAACAACACGAGATCATCAGAAAACCAGGATAAATCCAATAATGCATCTTCTACATCACCGCCTACTACAACAACTACCAATAAGTCACCGGTCATCTCTACAATAGCTCCAAAAACCTCAAACATCGCCACAAGCCATAACTACTAATTTCATAAATGACAGTGTGGAAAAACGAACTAAATCCGAAAAAAATAGCTCTGCAATATTGAGTACAAATTTAACAATGACAGCCATTGCTGTGTTGGCGATTAATTAATTTATTTTATTTTATCTGCATCCAAACTTTTCTCTGGTCGTAACGGTCTCCGTTCCATCGGGTTCAGAAGAGGGAGGAAGAGAGAGTGCACCCGTGGTCGCGCGCCCACCTGTGCACTATAATATAGCCTGCGTTTTGACTGCTTCCGAATAATGGACTCTGAGAAGACTAAAGAAGTCACTAGAATCTACAATGCAGTCGCTATGGCCGAACACGCGGCTAGAAGGATATATAGAGATGTAAGGTATATAGAAGATATGTAGAAATCAACTCAATAAGTAGTGATTCTATTACATTGAATATAATAAATAATGTAATGAGAAAAAAGAAGAAGGTTATGAACATAATTAATTCTTTAAAATACCGATACAAATAAGTTTTTTTAGTATAAAATTAATAAATGTAATGTCAAAAAGTAAAATAAAATGTATTAGTAATTATATTGCAAATAAAAATAGTCAAGATATAATTAATATGTGCCTAACCAATAATAGAAATAGTCAATACATTTTAGTCAAATTGAAAATTGATTTAAAACCTATTACAGAAAGAGATATAGTCGAGATGCATACAGTTTTTAGAGATCGTTAATGTCGTACAATTCTCTTTCAATGAGATATAGCTTGAGTTTATTTTTAAATTGTGGCATTTTTCCTTAGCGGCATTTTTTTTTTATACTTTAGGGTAGCTTATTGTAGCATATAATGCCGACGTAGTTCGGATCCCTTTTAGAAAGTTCTAGATTTGGACGAGGAAGAATCAGATCATTTCTTCCCCTGGTAAATTGTTTATGGGTATCTGATTGTATCGGCAGCTGAGCTAGCTTTTTTATGATCAATTTAACGCATTTTAAAACGTATAGAGATGGAAGGGTGAGGATTTTAAGCCTTCTGAAATGACCACGGCATGATTCTACATAACCCAGATTACTTAAAATTCGAATGGCCCGTTTATGCAATGAAAAAATATGTTATAAAATCGAAGACTATCGCGGTTGTTTGACATTATAAATAGGATAGAAAACGAATTTACCGCGTCAAATTTGTAGCACCCGACGTTTCGGTGACGTTGCAGCCGCCGTTGTCCAGGATAGATTGAAGAGCTGTCATTCCGTTGGGTCATTCCGCATCATTTTTTTAATGATCTATATGTTATATTGTGCTGGACGAAAAAAACGCATTCTTTGCCGATTCTTTTGTTTATATGCTGAAAAAGAAATTTCTGAACCCAAAACGTCCTGCTTGAAAATCGTGGAGGAATATACACAAATAGAGCTGTAAACTACAACGGGCGAACCCGTAACCTCAGGAAGTTTTAACGATTGGTCGTTCTTTCTCCCGCGAAGTGAACGCAGCAGACTTGGACAAAACAGTCCACTGTCAAGCTCCGCCACATGCCCGCAAGAGGCCAACGCCTTATCCGCGAGATAACCAGGAATACACACAGAGAGACACACAGACAGATACACAGAGAGACACACAGACAGGCACACAGACAGACTTCAATCTGGAAATGGTCTTAATCGTCTCGGCGGACCCAAAATGGATATTTCCGTCTTCATATCCAAAAAAATCAATTAGATAAATCATTTGGGCACTTTCGTAGAGGAATACACACACACACACACACACACAGAGACAGGCAGTCAGTCAGACAGACAGACACACAGACATACTCAAGTCTGGAAATGGTCTTAATCGTCAAAATTTATATATCCGTCTTTAACTCAATTTTTTAGCGTGTTCACAGTACTTTATCTCCTCGTCGGTTGGTAGGCCAGTATTACAGTAATACAGTCGGTTTATTAGGTCGACCTGTATGTAACTTTATAACGGAATCTAAGGTAACTAATTTAACCATCTCCCAAGGATCCTAGCGTCATGAAAATTGGCAGCTGTATGTAGTTCTGATGATAATACAATAATATGGTACTGTCGAACTGTCGAACTGATCTGATGATGGATTCGGAAGATATGAACTGGAACTTCATGATGGAACATCGTATCATAGCTGTGTTTGGACTTGTTAGAAAAGTCTTGGAATGAACTTTGACCACGATTAGGTTTCAAGGTCTGATGATGAAGCCGGAAGATAGGCACTGGCATTCCATGATGGAATATCGTATCATAGCCGTGTTTGGACTTGTTAGAAAGGTCTTGTAACAACGATAGATATGTGTACAATCTTTTCATAGTTAATTATGGTTTTGAAAAGATACGTTTACAGATAAGATGTCGTTGTTCTGATAAAATAGTCGTTTTTTTGGTTTTTACGTGCATTTATAGAAGCGTGTTTTTAGTGTTTTTTTTTTTAACTATTAATTTATTCTATATGACGTAGTATTTTCCTAAATACGACAGTTTATATTAGTGTGGCTTGTATAAGAGATATTCGAACCAAACTTTGACAATGTGTTTCTTTTTAATCCAATCGTTTCTTTTTAAACCAAAAATATACAGTAAATCAGTCCAAAATTATTCCAATAATTACAATTGGCAATAAAAATAAACTGATTATATTATATTACATTGGTAAGTACGATTACATTGGCACATTCGATGTTGTTTGTAAATTGTTTTCAAATATCGTTATGCGCATTTATGTTGATTTTAAACAGATACACCTGGATGGATCTCTTAAAAATATCAATGTTTTTAATCGCCTACTTATTAAAAATATTAAGTCCTATATAGAAACTAGTCGCCTGTAACTTGGCCGTACGTAGTATGATAGGTTGGAGGTAATGGGTTTTATTGCTGGTATCATGCGGAAGGTTTTCTCATGGGATATTGCCGAGATACGATTGCTATAGAGTTCGCAAAGAACATTGCATATATGTACTCTCCCTAGGATTCAATATTTCTAGGATTTTAAGTATTTACGACATCAGTGTTGTGGACCAATACTAATTATCACACGTATGTTTTTATTTCTGCTGAGTAAATTATTTTTAGATAATTGTTTAATTGTAAGGACCATTTCAGTACTTTGATGTTAAATTAATCTTTTTGATCTGCTTTTATTATTTTGCACTATTTACTATATCCGATTATTTATCATTATTTTGTTACTTCTTGACTAGAATCTTATGTGAAAGCCACCATAGAATCTTTTGTGGCCTGAGACTATATGCAAGAGCTCAACAAATTGGGAAAATCCAACAAAATCACCCTAATATGGATACCGGGTCACCAAGGCATACCCGGCAACGAAGAGGCCGACAGACTGGTAAAACTGGGCACACTGGAAATGCCCGGTGGAGCCAGTTGTTGGAGTCCCCTTCGCTATAGGCAAAACAAGCATCAAGGACTGCTTGGAGTGGAACATCGGGCATCCTGGAAACAAAGCAAACGATGTCGCTAGGCAAAGGCGATGATGAAGCAACCACCTCCTAAGAAAATCAAGGATCTACTCGACATGATCAATAAGAACCTTAGAACCACTATTGGACTACTCACCGGACATACGACCCTTATAGAGCATCTATTCAACCTTGGCTTGTCCGAGAGCAAGGACTGCCGAAGATGTGGCGATGAACCTAAAGACAGCATACACATCGTTGGTCGCTACCCAGGCATCGACACAGTTTACTGGGACGAGCCTTTCTCGAACCCAGCAATCTGCCCAGCTTGAAGGTCAGTGATCTGCATGGACTGGTAGGTAGTACCACTGACTACTAGCAGACCACTGACCCAAACACAAAGTGGGTAGTTACAAAAGATCTGGGTCTGGTGACAAGATGTGACCCATGTGACATCAAGAGCTGGATACAAGCCCTCACTCCGTTTTACGACGACTACTACTACTACTTGACCCTAAATTAAATACCCTTTACTACTACTTATTTTTAGATCATTCATATTCAATTTTATTGATTTTTTTTATAGGAACATTTGCTGTCATGCAAAGCAGAATATTATTTTTTGACTTTTTTAATATTATTCGTTACGACTTTTAATTTTAGTTTTGGGAGTTTTTATATGTTTTAAAACCTATTTTATTATTAATTCATAAATCATGTTCATCGCATCCAATTTCACGCGTGTTTCTCTTAAACGCTTGGACGCCGTAGTTTGGCGGTCACCCCACTATATTACCATCAAGTGTTGCGCGATTAATCTTGTGTACGTTGCGGAAAATGCTCTGTACTGCACTGTTACTCGTATAATAACCTACGTACAAAGTGAGTGTCGTAGACTGGTACGCAGCGGACCGCAGACCAGCCTGTTGGCCTTGCGCCCGTCTGATCAGAAAGTAAAAATTATCCAAGCAGAATGACAAAAACCGCAGGCGACATACGGACAACCGGTTGGCGGAGACCTCCAAGAACTGGCGCCGGCCATTTACCAAGAAATATCAAGTATTACCGAGAAGCTGCAATATTTTTTAAAAGGGTAAATGACTATTTACGCAAATAAAAATAATAGCATCTGTCCGAATCATCCGAAATCGTCAATGATAAATATTTTGGTTTGAAAAACTTTATTCCACTTACAGTCTATGTACACTATATTGCACGTACAAAAAACTATAGTTCGTAATATATTCAAAAAACCAAAAATGTACTCTTCTAATAAGTTGTTTCGCGAAGCGAAAATATTAGACACTAGCTGATCCATGTCCACTTTGTTGGGCGGTAAACATTTTTATTTGTGATGAAATTATGATTGTGGTTCGGTTAGTACTGAGTGCTATGATTTATTTCCTGACTGCCAAAAGGGGGGCTGTATTTTTACTGCATATGTATGTATGTATTTGCATGCCAATTTGCCTATATTACCGGGATTCAAATGCGTGAATGAAATGATTATGATTGAATTAATTATGTTTATTTTAATTGTTCAAAACTTCTCTGTATACTATATTAGATGTAATGTTGTTATTTGGTACCAAAATATATTGTCTTTCAGGAGTTCCAACCCGAGATACGGTCGCGGTTCCATACCTATGTCGTATTATCTCTTTAACCATTTATGCAGTAAAATGGAAAGTCTTTTGTTTTAAACACTTGAGACGATAAATTTACTTATTTTGATAAGAATTCATAATTGTTTATAATATGACCAATAATCATGACCAATAATCAATTGTTTATAATATGACCCAACGATTCAATTTTTTTAATATAAAAAACTACTTTTTGTGACTTAAATATAAAAGTTAGACATATGCTGTCACTGACTTTTAGTAGGCATTATCAATCTCTACAACTTTTCTCTAGAAGTCAATCATATATCTCTCATCGTTAAGGCAGCGTTCGTAAGAAACATTTTCCAAGCAGAGACATCGTTCCCTTCTAAGAATACAAGATTTGCGTAGGTACCCCAATATATGTATAATGCTCAGGAGATTTACATCGTTTGGACAACACCAATATCATTACCTTTCTCCGAGATTAATCAATATTTTATGAAAACACTTAAATATTTCAGGATTGACACAAAAGGTTCTTAAAAAAAGTCTCATTCAGTGGTTAGTTATTAAGGAAGATCGGAAACTGAAAGTATCTTCATGACATTTCAAAAACTGCATTACATTTACACACACGCAATTTACACGCCCTCACATTTCTAACAATATAAATTGCCCATATGTAAACAAGAGTAAATTCAGCTTTTTATTTTTTAACATAATATTTTGTACTTAAATTTATTATATAATTATTTTCTACTACTTTTATTATTAAATGATTATTCTGATTTTAATGATTATCTTGTTTATTTTATTTTATTTCATTTTTATTTTTTTATCTAAAAATAACAATTTCTTAACATGTTCATAAAACCAAAACTAACCTAACTAACCTCATAATATCATATGAAATTGGCGTTTTCCTTGGTACAGATACTACCTAGTTAGGAGTGACGCAGGATCATTCTGTAAGAATAATTCCTAAATATTTTTTTGTAACTAAATAAATAAATTTAAAAAAATAGATTGGTCTCATTTCCCTCCCCAAAATCCTGTTCTGATGATGGGATTCATAAGGAACTGAGGAAACTCCTCAAATATTATCACACGAAGTTGAAAATTTACATGTTAGTTGTTGAAAATTTACATGTTGTTAGTTCTGATGACAATGCATTTTTATGGTAAGCATGACCTAATTCTACATTAACCCTTGGAGTAAATGGGTATTTTCATAGATGCATCTGTCTCTTTTGCAGGATTTTCGGCGACATCGACCTTAAAGTACTATAACTACGAAACTACTACACCAATCATAAAAAGAACAGCTGCACAATGATTGCATTGAAATTTCGAATATGGAATATTGAAATATCATTATGTAAAACAATTAGATAATTATGAATAAATATGAGAACGTCAAAGAAGTGAAAAAAACGCGGAACCAGATCTGGTCGTATCATACTCAACGGATAATTGTTTCAGAATCAGATTTGGTCGTATCATACTCAAGGGGTTAATAATAATAATAATAATAATAATAAACTCTTTATTTGCACTTAAAAAGTATACAAAAAAGGCGAGCTTATTGCCACATGGCAATGTCTTACAGCTAACCTAAACATAGTGGTACATGCGCGCATTGTGAAAATAAAGATTATTACATAACATACAGACAAGTGGAAGAATTTAAGACTAATAGTGCCCGAGGAGAGGAAAATTGGGAGAGGAACAGGAGAGAAAGGGAAGAACTGGTTACTTCTTAGAAAGGTAGTAATCCTTAAGGTGAGTCTTAAACGATGGCAAAGAAGGCGAGTTTCGTATATTTGCTGGGAGATCGTTCCAGAGTCTTGCACCATGGACACAGAAAGAATAGGAATAGAAATCACTATTATGACTCGGAATTTTTAATAAACTGTCAGAGGCTGACCGAAGTACGAGACATTCTTGGTTGACTCCCGACGAGTAGCGGTAGCGGTCCTAAACGGTAAACAACACAAACATGACATTTTGTGTAGGCATTTAGCTATGACAGCCATATTTCTATTTTTCAAATGTTAATCAAACTTATATAGATTCATAATCAAATTTCAACTTAAGGTAAAAAAAACATTGTTTTTCTGCCTTCTAAACCAGCTCCCCCCCCCCCCCCCCCCTTAAAATGTTTATATAGTTTAGGAGAAGGTATTAAAGAAACCAGTTTATCAAGCGGCCATTCTCCATCCGACATAACCAAACAATATTGTTTGTCCAACAGTATTTTGTAATAATGGTTATGGGCTGTTAGATGACCAGTCGAGTCAATGACATAACCGCGTGCGGGTCGTTGATCAACATCACAATTGACAGATATAATAGGTGTAGGTACCGGTTACGTCCCGGGCAGTTACCATTACCGAAATGTAACAAGACATTACACTCACGAAACACTCTCCAAATAGGCAGAGAGCTCATTGTGATATTATCCTAGGTCAATGGTGTTCTATTCCGCCAGATCGTAACAGTAGAGCTACATATCAGACCATTGCACGCGTCTGGTGAAACAATATAACAGAGAGTAATAAATATATAAAAAAAATACGTGTGGCACTCGGGGACTGCCGCGGTAAAGGTATTGCATAGCATTTTTAACAACTTATGAAATTATAATTATTTATTTATTTATTTATTTTTGACATCAGATAACTGCGCTCTCTCGGAAAACGTTGAAATTTGCAGCTGCGGTAGCAAATGATTCGGAATAATTTAAAAGTCTTCCGATAGAGCGCTGAGCGCGATTTTTTAATTCGATAAAGCAAAAAACCGGATTAATCGAAAAAAATCGTAGATAAAAAGATAGATAATTAAATTATCTTTAAAATGGTGCAGGTTTCATAAAAATACGCCAGATAGTATTTGCGTAGTAGTCGTTTTTGTGTTCGGTTAGACCGAATTTCACAAATTAATTGCACTAAATAATATAAACAAATTCTAAAATATTCAACGCTAACAATATTAGGAAAATGTTCTTCTTTAACATATATTTTTTTGGAATCGTAAGCAGTACTGGTTTAGACGTAATTATCAGTTTAAAATCATTAATTTTCGTTAAGAAATTTCTTCATTTGGTCGCCGCGCTGGCCTAGGCCCGCGATAAAAGCTATGCAATAGCTTAAAAAGTAATGACTATTAAAAAAAAACAAAAGTCTGTGAGGAACCACCCCTCACAAGACTCCAGGTTGTTCGGTGTGAGGTGGTGGTGTCAACTTACGAGTTATCTCCGTAATGAAAGGCGGTCTTGAATGAAGTAGAAGGAATTTATTGATCGAAGGTTTTATATTGCCAGTTATAACGCTTGCCGAATTAACGAGTGCCCGGATTACTTTATCGAGACGCGAGGGTTGCGCGACGGAGGTTATGCAGGAACAGTGGATGAGGATTGTGCGTATGCTCCTAGTATCTCGTACTGGACACGGCTCGAGTCTGTGGGATTACAGACTGATGCTTTGAGACTCAGGGAGAATGAGGAAAGGAAACCGAGGAGCCGGATCCGTTGAGCGACCTCGTAAGAGGGGTACCGGATATGCCGTCGCAACCATGGGGGAAGATGATCACTCGGAGAATGATAATTTGGTTGCTTTTTCGCCGGTTTATATATACCGTGAAATGATGCAATCCGAAAATATTCCGAGTAAAAGTATTGTTTCATCGTGTTGATTCATAGCTACACGAGTCAAAATAATAGCTGAATTGTGTCTGTGGCTTTCACAGGAAATCGATGCATTTATTGATCGCATGTAATGGACTTAAGGTCCGTTACAAGTCTTTGTGGTTTTGCGGCAGCCAAATCAGTATACTTTACCTATTTTAACTCATTAATGACTTATGGAATACTATTTTAGGGAAATGCCGAAACCAGTAAAAGAATCTTTCTTTTGCAAAAGAGAGTACTGCGCAGCATGTATCAGGTAACGACTAGGACCACATGCAAAGAATATTTCAGTAGGGCAAGGGTAATGACTATGTATTCGGCGTTCATATACCAGTGTTTAATGCATGCTAGACAGCACCTCGCAGAAACTGCAATTAATGCAGACATTCACTCGCATCATACCCGTGGTAGCTCCCTTTTATGCGTACCCCGAATACGACTGGCAAACGTGCAGAAAAGCTACTTGTATCTTAGCATTAAATTCTATAATCTACTCTCTACAAATTTTAAACAGCTGGAGGACATAACATTCAAAAAAACATCAAGGAGATGCTGATAGGCCACATTTTCTATAATCTGGCCGAATTTGAGGTCTATGATTTTTCAAATATTGTGCCCATTAAAATTACTTAAAAAATTAGAGCCTTATTGTCTGATTATTTTATATGGCCTTATATCTGTACTTTTAGTTTAAAATGCATAACGTAGCTTTAATTTGATTATTTAACACTTTACTGACAATTTGAATATTACGATGAATAATTTTACTACGTATCTTTTCGAATTACTAACTACTTCAAATATTAGGCTTCTACTTTGATTATTTATATTTATAGTTTGGCAATCTAGTAGTGAATTCTTGACTACCTATGTATGTTCAGTAAAGAGTAGTAACGAGACTTTCTACCTAATCCAATTATTTTGACACGTCCAAGAGCGGTTTTTAGCCGTCAATTGGACACGATGAAAATGTAATGGAATCTAATAAACAGATGAATATTAAAATGGCTATCGTCCATTGATTATAAATGTTTATTTTTATTTTTTTTTATTCTGGAAATTCACAATAAAGCTTAAGCTTAAAATACGCTATACATACATCGCAGAAAATAACCCATAGCAATATTTAACAAGAGGTGTGTATTTATAAATGTCAGATGTCGCTCCACTAAGCTAAGCTTGTGCTAGAGCGAACATTACAGTGCATTACATATTTAATCCATTTAAAATAATAAATATTGTATATTATATATTAGCTATAGGATAAATATTGGATATTTATATAGATATAAATACATGCATACATGCATATACGGATATAAACATACACATAGAAAACTTATAAATATAAGATCTACAAAGGATACACGTGAGATGAAGAATAGTCGAGATAAAAAATAATATACAATAAAGTAAACATTAAAAAAATTAAGAAGATAGTCGGGATTGAAACAGTCTTGTTTAAAACTAGTCGAGATTGCCTATAATATATTTTAGTTCATGATGTCAAGAGAATATCAGAAAATTATTGAAACCAGTCGTTGGTTTTGGATCTCTATATAAATTAAAGATTATTATCTCTATTATCTATTAGATTGATTCAAATCAAATCAAATCAAATAATTTATTGTCCTAAAAACTAATACATAGTTGTATAGACAGTTGTATTACATTTACATTTGGCCGTAATATCATTGAATTCTTCATTAATGATCAAATTCTTCTATTAATAATCAAAACATAAAAGGTTACTCATAAGAATAAAGAAGGTATTATTGTAGAATAAAATCGAGTCTCACAATTTAGTTTACCAGATAAAAAACACAGAGTAATTAATTCTTTAAAATACCGATAAAATTAAGTTTTTTTAGTATAAAACTAATACATGTAATGTCAAAAATAACAAAAAAAATGTGACGGTTGTCAAAAAGTAAAATAAAATGTCTTAGTGATTATATTGTAACTAAAAATAGTCAAGGTATAATTAATATGTGCCTACCTAATAATATAAATAGTCAATACATTTTAGTCAAAATGAAAATCGTTTTAAAACCTATTACAGAGAGAGATGTAGTCGAGATGCATACAGTTTTTAGAGATCGTTAATGTCGTACCATGATTGTGTACGTAATGATTATCTCCATAGTAAGATTTGGAAACCCTTTTGCAACAGCGAAATGTGGTGCTGATAACATTGAAGGCCCAACTAATAGTAAGTTGAATGGCTATCTATAATAACATTAATATTGAATGTTTTTTTGAAAAGTACTGATTGATTATAAGGGAGCTAATGGGCCCTGTTGCAGTTTGTCCTCGAAGACTTATGTGTTCAGAGTCGGTCATACCCACAGGTCAACGCCCATCCGGCGGCCTCCACGTATGAAGTGCGAGCCCGGGTAGGACTCTGGCCTGCGGGTCATTTTTTCTCAGGAGTCAATCTCCTGGCGCTCCTGGATGATTTGTGCACCGTGAGGCGTTATCCAATCGATTGAGGATTCTGACCAACAGCCGGGAGAGTATGGAAACAGTACTGTCTCCAAGTACCAGTACCAGTACCAGTACCAAGTACCAGTACCAGTACTGCCTCCAAGGGAGATAATGGCCTTTGCTGAGTTGGCCACGAAGATCCATTCTGTTCAGGGTTGATCACACTCACGGGTCAATACACATCCGGCGGCCTCCACGCTTGAAGTGCGAACCTGGGCAGGACTCTGGCCTTAGGGCTAGTTTTACCTAGGAGTCAACCTTCTGGCGCTCCTGGACGGTCTGCGCACCGTGCGGCGTAGGTCAATCGATTATGCATTCAGACTAACAGTCGGGGGAGTCTGGAAGCAGTACTGTTTCCTATAGAGCGGGGGTGGTTGCGGCCCTTACGGCGACTGCTCTTGAAACGACCATCGGCTACGCGATCCTGGGTTAACAGCCGGGGAAAGGATGCCGTGGTACGCGATATATTCGGTTTACACCGTCTCACCGCTTCGTAAGGGAGAGGACCACGCAAGAGACCTCGAACTTGTAACGAATCGAGAGACCGGAGTAATCTGGTCGCAATCGGAATTAAGGGCGTGAGTGTGAGCCCGCTTGGTAACATACCTGGTATCTCGCGGATAAGGCGTTGGCCTCTTATGGGCATGTGGCCGAGCTTGACGGGGGACTGTTTTGTACAAGTCTTCTGCGCTCACTACACGGGAGATAGAATGAATAATCGTTAAAACTTCCTGAGGTGACGGGTTCGCCCGTTGTAGTTTACAACTCTATTTGTCTCCAAGTACCATTCGTACGAGCGATGGCATTTAGCGAGCTAGCTACCCGAGGCTTCCGAACTGACTGCACTCGCTAAACAGTCTACAAACAAAACGCGTAAATACCTCTGTTGAGCAATATCAAACGCGCTTACAAGGTTTCGTGACTCACAACTTACTGCTCATGTGAAGGTTAACTTAGCTCATACTGTATTTAATATTGATTTTTAAAAAAACGGTTGCGTCACACTAAAACTTTCCCGGCAAGTAGCCAAGGACTAATGGAAGGATTTGAGCATGATGCCAATTTTTCGCAGTATGAGCTCACACCGTACGGCGATGAACCGCCGATTATATAGAGAATCAACGATGCAAATCATTCGTCGGCGACGAGCGCGGATAGTGATTCAACGCAATAAACACGTTCGATTCAATCGTTTACGTAAATTTACTGGTAAATATTTCGAGTTTAAACTACGACTAGAGCACCCGCTGGCGGACAGATTTCCACCACAATTTTTTCAATTCTTGCCATGACTAAATGATACTTGTATGCCAAATTTCAGCTCAATTGGATTTGGCGTGTGGGCGCTATCGTGGAGGAATATACATAACAAGATACAGATAGACAAACATACAGACAGAGACGCATACAGATTTCCATCTGCTAATGGTCTTATAGTCTTATACTCTTATAGTCTTATAGTGAAGGTTAACTTAGCTCATACTGTATTTAATATTGATTTTTAAAAAACGGTTGCGTCACACTAAAACTTTCCCGGCAAGTAGCCAAGGACTAATGGAAGGATTTGAGCATGATGCCAATTTTTCGCAGTATGAGCTCACACCGTACGGCGATGAACCGCCGATTATATCGAGAATCAACGATGCAAATCATTCGTCGGCGACGAGCGCGGATAGTGATTCAACGCAATAAACACGTTCGATTCAATCGTTTACGTAAATTTACTGGTAAATATTTCGAGTTTGAACTACGACTAGAGCACCCGCTGGCGGACAGATTTCAACCAAAATTTTTTCAATTCTTGCCATGACTAAATGATACTTGTATGCCAAATTACAGCTCAATTGGATTTGGCGTGTGGGCGCTATCGTGGAGGAATATACATAACAAGATACAGATAGACAAACATACAGACAGAGACGCATACAGTCTTATAGTGTTATGGGGGCTTAAAATGTATATTTTCGTCTTCATCTCAAAAAAACTATTTAGCACGTTCACAATACTTTCCCTCCTCATTGATTGAGGAGCTGGTAAAGTAAAAAAGTGAGTTAATATGCTTCCTCTTTTTTAATAGAAAATATATTAAAATAATTCTTTTGATTCGTGCCACCGATGGCGTTTAGACAGCTACATGAGGCTTCTGAACTGATTGCACTCGCTAAACAGTCTCCAAACAGAACGTGTAAATACCTTTGTTAAGCAATATCAAACGCGCTTACAAGGTTTCGTGACTTACAACATGCTGCTCATGTGAAGGTTAACTTAGCTCTTACTATGCTTAATATTGATTTTAAAAATAATAAAGAAATTTTAAGTTTCACTGAGTTTATTTATTTAAAAAATATATTTTTATTCAATTACACAAAGATTACAATGTTTACAATTTTCAGTAAGTGCTACTTTAATAGGTACTAGGCTCCTCGAGACGACACGTATCGTCCGAAGCAAATAAATGTCTGCCCTGATGGAGTCGGTGATCTCCTTTTATAGGGACGTACACCCTTTACCAGGGGGAGAAATAATCTGATTCTTCCTCGTCCAAATCTAGAACTTTTTAAAAGGGATCCGAGCTACGTCGGAATTATATGCTACAATAACCTACCCTCTGGTATAAAAAAAAATATGCAGCGAAGGAAAAATGCTCCAATTTAAAAATAAACTCAAATTATATCTCATTGAAAGAGAATTGTACGACATTAACGATCTCTAAAAACTGTACCTATGCATCTCGACTATATCTCTTCCTGTAAAAGGTTTTAAAACGATTTTCAATTTAGCTAAAATGTATTGACTATTTATATTATTAGGTAGGCACATATTAATTATACCTTGACTATTTTTATTTACAATATAATCCAATATATTTTATAACAAGATTCCATTGTGCATCAGGGGTCTTGGAGACGTTCAATTTAAGAGCAAGGTCCAGGATATGCTTATTAAGAACCCAATGTATTCTGTTAAGGACTTTGAGAGTATCGATTTTCCTAATCTTCCATAATTATTTATATTACAATCTTTTCTTATTTTTATTTATTTTTTTATTTTCTAATTTTGATTATTTACTAAATACAATCATTGATTATCAAAGATGGATTATAATATAAAAAATTATATTGACCATTTCTATTGCGACATTGTTATTGATTTAATTTTATATTTTTATAATTTTAATTTTACTGTTTTATAACCGACTCGTCGTTTTTATATTTTGACTATCTGCAGTATTTAAGCAGCTCCAATTATTTTAAAAAGATCTTAAATCTTTATTTTGCATTGAAATATTAATTGATTTTTCAATTAAAAAATAATAGTAGTAGTAATATTTAAAAAAATAATTATACCACAAAAGGTATAATACTAGTTATTCAACTTGACTATACCAAGAGTAGGGATTCCTACCAATGGCTTATTTGAAAATATAAAAAAAAATAAAAAATCACTAAGACATTTTATTTTACTTTTTGACAACCGTCACATTTTTTTTGTTATTTATGACATTACATTTATTAATTTTATACTAAAAAAACTTACTTTTATCGGTATTTTAAAGAATTAATTATTCTGTGTTTTTTATCTGGTAAACTAAATGGTGAGACTCGATTTAATTCTACATTAATACCTTCTTTATTTTTACGAGTAACTTTTTGTGTTTTGATTATTTATAGAAGAATTTGATCATTAATGAAGAATTTAATGATATAACGGCCAAATGTAAATGTAATACAACTGTCTATACAACTATGTATTAGTTTTTAGGACAATAAATTATTTTATTTTATTTGATTTGATGTTTCTTATTGTCCTACCTAAAATAACCAATGCTATAATACGGATTGCCTACGCGGGCGTCGTGTCAAGTTCTGGGCTGGAAAGGAAGAATATTTGGTCAGGTGGTCGGCTGAAGCGAGCGTCTATGCTAGCCCAAATAAATATGGTAACAATCGAATAGAAAAGAATAGACTTCGAAAGAATAGATTTAATACAATTGTCTGAAAAGTAAGTGATATTCTTTATCGTACTGATTGCGTGTCTGAAGAGTATTGTTAGAATAATTCCTATTTCATATGCTTCTACGTCATAATCATAATTATATTCATATTAATAATAGCTTTCTTTAAAGACCAATTGTGCGAAAGGATAATACAATACATATAACAATCTAACTGATATTATGATTCGCCTTAAATCTACTGTGAGGGACCACCTCTCACAAGACTCCGGGTTGTTCGGTGTGAGGTGGTGGTATCAACTTACGAGTTATCTCCGTATTGAAAGGCGGTTTTGAATGAAGTAGAAGGAATTTATTGATCGAAGGTTTGAATATTGCCAGTTATAACGCTTGCCGAATAGTTTACATTGACGCGAGTGTATAGATGCGCGACGGAGGTTATGTAGGAATATGCGGATGAGGATTGTATGTGTGCTCCTAGTATCTTGCACTGGGCACGGCTCGAGTCTGTGGGATTACAGACTGATGCTTCGAGACTCAGGGAGAATGAGGAAAGGAAACCAAGGAGCAGGATTCGTTGACCTAACTCGTGAGAGAGAGTGCCGAATATGCCGTCGCAACCTTGGGGGAAGGGGATCACTCGGGGAATGATAATTTGGTTGCTTTTTCACTGGTTTATATAGGCCGTGAAATGATGCAATCCAAAATATTCCGAGTAAAAGTATTGTTTCATCGTGCTGATTCATAGCTGCACGAGTCAAAATAATAGCTGAATTGTGTCTGTGGATTTCACTGGAAATCGATGAATTTGTTGATCGCATGTAATGGACTTAAGGTCCGTTACACTACTTAACTACTTATCATAGAGACGATGTTCGTTGGTAGATCGAGGCGAGCGTTGATCTGCAAACCAGGTGCAAGTATCTTAGAGGGCGGTCGTAGCTAGTGACGTCGTAACAGAAATGTAAATAATTGCACGCGTTGGACAAAATGCTAGTACGCGTTTTTGCTGAACATTCCGTTTCGTCATTACTTGTCACCTTTTCTTTTCAGGGCAACAATGCTGAAGGTTAGATAGAAAACGGAGGCAACCTTATTTAGCTACCCAAATTGAGTTGGTCTTGTGGTCATCCCATGAATCATAAATATTATTATTATATCTTTTATGTTATTTACATAATTATCCCTTTTATACCTTGTATATTTATATTAATACTACCTGTTGCCCGCGGCTTCGCTTCGCGTAAAGTTTCGAATCGAGTTGCTAATTTGAGTAGGGTGGCGTATATTTGCCCTTTTTAGACGCTACCTTCAGATATAATATAAATAGAGTTGTCAGGAAGTTTTAACGGTTAGTCGTTGCAGAAGACTTGGACAAAACAGTCCACCGTCAAGCTCCGCCACATGCCCGTAAGACACCAACGCCTTAACCGCGAGATAACCAAGTGTGTTACCCAGCGGGCTTACCCTTACTTCCAATTGTGACCAGATTACTCCGATCATAACGTCCCAATGCAAATCAGAAGTCTTGGAGAGAATCAATTCAAAATACTCTTATTTAACCCTTCAGGCCCCGCGATTCCTATCTAGTCTATATACAGTGTCATATACTGGTCATATCAGAATAGTCATATACTGGCTTATTCAGTAATCCAGTATATGACTCAAGAGTTTTGGATAATACTGAATTCATATTCCAAGAGCATCACAAAGTAAAATAAAGGAAAATTCCTTATAATTAGGTTTGCTCAAAAGCGTAATTTTTATTTTAATCGACGACGGCTATATTGCTAGATTTGACTATTATATAAAATTTAAATATTTTAGTATACGATTGTATACGATAGTATACGATAGTATACGATTTTCAAGCTATCACATTATTTATTTATTTATTTATTTATTTATAACGTACAAGAACAAAAAATACAAGGACATGCATACTGTTGTACATGAGGAATAATTAAGAACAAACATTATTATAGCGAAAAACATAGCTCTATGCATATAAATATGTTAGCATATCCGAATGAGGCGAAATCGCACAACCAACTAGACCTAGAAGGTCTGTCTCTGGCTGTGCTGTGTTATACCAACTGTATTTTTGTAACTCGCGAACTGACGAAGGTGATCAATTTTAAATATTTCTAAATCTAACAAATGTGTTGTTTACACAAATTAAAGTAAAATTTAAAGTAGAAAAAATAAATATATATGTATGCAATTAAGGGCTAAAAATAAAGTAAACTTTACATTATATACAATAAATTTAAGTGGAAAATAAGTAATAATATATACAAATATATGAATAAACACTACACTCTAGTATATATGTTTAAGAAAATGATATGTAATATTGCACAATTTTACATATTTTTTTTAATATTCACCCTACAGTATTAATAAGGTCTTTAGTTTTTGAACGCCCAATATCTAGAAGCCAGTTTTTTACTTTACCTTTAAAAGTTACATAGCTTTTCACGTTTTTCATGGTTTCACATAGTGAGTTATAAACTTTCGGGGCGATTAAAAAACATTGTCTTCGGGCAAATGTGCTTTTAACCTTTGGAATTGTGAAAAATTCCTTACCAGCATTTCTCGTTAAGTACAATTGATGACTTCTTGCTCTGTACTCTTTAGTTTCGTGAAAGCTTACAAGGCACTGCTTAATAAATAGCTGGCAGATATGCAAAACCTTAAACTCCGCAAAGAGCTGGTTTGAACTGTACCGAGGAGGCTTTTTGTTTATTATTACCTAGATAATTATAGCTACAGACATCGTGCTCGTTATTTGATCAGCAATTTTAATTATTAAATTATTTTCTATTTGTCATAGATTTTCAAAACGATTATAAATTTATAAAATTTATTTATATAGTCACAACTATCACGATAGTTAAAATTCCTTCTTTAATTACATTACTTAATATGTTAGACGCAATGACGCATTCAAGTGTTGGAAAGCCTACCTATCTACTGGAGTCGAAATAAATTGTATTGTATTGTATCTTGGTCATGGCAAGAGTTGAAATGATTGTAGTTGAAATCGGTCCACCAAAGGGCCATTCAGTCATAAAATTTTTTCGAAATATTGGAATTAGAGACTTGAAATGTGGTCCACAGATGCCTTCTTGGGTCGAAATGACGCAATGAAATTATGGTTGAAATATATCATATACAAGCGACAATAATAATATTTCAATTCCGCCATATATTACGCTATCTGTTTAAATATTAACGCCATCTGTTGGCGATTAACCCTTCGATTAGCGCCATAATTTCATGGCAGACCGCGGCTATTTACTGGAATTTCTTGCAATATCGCTGCGCTCGACAAAAAGTACTATAACTATGGAACTACAGCAATCATAAAAATCATAACTATGCAATGACCGCCTTGAAATTTCGTATGTAGAATATTGAAATCTCATTTTTTAAAAGAATTAGATAATTATGAATAAATACGTGAAAGTCGAAAAAGTGGAAAAAACTCGGCATTTCTAACTTGTACTTGCCTTACAGAAAAAATACGGAACCCTATTTAGAAATTGTAAATACTGTCGTTGTCTTTATTAGATTCTCTATCAAAGGTAATATTTTGTTTTGCTTATTTACTTACAAAAATATTTAGATATTAGGTCATAAAAAGCAATAAAATTTTTGATGATTACTCGAAAAAAAAAATGATGATATTTGACAATGGAATTTTACCAGAAATATTTGCGAAATGACGCGCGAAATTATTCTAGCGGCCGTCTATGTATCTATGGTAATAATGAGATATTTGGTATGGATTTTAGGATGCGTTTGAATTAGAAAATAATATTAATGTGCGCTCCGGGAGCAAGCCGCCAATATTGGTCGTTACTTAGTCAACGGTGTTCTGATGTGCAACCAAATTTGGTCGTTACGCAGCCGAAGGGTTGAACCAAACCCGCCCTTAGTCGAAAATCGAACAAGGCTGCCCGAGGCGGTCGCAAACGATCCTAACCGGGTTCGTCCATTGAAAGGGGCCAGCGGTTTTATTTATGAAATTATTATTCAGATGAAATCAGAGCTTGGCTATTTGCCGGAAAAGATTTGGGGTGACACAATCGTTTTTTTAAAATAGGAAGATTATATTCAGCATATTAACATTACTACTGCTAAAAATGATTAAGTATTAACTTATTAAATTTCTTGCCTAATGGTAGGTATGTCGTATTTTAGCCACCTTTTAAATCTTTTTGCAGGTCATTAAAAGTGCAATTGATACCGGCGTGGCATTTACGACCAGTGTGGAGAAGTATGCCGGCATTCAATTCGGCCGTGGGAAAAGTAATGACGGTATCACCATACTGGGAATAAATCGGTCACATCAGCAGTTTAAATTAAAACAAATACCAGCCTAACGCTGCATTGCTTATTACATTGCGTACACTAAATATTGCTTGATCTATTCGACCAAGGACGTACGTATCGTCATGCCAAAGCAACAGTAGGGCGGTGTCGACTACAACGGGCGAACCCGTCACCACAGGCTGGTATAACGATATGTGATCGTACTGTGAGGGACCACCCCTCACTAACCAAATCAAATCAAATCAAATCGCATTTATTGTCTTCAAAAACTTATACATAGTTGTTTCGACACATTATATAGCCGCTTAATGTTAAAATAACTTTAAAATGTATACATACTAAATATTTCATTAGAGACTCACCACACAATTGAGTTATATTAGATATTTATAACTACAGTTAGTCATGAAATTATAATATTAAAATTAAATGGTCCTATAAATAAGAAATATAATTGATTATGGGAGACAATTAGAAATAATAGTAATAATGTAATAATCAATAAAATGGTACAAATGTCAAGTTAAATAAATAAAATCGAGATGGAAATTGTCAGTCATCTAATTATAATTCGTTTATATTATATAATTCTCTCTACTTTCATTCTACTCTACTACATTTATAGACTCCAATTTATTCGGTGTGAGGTGATGGTGTCATCTTGCGGGTTATCTCCGTATTAAAAGTCGATTTAAAGCGTATCAGAAGGTATTTATTGAGAGTTCCATATTGCCAGTTTGTAACGCTTCCCGAATAGGATATATATTGACGCGAATGTAGTGGCTATCTGCCTGAAGTTACGAGGGTGTGTGGATAAGGATTGTACTTGTGCTCCTAGTTTATCGTACTGGGCACGGCTCGAGTCTGTGGGAGTGCAGACTGATGCGTCTCGCCTCGATAGGGAAAGGAAGGAAAGGTAACCAAGAAGCCGGACCCGTTGACTCGCCTCGTGAGAGTGGTACCGGGGATGCCGTCGCTGTCTTGGGGGACGTGATCACTCGAGGAATGATACTTTGGTCGTATTTTCGCCGGTTTATATAGGCCGAAAAATGGTGCAATCCAAAATATTCCGAGTAAAAGTATTGTTTCATCGTGCTGATTCATCGCTGCTAGAGGTAGAATAATGGCTGAATTTGTGTCAGTGCATTTCACTGGAAATCAATGCATTCGTTGACTGCATGTAACGATACTTAAGGGTCGTTACAGTACTTTCAGATTTAGGATCAACGTAGAAGACTCAAAGACAAGACAATCTACTGTATAGCTCCGAAAAACAAGCCCGTTAGAGGCAAAAGCCTTAAGGCGAGGCACCGGGAAAGGTACCCAGCGGGCAGCCTCGACCCTTGTTCACCAGTTTCGGATGGATATCTCCTTCTGGAATTAGCCTTCAGGATACCTTCAACCTACTAACTGGTCACAGGTTTGTAGTGATTTGCGCGACCTCTACCTACCGTATGTTCAGCGAAGATTCGGTCTGACTCTATCGCGGACCAAAGGCACTTTTTGCCCGGCTCTGAATTCAGAATCAGGTAGCCTAATGATCATTTCGAGAGTGGTAGTAGGTCAGTGTCGACTATTAGAGACAAGACAATATATTACTGTCTAGCAACGCCTTACGGCGAGGCACCGGAAAAGGTACCCAGCTGGCAGCCTCGCCCTCTAATTACCAGTTTTGGTAGGATATCTCCGTCTGGAGTTAACCTTCAGGTTACCTCCGTCCTTCCGACTAGTTACGGGTCCGAAGTCGATTACGCGGTCACTACTTGTTGTATTACAGCGGTAATCCAATTTGAATTTATCGCGGACCTAGGCGTCCTTTGCCCGTAGTGTCGCACGGGATCGGTTGGCACAAGGTCATTTCAAGAGTGGCATGACAACAGCTCAAAATCCACCCCCCGCTGCTTAAGAGACAGTATATTTCCATAGTTTCAGCATTAGTGAGAGTGCACAACCGATTGGCGTCGCCGAACGGTGCGCAAACCGTCCAGTAGCGCCGGGATGCAATCCCGCCAGGAGAAATCGGTTCACCAGCTGTACGATAAGGCTTCTGAATAGGAGCTGAATCGTGAGTTGAGCCGATCCGAGAACAAAATGGATCTTATGGCCCAAGCTGCACGAAACCACTCGCTACCAAAGCAACAGTGTGATATCTCGAAAAATTGTGAGATAATTGAAAAGAGAATGGGCGATTTCGTACCCACTGGCGAAGATTGTTGTAATACTTCACAATATATACCAATCGAAAGCTTATTATAAGTGTAACATTTCATTCTATATAGAAGGTCGAATATCGGTCGAACGGTATTGAAGTTGATTAGCTGCCGCACCATCTAGTAGCGAGTTATAATAAATTAGAATATAAAATATAGAAATATATTATATAAAAAGTTCGAAGTCTTCCAAATGCGATGCTTAAGGCAGATTCTCGGTGTCTCACTCCGCGACCGAATTCGAAACGAGACCATTAGAGAAAGATGCGATCTAGTAACAACGATCGAAGAAGAAGTACAAAAACGTCGACTACGATAGTTCGGCCATGTTTGCCGAATGAACGACAATCGCTTGCCACGTAAACTTCTTTGGCGAGACCGTCCGACAGAATGGAGAATTCAGCGATCGGCACCGAAGAAAACCTGGCTAAATAACATCAAAGACGACATTAAAAATCAACGATTGTCGGCTAGAAATGCTCGAGACGTGGCAAAAAATCGTCAAGAATGGAAGCGAATCGTGAATGGAGTACGAGATCCAGCGGCACCGACAGCAGCGTATTGGCTGCGAGGGCGACCCCCTCCACAATCGCCGGCTACGGAATAAATAATAATAAATAATCATATTTATATAAATAAACAAAATCATACTTAATGTAACAGAAATATCTTAATTACCTAATGAAAATTCTTAAGGAAATGAAATAAAAATTTACAATATTATTTTATTTTAAAACATGATAAAAATTAATATATATTTATATATGTATTAATAAGTATTAATAATATACAAAATAAATTCACAAAAATTAAAATAAAAATTACATTTTGAAATCATCAATTTGTATTACTACATATACTATTATGTTTTTATTATAAAGATTCAATTATTTAATAAGTTGTTCAATATCTGCATTTGTAAAATTTAAGAGGTAGGCACTCAAACTATTTTTAAATTTATATGAAATTTTAATGTCTTTAATGTTTGGTGGTAGGCAATTATAAAATTTGGGGGCAAGATAAGAGAAACTCGATTGGCCAAAAGCGGATCTCCTGAGTGGTATTGAAAAATTTGTTTGTTTCGATCTTCTTGTTACACGAGAAATCTGTATGCATTCCAGATTTCATGGCGATCGGTTGAACGGTATAGAAGTTGATGTGCTACAGCGCTATCTAGCGGCGAGTTACAAAGAAGCAGATATAGAAACCTTCTGAACGAAAAAATACATATATCTGTTAACTTTCATGGTGATCGCTCAAACGGTGTCGAAGTCTGACTACCAAAAACGTTTAGAAAGTTATGGTGGAATAAAGAAACGGAAAATATAAATAGAAGAACCCTGAACACATTACACTCTATTTTTTGTCAGGCAGTCGTGTAAAAACCAAAATGGGAGACGCTAATACCCAAGTAATTTTTCGGTCGAATTGATGTTTGGTCCTCTCATTAGCTCTTCCAAGCTAGTCAAAGGCCAATCTTTCCAGGAGCAAAACAGCGGGAAGTTAATTAGATTCCTAAGTCATCACACCAAACCGGTCGGTAAATTTGCTTTTCAAGTATCCGTGGTGGTCAAAATACAGTAAAATAATTTTCCATTCGATCAAAAATTGACAGGAAGTAACGGTGTGGTAATCGCTCATGTTTGGAACAAACAGTCAACCACTGAAACAACACGCCAGATTTGAATCGCTAAATAGGAATAATCTACCCATACTGGTGAGGGCGCTTACAAGGCATTGTGGCCTGAAAAAACCCATGTACAACCTCAAGCTCCGGGACACGAAAATGTGCAGGTTCTGCGAAGAGGCAGAGGAATCTTCTCTGCACCTCATGTGCGAGTGTGGCCCGCTGATGCGTAAAAGATACACCCACTTGGGTGGTCATTACCTCCAATCTGATGAGGTAAAATAATCTGGCGCCAAAAGCCTGTTGCGGTTCTTAAATGAGACGAGGCTGAGCGAATAACTATAGCAGGTGGCAAATACAATAGACCAGCAATGGTCGCAGTGTTACAAGGTTCATAAAGACCTTAGAAAAGCCCCTAACAACAAAATAAAAATCGTTCATTCTCCCCGAAGTCATAATTCTTCTGCATATCGACTTTTTGGGACTTCTCCTTTTTGCCTTTGCGTTGCGATAGGTAAGCAATGCTATTCTACTACCAAATTCTCGAAGACCGAAATTTCAGAGCTAAATTTCCAAAGCTTGAAATTGCATTTAATATGTATTTGGCTTTGATGGTATCGACGCACTGGAGAGCGCTCATTTTCAAAATTGAAAATTATAAAAAATAGGCTTCGAACCACGACGAGACAAAACCGTCTATCAAAGCTATCTGTCCTGAGCATTGAAAGTGATTTATTACTTCGAAAATTGGATTTCAGCGAAATCATTAACGATTTTTCGGCGAATAATGCTCGGAAGGTTCCGTTCGTTGAGAGGCCGTGGCGGCCAAAAGCTATATGATGCTTAATTTTGTGGCCTGGTTGTGAGAACACGAAAAAGAATTTTAATACAATTATGCCGGATTTTAAAAACCCGGTCCTTAAGCTGTCATTTCGCCAAAACAAAATTGGTAAATTATTTCCATAATAATTGTAAATTATTTTTGTTCTGTTACTGTTTTCCATAAAAATAAAAACGAGCAAGATTTGTCTTCAGTTATTAAAAAACCTAGAGATGATTCTCAGTATTAAAAAATACTATTTACACCAGCGTATGGTCTATTTGCATAGCACCTAGACAGTTTTTGGAACTTCCATACAAAAAAATAAGAAAAAAATGTTTGAAATTACGTATTTTCCAGAAATGTTATGGCCAAACATTATTTTTAAGCTATTGCATAGCTTTTATCGCGGGCCTAGGCGCGGCGACCGAATGAAGAAATTAATGATTTTAAACTGATAATTACGCCTAAACGAGTACTGCTTACGATTCGAAAAAAATATATGTTAAACAAGAACATTTTCCTAATATTCATAGTTTTGAATATTTTAGATTTTGTTTATATCACATAGTGTAATTAATTTGTGAAATTAGGTCTAACCGAACACAAAAACGACTACTACGCAAATACTATCTGGCGTATTATTATGAAACCTGCACCATTTTAAAGATAATTTAATTATCTATCTTTTTATCTACGTTTTTTTTCGAATAATTCGGGTTTTTTGCTTTATCGAATAAAAAAATCGTGCGCAGCGCTCTATCGGAAGACGTTTAAATTATTCCGAATCATTTGCTTTCGCAGCCGCAAATGATTCGGAATAATTTCATCGTTTTCCGATAGAGCGCAGTTATCTGATATCAGAAAAATAAAATAAATAAATAATTATAATTGCATAAGTTGTTAAAAATGCTATTTTTCTATTTATTAAAGATACTTTTGAGTGATATAAAAAATAACACAGTGATCTTAAGTTATTTTATTATTGTAATCTAATTTTTACTTTATAAAAACTATTCATTTGATAATTTATTATAATATAATTGAAAAGCCGAATCGACTATATTAGACGACGCGCGAAGCCGAAATCGTCATTCGTAATTGGCCACTGCCAACGGTGGGACGTATTCCCTTGTCACTGTGGTATACCTATACATCTTTATGTATATATCAAAAGCGCGTGGCATTACAAAAATATCTAGATTTTTAGTCGCGTCAACTTGGACGCGACGCAAAATTTTAATTTTAGGTCATTCCTGTTTTCGATTATATTAATAAATGCTAAAAGAATCTACTTGGTTTCACAATGAATTATTTATTAGAAAACTCCACTAAAAAATGTTCATAATATTTAAAAATTCCTATATTGCCCCAAGGCCTCCAGATTTATAAATCCGACGCTGGTAAGCATACCTAGCAGATAGAAGTAATCGCATTATAAGCTAGACAGGCACCTCGGAGAAAGATCGCAATGCTAGATTTGTAGCTGGTGGGCGGATAGAAAGGAATCAGCAGCCAGAAGGCGAACCTCGCACGAATTCCAAGAAACTGTAAACAGCGCAGTAGAGAATGGTTTGAGTGGGCAAGTATCAGACGTATGCACAAACAAAAGACGTGGATCAGATTGCGTATCTTCGGTAGCTTTAAATAAAGCGGTTAAAATGCTCTAAAATAATTACGAAATTCGTATTAAAAAAAAACTTTTTCACATTGCGACTCTGCACAGATTTATGTATATTATACTACTAGAGCGGTCAACTACAACGGGCGAACCCGTCACTTCAGAAAGTTTCAACGATTGGTCTTTCTCTCTCCCGTGAAGTGATCGCAGAAGACTTAGGACAAAACAGTCCACCGTCAAGATACGCCACATGCACGTAAGAGGCCAACGCCTTAACCGCGGGGTAACCAGGTAAGTTACGCAGCAGGCTTACACTCACGCCCTTACTTCCAGTTGTGGCCAGATTACTCCGGTCTCTCGACTGGTTACGAGTTAGAGGTCGCTTCTGCGGTCCTCTCCCTTTAGAAGCGCTGAAAGCATGCTTGTCAAGCATCGCGTCGCGGGCTGGGGGGTGATCGTAAATCTCAGGAAATTGCAAATATTTAAACAAAATATTTACTAAAAATGCCTAATTTTGTAGTTTTATACCAGGGAGTCACGTCATTTATCAATCAATTACGTCTAATTAACGTGACTCCTTGGTATAAACTACAAAATTAGCCATTTTTAGTAAATATTTAAATAATAATAATATTTGAATAATTACTGCGGTTTATGATCCTCTTCCAGCCCGCGACGCGATGCTTGACAAGCATGCTTGATCGCCTAGAGAGCCCCTAAGAAGCCCTTCCTTTCTTCCCTTTCCATTTCCCTATTATACTTATACATTTAAATTTAGAAATGCTTCTTCTTCCTTTTTTCTTTTAAAAAAAATATTGCAAAAAGTAGGTGCTTTAAATTATTTGCTAATTTGAAATGTATAAATGGCTATATTACTGTTAACTTCTTCTTCTGCTTCTTCATCAGCGCGCATTCGCCCACCTTTGGGCATACGCCTCTCCAATCACTCTCCATCCGGATCGGTTGTCCGTTTCCCTCGTCTAGACAGGTCCAGCTGTCTCCTTGATGTCATCGGACCATCGGGCCAGTGGTCTGCCCACACTTCTTCTGCCTTGCCGGGGTCCCCACTCCAAAACGCGCTTGCTCCACCGTTCGTCGTGTCGTCGGGCCACGTGGCCGGCCCAAGCCCATTTCAGCCTGGCCACTTTATGACCCACGTCGACCACCTTCGTGCGCTGTCTGATGAGCTCGTTTCGGACTCGATCGCGCAACGATATGCCGAGCATGACTCGCGCCATGTTACGCTGCACCACCTTGAGCTCGTGGATCATCCCAGCAGTCAGTGTCGATGTCTAACAAGCATACGTCATAGCCGGTAACACGAACTGATTATACACCTTTGTGTTGAGCGCTTGGGGAATTCTGGACTTTAGCACGAAGCTTAGCTTCCCGAAGGCTGCCCATCCCATTTTTAATAAAATTAATATGCTAATAAAAATAAATAAACAAAACACAAAAATAATAATCGAAGATTAACCAATTTTTTGATTTATGTGTGCCATTATATACCATCACATATATATCCATACACGTTGCTTTTTGTAAAATCCTGGCTGCTAAATTATAGTACGACGTTGAGCAATCTAATACGTTATATTATCAATGACATTATCAAACTATCAAATAAGAGCACTACACTGTATGAAGTAGAACAAAGCGCAGTTATGGTAACCAATTATGCCTAGAATATGCAAACATATTGCACAAGGAAGCGTTACCTATTACAATTGCTGCATATAAAGTACTTGATATTTAGGCCATCGAGTCTGTTGATAATATTCGATAACTGTTTTGAAAGTTGACCTCAATGCGTCTCGGTGACGTCGCATAATTTAAAAATAACCACTTCCAAACAAACAAAAGCTTATCCGAAAACGCTTTTTTATCTTCTCAATAATAGATAAAATTTTAACGCAAAAAAACGAAACTTAGAACGGGCTATTATAATTGAATGCGTATACAAAATTTCGTGTCTGTGCTGTTGACCGTTGAGGAGTTCCATCATTATAAGCCAACCCGGGGTGCTGCAGTCCTGTCTTGGTGAAGCTATGAACGGGCTGTCGTAATTGAATGCATATACAAAATTTCGTGTCTGTGCTGCTGACCGTTGAGCAGTCCCCTCGTTGGGAGTAAACCCTGGGTGCAGCAGCCATCTCATGGTGAAACTTAGAACAGGCTATCATAACTGAATGCGTGTACAAAATTTCGTGTATGTGCTGTTGACCGTTAAGGAGTCCCCTCGACGAGAGCCAACCCTGGGTGTAGAATCAGGTCATGCTTACCATAAAAAATGCATTGTCATAGAAACTGAACAAACATGTAAATTTACAACTTTATATTATAATATTTGAGGAGTTCCCTCAATTCTTCTTCTTCATGGATAACATCATCAGAACAGGATTTTGATAACCTCCTCCTTGTTTTCAAGTCGGTTAATTTGACATGTTGGTTCAATTTTTTATGGTAAGCATGACCTGATGCTACAAATATAGTTGTCAACTACAACGGGCGAACTCGTCACCTCAGGAAGTTTTAACGATTGTTTGTTCTATCTCCCATGAAGTGAACACAGAAGATTTGGACAAAACAGTCCACCGTCAAGCTCCGCCACATACCTACTCGTAAGAGGTAGGTATGTCGCCTTATCCGCGAGATATCCAGGTATGTTACACAGCGGGCTTACACTCACGCCCTTACTTCTAACTGCGACCAGATTACTCCAGTCTCTCGATTGGTTTCGAGTTCGAGGTCGCTTGCGCGGTCCTCTTCCTTACGAATCGGTGAAACGGTGTAAACCGAATCTATCGCGGACGAATCTATCCGCCAAGATTCGGGTAGCCGATGGTCGTTTCAAGAGCAGTCGCCCGTAAGGTCCGCAACCACCCCCGCTTTATAGGATACAGTACTGCTTCCAGACTCCCCCGACTGTTAATCGGAATGCACAATCGATTGGCTTACGCCGCACGATGCGCAGTCCGTCCAGGAGCGCCAGAAGGTTGATTTCTAGTAGAAGCTAGCCCTAAGGCCAGAGTCCTACCCGGGCTCGCACTTCATGCGTGGAGACCGCCGGATGAGTATCGACCCGTGAGTGTGACTAACCCTGGACATAATGGGTCTTCGTGGCCAACTCAGCAAGGGCCCATTAGCTCCCCCTCAACGGTCAACAGCACAGACACGAAATTTTTTATACTCATTCAATTATGATAGCCCATTCTAAGTTTAACGTGAAATGGCTGCTGCATCCAGGTTTGGCTCCCGACGAGGGGACTCCTCAATGGTCAACGGGACAGACACGAAATTTTATATATCCATTTATGTAATTACCACAGCCCGTTTCAAGTTTCACCAAGATAGGACTGCGGCATCCAGGGTTCCAAGGGCCTCCAACGAGGGAAATACTCAACGGTCAACAGCACAGATACAAAATTTTGCATACGCATTCAATTATGATAGCTCGTTCTTAGTATCACTATGACATGGCTGCTGCACTTATAAATAATTGGAATAATTTTTTAGTCTTTTTGTGTAATATTATTTGTGTAATATTATTTGTAAAATCTTTTTTGTACCCTAATTTATTGCTGTAGTTGATTTAAACTGTTATAGAAAAATCTATACTAATATTTCAAAGAGGTAAAGTTTGTGAGGTTATAGGAAGTAATCTCTGGATCTACAGAACCGATTTTGAAAATTCTTTTACCAATAGAAAGCCACGTTATTTTTGAGTGTGATAGTCTATATGGTATATTAATCCGAAAAATGAAAAGACTTTTTCGTAGTAGTCGGATTTGAAAAGTAAGTCGGAGAAAAAACGGCCGAATGAAAATGTCTCTTACGAACGTTGCCTTAACGATGAGAGATGTATGATTGAGTTTTAAAGAAAAGTTGTAGAGCTTGATAATGCCTACAAAAAAGTCAGCGACAGAATAAGTCTAACTTTTATATTTAAGTCACAAAAAGTAGTTTTTCATATTTAAAAAAATATATTTAAATCGTTAGGTCATGTTTATTGGTCATATTATCAACAATTATGAATTCTTATCAAAATAAGTAAATTTATCGTCTCAAGTATTTAAAACAAAAGACTTTTCCCTTTTACTGCATATAATTTCCCTTTTACTGCTATTGCATAAATGGTTAAAGAGATAATACCACATAGGTATGGAACCGCGACCATATCTCGGGTTGGAACTCCTGAAAGAATGGTACCAAATAACAACATTACATCTAATATAGTATACAGAGAAGTTTTGAACAATTAAAATAAACATAATTTATTCAATCATAATCATTTCATTCACTCATTAGAAACCCGGTAATATAGCCAAATTGGCATGCAAATACATACATACATATGCAGTAAAAATATAACCCTCCTTTTGGCATTCAGGAAAAAAATCATAGCACTCAGTACTAACCGAACCACACTCATAATTTCATCGCAAGTAAAAATGTTTATTGCCCAACGAAGTGGGCACGGGTCAGCTAGTAGTTAAATAAAGGAGGTTTAAGTTTACAATCAAATATTATAACAATAAGTAAACAAATATATTTCTTATCAACATTTTCTTTTAGTGGGCTCCAAATTCCCCGCCCTCACCTACTTATTATAAGTTAAATGTTTCATTCATGTTTATGTTTATATACGTCTCAACGCGTGTCTTGACTGTAAAGTCGATTTGTTTATAAAATACTAGCTGCGCCCCGCGGTTTCACCCGCGTGGTGATGGAAAATTGTAATAAAATTTTCATCAATTTTTCAATGTGTTTTATTACTCTGCTATTCGGGACGGAGACAAATCCAACAAATTAATAAAAACACCAAAAACACGGTTTTGGGCTATGATACGATATTCACATTGTCATACACACGGCTATGATACGATATTCCATCGTGGAATGCCAGTGCCTATCTTCCGGCTTCATCGTCAGACCTTGAAACCTAATCGTGGTCAAAGTTCATTCCAAGAGTATTCTAACGAGTACCTACAGCTATGATACGATATTCCGTCATGAAGTTCCAGTTCATATCTTCCGACTCCATCATCAGATCAGTTCGTCAGTACCATATTATTGTATTGTCATCAGAACTACATACAGCTGCCAATTTTCATGAAGCTACGATCCTTGGAAGATGGTTAAATTAGTTACCTTAGATTCCATTACATAGTTACATAGAGGTCGACCTAATAAAAGCGTGAAAATCGGTCCATCCGTCCTCCATTTATAGGTGTTCGAAATTTTATTATACATTATACATCATATACATTATTTTACATTATATTCCATTATACATTATATACTTGCAACTCCAACGGTTTTTACGGCGCACGCCAGAATAGCTCGCAGACGGCAGATTTTTTTCCTACTTACTTGACACTTATCGTTATATTTTGGATAATTCACAATATATCTTTATAAATTATAGCCTATGTGTTATTCTGATGTGTAAGCTATATTATTGTAAAGTTTGATCAAAATCCATTCAGTAGTTTTTGCGAGAAAGAGTAACAAACATCCATACATACATACAAACTTTCGCGTTTATAATATTAGTAGGAAGAAAATAAGTAAACTCTCGTATCGTATTTTCAAACTCAACATTGTTAATTTACATACTTAGCACGTTCTTTCCAAATGCACTTTGTCGTGGAATTTCCTTATACTGCTGCTTATATTAAATATTTTTAGCGAGGTTTTCAATATTATCAGATGTTCGCATCATGCATTGTCCCTCCTTACAGGTCATTAAACCGCCTTTGTCTTGAGGGGGCCCTCAAGGTGACACTTTGAGGCGCTGCTAAGTGCTAACTGATGCATTGAGAGAATCTTAAACAATTTTATACAATAAGGAGTAAAATTGGATTTATATAATCATGATTTAAACGCTCCTCATAGTCATCAGTCAGCTCAGATCATTCGTCTACTTGCAACAACGATTGATTCAGGTTGAGATTCAAATTTATTTTATTTGTATATTGGTATACAAGTCATAACTGTAACATAGAGTTAAGCATAACAATATTTCTATCGTGCCTGGCAACGTCATTATCAATAGATGGCCTAATAAATTTCTAACCGTTTTGCCGAACAATGCTATCAGCCCCACCTACTTGTCGCCGGCGTATAAATGTTTCCAAAACCTACTATGGCAGTGAGCAATATAATACCCTATATAATTAGTGTCACCGGTTATAAACGGGATGCTATAAGAGTTCAGCTAATAGGAATTAAAGGGCGCAGCTGGTGTGATCGCCTAAAATAAGGTGTTTAGGATTTTTTTTAACAAAATTGTTGCATGAAATGTTTTAAATTTTTCAGGATATATTTGTGGATAAATATTGTATACATAGTATGTTTTACATGTTTTTTTTTATTTTCGGCAAGTTATTCGCCATCTCCGAAATCTCAAAAAAAAGTTCACCCATTGCTGCAGTGATTGCGGCCTTCACAGCGCCTGAAATAATAATGCCAACCCCATAAAGTGTCTTATGTTCTTTCTCAATAATCGAGAAAGCCTCAAATTGGATTCTGGAGGTCGATTCGGTCTCTAATCAGTATAAATTTCCTGAAAGTCTCGGATGCGCAGCCCTTCGTCCAGATATAACTCTTTACTCTCTATCTCGGAAAATGGCCCTTATTGTAGAATTAACTGTTCCATGGGAATCAAATATCCCAAAAGACCACGAGTACAAATTAAATAAATACCATAATCTCGCAAATGCCGTCACGCGGAACGGCTTCACTGTTCACCTTCACGCTCGTGGCCTGTCAGCTAAATCTCTGTTTCACCTCTTTAAAGATCTTGGTCTTTTCAGAAAAATAATCAACTCTTTCCTAGAAAAAATATCTAAAACCGCGATTTGCGCATCTCAAATTCTATGGCTTCGAAGGGGGAGTGAATGGGTGGTAAAGTAAACGCTCACATGTGGCAAGACAGTTGTCCTAAACCTACCACCGCCGGTCGTTAGTCCGGAATCCACTGCTCACCCTCCAGAAGTGTAAAAAAATGGTATTATGATGGGCCCGACTCCGGTCGGTGAATACCATGGCAGCTCCGTTTGTATTTTATTGTAAAATACAATTTTTTGTGAATAAAATTGTATCGCACTTTTTAAGTCGCTGTCGGTTTATGTGGAGATTGGATTTATTCCTCGTATCGTGATGATGAAAATCACTATTCACCGGAACTTCTGCAAGTGTCTACGAGCGTATATAATATTTTGGTAGATGTAAGAAGAAAATAGAGTCATGATTCCTGATTCTACGAAAAGTGGCTTACAAGAACTTCTTGGAGATACTCTATATAAACTGCGTACCGCTCTTTTCAGGAGGATAACAAATCTTTTTAAAGTTGGTGCCATTCTCCAAAACAGTAGGCCATACGTTATTACGGAGTGGAAATATGCAAAATAAACGGATTTGGCTGTTTCAAAACCGCATAAATTTCTTATCTTTCTAATGGCGAATATTGCACTGCATTTTTTTTACTGAGATCATTTTAGTGATCAGACCATTGTAATTTTTGACCCAGCCGGGAATCCAACCCGAAGCTTTAGAATGTAAGATCAGGCGACCGAACCACTAAGCCACCGGGTCGTGTGAATGCTGAAATGTTTGTGAAATACAAACTTAATGAAATAAATAATAATTAATAGTTAAAAAAAACACTAAAAACACGCTTTTATAAATGCAATTAAAAACCACATCATCAGAACTTGCAACCTAATCGTGGTCAAAGTTCATTCCAAGACTTTTCTAACAAGTCTAAACACAGCCATGATGCGATGTTCTATCATGAAGTTCCAGTTCATATCTTCCGACGCCATCATCAGATCTGTTGTACCATATTATGGTCTGTATGGTTAAATAAGTTACCTTAGATTCCATTATATAGTTACATACAGGTCGATCTAATAAAAGCGTATTAAATAAATAAAGCAATACAAATTTCTTTGAACTCCTGAAGATATGATACAAAACATAACGCGAAAAAGCTGTACAAAAAAATAGGATCTCACCATTTATTTTTCCTTTAAAATCAGCACTTTCTCCCTCGAAGATGCGCGAAGCTTCTCAGAACTCAAAACTCACAGGAAAACATCTCTTGAAGCTTCACTAAATTTTCACTTTTCGTTCACTGTGTTCACTTTAAATTCACTGTTTGTTCACTGTGCGAATCGGCTACAATTCACCGGTTCCTTCGAAGTACTGAATATACCAGTGGAATAGAAAGAAAATGACTATTGCTATAATGGCGAACTTTAAAAAGTGGAAAATAATGTCTCTTATTGCTTCTAAGATTTCTTTCAACATTTGTGGTTGAACAACCCTGGAAGATTTAAAAAGATATCGCTCATAACTCACGGATATAATCATTGGTTCTACAAAAGTGATGACGGCAGTATAATCTATAATTATATTCAACTGGAACTAGAAATTTTACTTAGGATGGATGATGAATATGTTCTGTCCCTTCGGCTACGTAACGACCAAATTTGGTTGCACATCAGAACACCGTTGACTACGTAACAACCTATATTGGCGGCTTGCTCCCGGAGCGCGGAATAATATTATTTTAGATTTCGAACGCATCCTAAAATCCATACCAAATATCTCATAATTGCCATAGATACATAGACGGTCGCTAGAATAATTTTGCGCGTCATTTCGCGGATATATCTGGTGAAATTCCATTGTCAAACATTTTTTTTTTTCGATTAAATCATCAAAATTTTTATTGGTGTTTATATCTAAATATTTTTGTATTTAAATAATCAAAACGAAATATTACCTTTGATAGAGAAGCTAATATAGATTACGATAGTATTTAAAATTTCTAAATAAGGTTCCGTATTTTTCCGTAAGACAAGTACAAGTTAGAAATGCCGAGTTGTTTTCACTTTTTCGACTTTGTCATATTTATTCATAATTATCTAATTACTAGAAGACCCAGTGAACTTCGTACCACCTAAAATTGATTTGATTGTAACTCTTCATAAGCTTTTATTGTTGATCCTAATCAACCTTCCAAATCCAATTCATTGAATTCTATAATATGGCCGAATCATGTACGGTTTGTGTTTCGTTTGGTGATTAAATGAAAGTCGTTTGTAATTAAAATAAATTCAATGTGTTTAATGTACACGATGAAATATAAATGCTTTTTCGACTTTTCCGCCTTATTCGACTTTATCGGCTTTTCCGACTTTTTCGACTTTTTCGCATTTTTCGACTTTTCGGACTTTTTTTAACTTTTTAGACTTTTAAGACTTTATTACTTTTCCAACTTTTTCGACTTTTCCGACTTTTTCGACGTTTTCGACTTCTTCGACTTTTTTGGCTTTTTTGACTTTTTCGACTTTTTGCCTTTTCCACTTTTGAAATTTTACACAATCGCACGGAATGAATTACAGTTATGGATGGCGCAGCTGTCAAACAATAGGATCGCCGTGAACGCCATCTATTGAAAGTGGCCCATTACCCAAAATGACCAATTTCGATTTGTACGATTTTCAGATGTTTCTTTTAATTTTTCCTAAGAATTTTTTTTTGTAAACAAGCAAACAAAAAAAAATACCTGTGGCACTCGGGGACTGCCGCGGTAAAGCTATTGCATAGCATTTTTAACAACTTATGCAATTAAGTTTATTTATTTATTTTATTTTTTCTGATTTCAGATAACTGCGCTTTATCGGAAAACGTTGAAATTATTCCGAATCATTTGCGGCTGCGGAAGCAAATGATTCTGAATAATTTAAACGTCTTCCGATAGAGCGCCGCGCACGAATTTTTTATTATATAAAGCAAAAAAAACGGATTATTCGAAAAAAATCATAGATAAAAAGATAGATAATTAAAGAGTCTTTAAAATGGTGCAGGTTTCATAATAATACGCCAGATAGTATTTGCGTAGTAGTCGTTTTTGTGTTCGGTTAGACCTAATTTCACAAATTAATTACACTATGTAATATAAACAAACTCTAAAATATTCAAAACTAAGAATATTAGGAAAATGTTCTAGTTTAACATATATTTTTTTCCAATCTTAAGCAGTACTCGTTTAGAGGTAATTATCAGTTTAAAATAATTAATTTTCGTTAAGAAATTTCTTCATTCGGTCGCCGCGCTGGCCTACGCCCGCGATAAAAGCTATGCAATAGTTTAAAAATAATTCAAATCGGTCGGGTCATTTTCGAGATCTTGCGAGACTAACGCACGGCGATTCATTTTTATATACATATAAGATTTTATAAAATGAGATTTCAATATTCTATATACAAAATTTCAATGCAATCATTGCACAGTTATTCTTTTTATGATTGCTGTAGTAGTTCTATAGTTATAGTACTTTTTGTCGAGTGCGGCGATATTGCAAGAAATTCCAATAAATTGCCGCGGTCTGCCATGAAATTATGCCGGTACTCGAAAGGTTAAACTGTATTCTTGCTTATATTGTCCCTGGTGTATAATAGTCTAGGAATTGAAACCATAACCGAATCGCAAATGCTGTATAATTTGAGAACCGCTTGGCCAATTGGATCATTTTTAACACTTTCCCAAGTCAAAGCGCTTCGTTGTCAATTCTCATACCAACAGGCATTAAACACGCTCTTCTTTTATGGAAAGAGCTGTCAAATATTGACATCGTAGCCAATATGATTAATGTCCTCATTTCAGATGGTTGACTGCTACATAAATAATATCATTTCGTCTACCTTGCCTTCGAAATATTGAAAAGTACCTACACCGAAATGCAATATGGTCTGGCATGAAATCAAGAACTGCAATAAGTTAATAGTTAAAAACACATTTTTAAAAACAAGCTTTTATTTTATAAATAGGATAGAAAACGAATTTACCGCGTGAAATTTGTAGGATCCTACAAATTGGAAATTGTAGGAAATTTGTAGGGTCCTACAAATTTCACGCGGTAAATTCGTTTTCTATCCTATTTATAATGTCAAACAACCGCGATAGTCTTCGATTTCAAGCTTTTATTTAAATGGTGGCCCGAGCCAACCCTGGGTGAAGCAACAACTAGGGTTGTCGACTACAGCGGGCGAGCCCGTCACCTCAGGAAGTTTTACGATTAGTCGATTAGTCTTTCTATCTCCCTGGAGTGAGCGCAGAAGACTTGTACAAAACAGTCCACCGTCTAGCTCCGCCACAAACCCGTAAGAGGCCAACGCTTTAACTGCGAGATAGCCAGGAGTGTTACCCAGCAGGCTTACACTCACGCCTTTACTTCCAATTGTGACCAGATTACTCCGGTGTCTCGATTGGTTACGAGTTCGAGCTCGCTTGCGCGGTCCTCTCCCTTACGAAGCGGAGAAACGGTGTAAACCGAATCTATCGCGAACCACGGCATCCTTTGCCCGGCTGTTCGCCCAGGATCGGGTAGCCGATGGTCGTTTCAAGAGCAGTCGCCCTAAGGCCCGCAGTCGCCGTCCGCAACCACCCCCGCTCTATAGGAAACAGTACTGCTTCCAGACTCCCCCGACTGTTAGTCAGAGTGCACAGTCGATTGGCTTACGCCGCACGGTGCGCAGACCGTCCAGGAGCGCCAGAAGGTTGATTCCCAGGGGAAACTAACCATGGTGAAGCAGCCATATAATAGTGGAACTTCGAATGGGCTATCAAAATTGAATGCGTATATAAAGTTGACCGTTGAGGAGTCCCCTCGCCGGGAGCGAACCCTGAGCTCAGCAGCCATGTCATGATGAAACTTATAACGGGCTATTATAATTGAATGCGTATACAAAATTTCGTGTCTGTGCTGTTGACTGTTAAGGAGTCCCCTCGTCGGGAACCAATCCTGGGCGCAGAATCAGGTCATGCTTACCATAAAAATGCATTGTCATCAGAACTGCACCAACATGTAAAATATCAACTTCATAGGTTAAGGGGAAGTGGTTCTAATTCTGCTTGCATTTGGTAGTTGGGTTGACCATTTTTAGTGGTGGTGGTCTTTCAATAACTTGGTTTTCCAAAATGCCGTCTACACTGTCAAACGTAAAACGTAAAGATTGGAATAAAGACAAAATGGCTGAAGCTATAAAAATGGTATAAAAAAGGACCTTTTAGAGCAAAAGAAAAAGATAGAAAAAGAAGGAAAGAAATTGACAAAGAAACAGAGTAAGAAATAACCAGGACACAAAAAGAAAGGAAAAAATAATATCAGGACAGAGCCTGAGAATTCTGATGAAGACTCTAAGGATGAAGGCGAAATCCAGTTTAATACAGACAGTGAACCTCATGGCATATAAGACAGCATGCTCCTGACTCCTGACATAATAGGACAGCATGCTTCTGAATGTATTTTCTGTCAGCAACTGTTTTCTGAAGACTTTCTAGGAGAAACATGGATCAAATGTTTGATGTATGGAATCTGGGCACACAAAGAATGCGCTGGTCCAGAATATGACAGTTGGATATGTGATTTTTGATAAAGAGTTTGTTAGATTAAACAGAATGTGTTCTTATAAATAGGATAGAAAACGAATTTACCGCGTGAAATTTGTAGCACCCGACGTTTCGGTGACGTTGCAGCCGCCGTTGTACAGGGTAGACTGTCTACCAGTCTACCCTGAAAAACGGCGGCTGCAACGTCACCGAAACGTCAGGTGCTACAAATTTCACGCGGTAAATTCGTTTTCTATCCTATTTATAATGTCAAACAACCGCGATAGTCTTCGATTTTATAGAATGTGTTCTTTTTAGTTTTGACCAAAGTTTAAAGATGCCTTAAAAATATGTGTCAATGTTTTCGTTATGTTTTTTACCGAAACCTATATTCTTATTATATTATATCTATATTCCATATTTAGGTACCTATTCCATAAATAGCCACTCATTTTGTCTTTATTCCAAACTTGATTTTGATTTATAAATGACAACAAATATTTGTGTTAGTCTTAATAATTCATGGTTGTAATTCAAATACGCCAAAATGTATGACTAATCGTTGCTATAATTAAAAGCATTTAATTCGTAATAGTTTTTTAATTATACCAAGGAAACAAAATGGTATTCCATATTTGGTTACTTTCCTCTAATATTTTAATGTCTCAACAACATGAAAAAAATATAAGTTATAAATTATTCACATTCGATAATTTATAAAATTATTTTGAAGTTATTGGACACATATGTCCCATGGTTCCTAAATGGTTAAATCGTTATTGTCAGTCTTGAATATAGATATTCGGTGATATAGTTTACCGAACTATTGTTAGTTAAATGTTTTGTACTTTCGAACAGCGCTAGCTAATTGGCCGGTTATAGTATCACGAGCTCGATCGATCAAGGAGTGACACGCTCTGTTTGGCAGACAATATTCTCGAGCAGCAACTGCCGCGACACGGCAACTGCATACCGCCAATAGAAAATGGATATACTATATCGCCGGTTCTGAAATTATTATAAACTATCTGTTGCCCGCGGCTTCGCTTCGCGTGAAGTTTCGAATCGATTTTTACGCGAAGTAACGTGGCGTTTATTTGCCTTTTTAGACGGTACCTTTAGATATACGTACTGCACGGGCATTTTTTTCTGTGGGTAAATCAGTACGACGTGGTAAGCAACTTTTGATAGATAATTTTGTAAAAAACAAAAAAAAACTTTTTTTTTGTTTTTTTTTTTTTTATTTTGAAAATTTGAAGAACGACTGTTAAATAAAGGTTTGAGAAGCGTTTGAGCGCGCTGCGCCATCTAGCGGTAGGTAATAGGTCGTAAATAAACTTTATCAGCGACATTTTACCAACCGCTAGATAGCGCATCATGATCATAGCTTTTTAAAACTATTTAAAAATCAAATAAAAAAGGTTTTTTTTAGATTTTTTATATTTTTTAATTAAAAGTTGCTAACCTTGCTGTACTGATTCATCCACAAAAAAATGCCCGTGCAGTAATAACACCCCGTATAGTGCAAGACGTCCCCCCTTAGATTCACGCTACCTTAATCGCAGACGTACGCGTCTTGTTCCTCGCCACGCATTACTAATTTCGTGATATATCTATTACCATACTACCTAAACACTTACAGCACATGGCTAATTTTGTCTCTATTTAATACACGTGAGAGTGGATTAATTTATTTTAATAAGGATTTTTATTTTATTGCAAATGGCTTCAACAAACATTGCCTATTTATTTTTCTTCATTGCCCAGTTATTGTAGCTTAACCCCTCAAATGAATGGCGATTAGCTCGAATTGCCTACGGCAAAATGTATATAAATTTATATTTACATTTACATTTACATTTACATAGAGCGGGGTTTACTATAGAGCTATAGCATTACTATAGAGCGGATTACTATAAAGCGGCGCACATTTACATTTATATTTACATTTATATAAATTTATATACATTATGCCAAGGCATCCCTTAAGGGACGCCTCACATTTGAGGGGTTAAATATAAAAGGGAGATATTTGTTGCTTTTGACATTTATATAGACCTTTTTAAGACCAATGTTTTTACCATAAATACATTGTTTTCTCATATATCTAACCGTTGTTTCAGCGCACGCCGATAAAGCAACTCACCAGCTTATTTTTTCCGACTTGATTTACAAATACATATAGTGATTTCTGATTGGAAATCAACATCTATCACAATAAAATGTAACAGTTTGTTGAACACATTAGCAATAAAATAAGAATCCTTATCAAAATAAATTATTACATTATCACGGGCGGTTAATAAAGATAAGATAAGCCATTTACTGTTAGGTTTTAGGTGGTATAGTTATAGAGATATCATGAAATTAGTAACGCGTTCAAAGCACCCCGAAATATCTAGCAGGCGGCTGCGGCTGCTGGCCCAGCGAGTTTAGATTTCAGCGGAGGGCGGCGCGGGTGGCGAGGAACAAGACGCGTACGTATACGATAAAGGTAGTGTGCATCTGAGGGGGGATGTCTTGCACTATGTATCTATATACCTACTATATATCACGGTAGCCTCTAGAAAGGCAAATAAACGACACCCTACTTAAAATCGATTGAAAACTTTACGTGAAGTGAAGCCGCGAGCAATAGCTAGTAGATCATAAACAAACAAATATCCGCAAATATATACAGTTTAAACTATGATGATATATAATTTCCCTATTGAAATAATTTATTGCTCCTCGACTGTTACATTGCTCCTCGACTGTTCAACAAAATGAATAGTGTTTTTCCTGCAGGATTGAAATCTAGGAATAGTCACGGCGTAAAGAAAAACCTAACTAAGTCACTTTTGACTATGGGTCGACAAGAAACGGAGACATTAATAACATATATATTAAAATAGTGCACGATTTGTGAGATATATGTATATATATATATAGTATTATTTTATATTTATCTATAAAGTATATATTTATTTATATATGTATGTATATATTTATATGTATGTACCTAAATTTAATATTATTACGCTTTCTTATTCTATTTTTAACTTCTCAAATGTACCATAATAACATACAAAGATGTATTACAGCTAGTTACGTAAACCACTATACTTTTTTATATTAAGCCTACCTTAGTACAGGCGAGGCCTAGTTAGGATGGCTTTGAATTTTAAAAATTAATGTAATATTATTGATAAATAAAGAATTTTGAATTTGAATTTGAATATTTAATTTGGTGACTCGGTTCAGGAGTTATGATGCCATAACTTAATTATGAAAATTCTTCCACGACGTCTATCTGTTGATGTTATTGGTTGCCACTTTATTACCTTTTTATATTCATATTTCTTTGTATGCATAATTTACCGTTTTATATTCTTATTTTAACGAAATTGTATGATGGGTGCAGTCATTACGACGGTTTTAACTGTTTCGCCTTAACTAAATACTACAGAACTTGGCTAAGCCTATGCAACCTTAATTATTGTATTACTAGATTTCATCGACTTTCCTGTTTATCAGTAGTGGTTAATATCGATATGCCTCCCTTCAAATGGTGTAGAGTTTAAATAAGTCGGTTGTGAAATCCCAAGACTTTCCCGGCACGTAAACCAAGGACTGATTTCACCTGAATATTATTTTCATAAATAAAATCATGGAGCGCATTCTCCCGGCCGGCGGACGAACCCAGTCGGGTTCCGTTGCAGCCGCCTCGGACGGCGCGGTTTGTTTCTCTGCTAAGATCGAGGGTTTGGTCGAAGCGCTAACAGATGGCGAAATTCTAATATTATTACTATAGCTTGTATATGATAAATATTCCCAACAAGGCATTTGTGTACCATATTTCATGGCTCTAAGTACAATACTTCAAGTTGAATTATGCCTAGTTCGCCGCATGGTGCACCGATATCAGCCACAACCTTGTCAACTCTTGCCATGAACAAATGATGCCTGCACGCCAAATTTCAGCTCAATCGGATTAGGCGTTTGGGCGATATCTAGGAGGAATATAACACAGACAGATAGACGGATAGACAGACAGACACACAGACAGAGTCCCATCTGGAAATAATCTCAATTGTCTCGTCTCGTAAATATAGTTGTATAAATATCCGAATCTCCAAATGTCAATAAATTAACATAGATATGTCGTGTTTAGTGTCAAATGAAAGGCCTGGTTTATGTATCTATCCATATACTATATGTATATATATGAATAAATACATAAACCAGAAATATTTCATAAAATTACCGTAATAAAATAATTATATACAATAGTAGTTCACTTTTTGTAAGGGCAGTAGTGTTTTTTATTCCTTTTAAATACATTTTCTTGTTCAAATAGTAATAAGACTATAAAAATATGTAAATAAATTGGAATCGTATCAGTCACCATTACACACTGCCATTACACAGAAAGAAAAAGAGGAGCATTAATCCTGTAACGGACCTTAAGTCCACTACATACGATCAACAAATGCATAGATTTCCAGTGAAATCCACTGACACAATTCAGCTATTATTTTGACTAGTGCAGCTATGAATCAGCACGATGAAACAATACTTTTACTCGGAATATTTCGAATTGCATCATTTCACGGCCTTATAAACCGGCCAAAAAGCAATCAAATTATCATTCCCCGAGTGATCACCTTCTCCCAAGGTTGCGACGGCATATTCGGAACTCTCTTTCATGAGTTAGGTCAACGAATCCGGCTCCTTGGTTTCTTTCCTCATTCTCCCTGAGTCCCGAAGCATCAGTCTGTAATCCCACAGACTCGAGCCGTGCCCAGTACAAGATACTAGGAGCACACGCACAATCCTCATTCACTATTCCTGCATAACCTCCGTCGCGCAACCCTCGCGTCTCGATATAGTAATCCGGGCACTCGTTAATTCGGCAAGCGTTATAACTGGCAATGCTCAATCGATTCAATGAATAAATATCTTCTGCCTCATCAAAAAACTCGTAAGTTGACACCACCACCTCACATCGAATAATTTGGAGTCTTGTGAGGGGTGGTCCCTCACAATTCTAACAAAAACCTTAACATTAGAGTAGAAATAGAAACACAACCATTAAACTTAATGTTAGGATGTCCAACGTCCTTTGGACGCGATAATTTGGCATTATTATTTGGACAGTTAAGGTAACCTACGACACTCTAATAATATCACACACTTCTAAATCGGTTCAAGTGTTTAGAAGTTATATATTAAAAAGTATAAAAACACAACTGCCGTTACAGAAAGTGAACTATTATATTTATAATTATTTTTATTATGGTTTGTTTTATCAAATACTTGTGGTTTATGTATATATTCATATAGATACATGTATACTTCTAGAATGTACTCAATCAGACCTTTTATTTGACAATAACACGATATTTTTATATTAATGTATTGACATTTGGACATTTAGACAACTACTCACTTGATATTTGGGCAGTTAAGGTACTCTGTGACACTCGGGACGACATAGCCATTCTAACAATATCACACACTCCTAAATCGGTTCAAGTGTTTAAAAGTTATGTTGTCATAAAAAAAAAACGAAAAACTTACATAGGTGAACCCTGAAAACTTTACACTCCTTTTTTGTTGGGCTGTCGTGTAATAATCACTGGGAAGGGTAGTATAGCAAGAAAGAGTGAGAGGGAGAGAGGTATAAAAATCGGTATTGCCAGCCGGCCATTTCGTCTATAGTTACCAATCAATTTTATTGCGAAGACCGCCTTCTCAAACATTATGCAACCCGCCTGGCAACATTCTCACTTTCATTGGCCGATAAAAAAGACCATTCATTGGCGCATATCGTGCCTGAGTCGCTAATTAAAAGCATTAGTGCAGTCGAAATAGCGATTTTGCCTTGCAAAGCTTGGTGCTAATGGAACCTTGCTGAGTTGGCCACGAAGACCCATTTGTTCAGCGTCGGTCACACTCACGGGTCAACACCCATCCGGCGGACTCCACGCATGAAGCGCGAGCCCGGTAGGACTCTGGCCGTAGGGCTAGTTTCCCCTAGGAGTCAATCTTCTGGTGCTCCTGGACGGTCTGCGCACAGTGCGGCGTAAGCCAATCGATTGTGCATTCTGACTAACAGTCGGGGGAGTCTGGAAACAGTACTGTTTCCTATAGAGCGGGGGTGGTTGCTGACCTTACGGCGACTGCTCTTGAAACGACCATCGGCTACCCGATTCCTGGTGAACAGCCAAGAAAAGGATGCCGTGGTCCGCTATAGATTCGATTGATACCGTTTCACCGCTACGTAATCTGGTCGCAACTGGAAGTAAAGGCGTGAGTGTAAGCCCGCTGGGTTACATACCTGGCTATCTCGCGGAAAAGGCGTTGGCCTCTTACGGGCTTGTGGCGAGCTTGACGGTGGACTGTTTTTATCCTAAGTCTTCTGCGCTCAACTCACGGGAGATAGAACGATCAAATTTCGTTAAAACTTCCTGAGGTGACGGGTTCGCCCGTTGTAGTTGACAGCTCTAGTTGCAAAGTTTGGTAGCCAGGTCAATATTTACGATGCAACTAAATTTAATGATATGAAAGCTCGATGACTAATTATTAGCTACACCATTGACTATTTATTGTATTAGATTACTACTTGGCATGCCGGCATCATTTGGTCATGGCAAGAGTCGTAGTTGAAATCGCTGCACCAGAGGGCGCGCTAGTCATACTTCAATCTAGAAATATTGGACAGAAATCATATTGTAAAATTTTGGTTTGAATATCTCATATAGGTACAAGCGACACAAATAATATTTAAAATCCGCCGAACGTTAATTAAATAGTAAGGCCCTTAAAGCGGCGAAGCCTCCGATGCGTGGATCGTTCAAAATTCGAATTCAAAGGCTCTCGGCGACCCGCGTTTGCGATTCGATTTTTTAATTGCGCTTTCGAATTTCAAATTTTCATTGCGTTACGTCGCATATTAACAGGAATTTGGTGCTCATCGACTCTATTTATGAAATGAATATGCAGATGCTATGGCTTTTTGCCGAGTCTTGGGTTGACTGTTTTTTCCTTTTGATCAGGAGCGCATATTGTTTGAGGAGATCGCACAAAACCTCGTGATACAGCCAGGCGAGAAAATTATTTGAATTTCGAAAGAAAACCGAGCGAGATTTCACACATGATCGCGTCTAGAGCGTAAGAGCGAGACGGATGATGCGGGCCAGAGTGAGCGCAATCGAATCAGCGTTGCCAGTAGTACTAACATTATTTATTTCTTTGCTACAAGAATTGATAATTCGCTTCTGATTTCGCTTCTCGTAAAGTTTCGAATCGAGCTCGTACAGTGTCATTTGTTTGCCTTTTGAGACGTTATTTTTATTTAGGACGTCCCTGTCAGATGCACGCTATCTATCTCGTAGACGTAAATACGCGTCTTGTCTAAACACCGCCTTCCGCCTAACGCTGACCTTGCTGGGCTACCCGCCGTCCCCGCCGCTGCTAGATATTTCGTGGTGCTCGCACGGGTTACTGATTTCATTATATTTCTTAAACTATACCACCTAAAAACTTATACAGTATATGGCTATGCTTATATTCATTTAACACTCGTGATGATGGAAAAATTAATTTTGATAAAGATTCATATTTTATTGTTACGTCTTTAACACCTGGGTTTGGCGCGGGAAGGGGGAAGGGTTTGTGGGTGGAGGAATTTCACTCGGGGTGGGGGGGGGGGGGGTTGTCTGATTGCAAGAAAAATCTTGGGTGACACAACCGATTTTTTGCTTTGTTTTTATATTTCAATAGCTTTTCACAAATTCACAACGCCATCATAAGCAAATTTATTAAAATTTGGACAGGACAACATCTGTCTGGTCAGCTAGTCATTTCAATTAACTATTATTGTCGTAGATCATTATTAGGCGAAAAGGCGATCTACCGCTTTTTTATATTTAAGCCCAGAAATAATACCATCCCAGAAATAATACCAAAAGATAGAATGATATCTATTAGTCTACCTGTATCATAAAGTGCGTAATTATTATTATCTATTAGTTTATTAGTCGCTATCTATTAGTCTGCCTGTACAACAAATTAAAAACTAATATTAAATTAACAAGAGATTTGATTTGAAAAATCGTTTTCCATTATATTATTATTTTACATCGTATAGGTGTGTTTAGAGCGTTATCTAGAGTGCGTCACCATACTGTTACTACCAAATTCACCATATTGAGCATAATAATAAAAGACTAATCATTTTTTGAACTATGACTGCCATCTACACGTTGCGTTTCATAGTAAAATCTTGCCCCGGGATTCTGAAGCGACGATATGATACACTCGATACGTCGATACGTCGTCACTCGACTATATTTGTGATTCTGAAAGTGATTTGACAGTCCTTTAATTGTCAGAAATAAGGTTATGATAGAGGGCAGCACATGAGGTGTCGTCTGCATGCCGTTGCTCTATTAGAAAGCTGGGAAATGGCAGTATATATCCCCATTCAGCAATAATTACCGACTATTCCATCCCAAGACGATTGTAATTTGAATATAGCCCCGAGAAATAAGAATATTCGATTAAATCAATGAAGGACGCGTTCCGAATAGCCCTTATCTTAAAGCAATAAGCGCGCTTAGAGCCCGGTCCGAATTGAGCAAACGCCGCTCACTGCTAAACGGCCTTCCTCGGCCAATCAGAATACGATATCGGGGTGGGAATCACGTGGGAAGTATCGAGTTCCGAGATTACCTGACGATTCTCAAAACAGAATCAGTCAATTCGTCGGATTGAGGACGATGTCGAATTTAATTTAGCGCAGTGGCGGATATATGTATATGGGGGGCGCGAGGGGCGCGCGCCTGGACGGTTTGCCACCGTGTGGCGTCAGCCAATCGACTATGCATTCCGACTGATGACCGAGGGCATCTGGAAACGTCTTTGTTTCCTATAGAGCGGGGGTGGTTGTTATCCTTACGGCAACCGGTCTGGAGCGACCAATTCGGCCACCCTATCCCGAATAGTAGGCGGGCAATAGATGCCGTGGTCCACGATAGAGGACCGCGTAAGCGACCTTGCACATGTAATCAGTAGGCAGGCCTTTTTAGGGGCGAGTGGCATAACTAGACAGTGGACTGTTTCGTCCCAAAGTCTTCTACGATCACCTCACGAAGACAGAACGATTAATATCGTTAAAACTTCATGGGATGACGGGTTCGCCCGTTGTTGTTGACGCCTCCAAGTATCCATACGCAATGTATTTATTAGTCGAGTAGTTGTACAGGTAGCATGTTAGCCTTTGCATGTGACTTGATGATTCGTTATTACACCCATAGCTCGAGATGTATTTTACCTCCCCCCCCACCCCTTTGAATTTTTTTCTGTATTCGCTCCACGTTGACATATTGTATCGCCACTTCAGAATCCCGGGGCTGGTTGCCAAATTTGAGTACGATGTTTAGCAGTCTAATATGCCATAGAGTAAATGATAATAGTCTTATAGACTTCTTCTCTGGCATGTATGTATATTGTTGTAATCATGGTGTTTTGAATCCCAAAGACACTCTTCCCGCTGATACTCTTCCCGCACGTCCGCTCAGATCTGGTTTGGTAGCAAAATCCTAGGTGCTAAATTGCAGTACGACGTTGAGCAACATAATACGGTATATCAGTGTTTTTTAACCTTTTTAAGATCGCGACTCCCTTTTTGGTAAAAAAGAAAACTCTTACTCGACGCCTTCATTTTTCCACAGTTGTAACTGAAAGCATCTAATAAATATGTTGTTAAAATAACGACGTGAAACCATATTTTACATTTTATTTGTTTTTTCGTATTCGAAGCCTGTACCTAACTGTTTTCGTCTTAGATCAACATGAAGTTTTGGAAAAGCAATAACAAAACACAGGATTAATATGTTTCTCTTTTGAAGCTGTAAATGTTTGAAAATTATGTAAATAAACATTTTGTGATATTGCAAATTTTTAGATAGCCTCCGCCCCTCCCCCCCCCCCCCCCCCTCCTCCCCTCCTAGGGGTCTCTTCGCAACTCGCTGGTTGAAAATCACTGCGCAATAAGATACAGGCTGAGTTTTTAATTAGTGAGATCCTTGAAATGGGTGAATCAGTTACAGCAAATAAGCAACTTTTAATAGATTTTTTTTTCATAAGATCTTTTGTTTTTTTTTCAGAATATTTGAGAAACTTGACTAATAAATAAAAGTTTGACAAGCATTGAGCGCGCTGCGCAATCTAGCAATAGGTAAAATGTAGCGATTAAACAACATTTGCGATACTCTTTACCTACCGCTAGATAACGCAACGCGCTGAGCTCTTTTTATACTATTTTTCAATACTTATATATATTTTTTTAATTTTCCAAAATATATTTTATTGTTAATTTTTTTTTCCAAAAAGAAATTAATAATTAAAACTTGCTTTGTTGCTCGTATTTAATTCACCCACTTTAATGATGTGACTAATTAAATACTCACCTGTATAAAGAATGATACTTTTTCCACCATTATAAGACAAAACTTTAGAGATCGTATGGCAACGCTATTTCGGTCACACGGACGCGAGAGCGCACCAACACACGCGCGCTTTCAATACAACACGCAACGCAACAACGACTCACCCACACGCGCGCACGAGTAAACGCAAGAGTTTTTAACTTTCACAGCTGTGTGGCGTTCGATTTTTGAAAATTTGAATTCAAACCGCAAACGTCACATTTGGAAGGAATCAGAAAAAATAATGGCGGTTTTCGAAACGACTTTAAAATTGGTTTAAAAAATCGAATTGGAAAAGTTAAAATTGCATTTGAAAGAGAATTTTATTCTGAGTGAAATAGTAAGAAAAATTCTAAGAAAACACTGTTTGAAGAGGTGGATAACAGTGCTTTTGAAAAAACTGGTTTCATCGTCTTTTTTAATTTGTGAAGAATTGAAAGATTTTCGTAGAACAATAATTATACAGCTAGATAGAAAATTTTATGTCGATTCGGATGATATATAATACTTTTAAAAAATACGCACGGTTCCAAACCGAAATTAAAATAACCAAATGCTACACATTCAGAACGAAAACACTTAATAACAACACACAGCGACGTATAGAACTGCTTTACAACTTTTGAAAACTTGCCGTAAAATACTAAATTACCGATTAAAATTAATTATTGAACGTTTTCGCGGTGAAAACGTATGGCCGACGTCAGCGAGCGTCCAGCGAAGCGTTTCTGTCCGTACTAAACAGCAAGTATATTCGAGTTACACTGACTGGTATGCCATACCACCTCCAACCGGTATTATACCAGACGATGGATTTTTAACAATTCACAAACACTCATGCATGCGAAATTGCTTCGTTTATATCGACCGAGTAGCTGGGAAGAGTTACTAATAACAACAACTGTTGTTACCTAATTTATTTATTTAAAGAGAAACGCTATTTTTAAACTGCAGTACATTATAACATTTATTTATTTATTTATTTATTTAAGAATTAATTACTATGAAACATTGATTAGCTTACAAAAATAACAGGAACCGAATGGCAAAACCTTAACCTTTTGCTTATTTGTTTCTGTCACCCAACTGGGACTAGCCCGTTCTAGGGTGGACAGGACTCCAATATTACAATCAAGTTTGCTTAATTGCTTGGTTGCTTACAAATATACAAGTTCTAGTAAAAAGCTAATGACACTAAATTGCCCTAAAATGTGGTCTTCAGATAAAATAAAATAAAAAGATAATAATAAAATAAAAAGATATAAAAAATATTAAAAGATAATATAATAAATAAAATGCAATTCCATTATTTAATCAGCAATAAATATAATATAAAATTCGATTAAATAAAATAAATAAAGTTATATGTGAGAAAAGAAACAGTCATTATTATTTAATATATGTTTAGTAATATAGGATTTAATATAAAAATACCTAGTCTAAAAAGTATACTTCATTGTCAAAGTCAAATAATTTTTGTAGTTAGTTCAATGTTAAAATATACTTAACATATATGTTTAAAAATATGTTAATAATTTGTGCACCTAAGTTTTATTATACTACTAGCGATCCGCCCCGGCTTCGCACGGGTGCAATTTATTAATAAATAGCGCTCAGCAAGGAAATATGAAGTATATTTATTTTACAACGTTTATTTATTTATTAATAAGTTTTTAAATATGTCACAAATGAAAAATACGAATAATGTAAAAATTGGTTTGAGTCGTAATTTTATCGTGAAACATACTCGTAGATCGAAATTTGACCACGGCTTATAGATTCAAATTTGGATAATTTTAACTGTCAGCGTCAAAATGTTATTTTTTCTGCCAGTTATTAATGTTTTTTATATAGAAATGGTTCTGGTGGTGGAACCAATAATGTCAGGTCTTATTTTACTCCCTGCGCTACACAAACCGAGTGGTTCGTGGCGTTACTTCAAGGCATTGCAATATTGGCAGAAATGATCCATTTCTCCAATTTGCACTCATTTATAATCGCTGTATTGTATCGCCAGATTATAAATATTTAGAATGCCTCTCTGTATGTGTTTTGTCTCAAATTCAATCGTCTTCGCACTGCAACATTACGGATCTGTGCCGCTTCATTCAATTCTTGGCGATGCTCATCGCTTTCAGTTCCTCCTGTCTCTTTGTCGTCTTGTCGTCTTGCTGGAGCGGTCAATTTGCTGAGATTGGAGCGTCTGCCTAAACCTGGAAAAACATTCACGAATTACACAAATTAAGTTAATTCAGTTGATTTATCTTCAGAATCACGAAAACGCTATGAAAAAATTCAACTGTCAAATGTCAGTTTTCGCGCCGTGCCGCCATCTTGATTTTCGAATTTTTCGTATTCTTATTCTTGTCAAACAACGCCATCTATGATCAAGCTCGGCACTAAAATAATTTTTGGTTTTTCTCATTTTTCTCACTTTTCCGAGAGATTTTCCAATTTTTTTATATCTATAGCAACACCGAAATGATTACGAACAAAACAAAAAAAAGAATCGTTCAAATCGGGCCAGGCGCTCGTGAGTTATTAGGTAACATACATAAAACCCGACTCATTTTTATTATATAGATTATTTCTAACATTTGATGTGTGGTTAGTCTGTCATGATTCGATAACCATTTCTTTAATTTTATTTTTGAATTCCCTGAATGTCAAATTCATTTTTATTTCCATATTGATCAGATTGTAAAATCTCGGCGCAATGAAAAAGTAATGTCTTGGTCCAAATGATGTTTTCCTTCTGGGTATTATTAAGCTATTTTCTAAAACTTGTCTCGTTGGTCGCCGGTTCTGAATTATTCCTAAATTTGAGTTACTGTCCAAAAATAGCCTAAGAGGGAAGTTTTTAGAAAAAGTTGCCTACAATCAAGAACTTTAGCTTCCTTATAAAGTTCATTAGTGGGATGGCGATATGGTCTACGTAGAATAATTTTTAATATAAATTTCTGCGCAACTTGCAATGGCTCTATCAGGGTTTTACCACATCCACCCCATCCAATTATGCCGTAAGTAATAAGCGATTCACATAAAGCATAATAAACAGTTTTTGGTGTTTTGGAATCCAAAATATTCCTCAGTTCTTTGAAAACATAACATATTAACACTAGAGACTTAATTGTTAATAGGAGTACAATAGAGAGCACTGCAGACCACAATTTTTGCAACCAACATCGCCTACCTAGGCCTAGGCCCGTACTAAGGCAAGCGTACCCAAATAAACAGTGCTTATGCATACTTTAAACTACATAATTTTTAAAATGTGCTAGGCTTCAAATAATATTAAAAATAAACTAATAATAATAAACGCTGTAGGTACAAACTAGAGGTGTCGACTACAATGGGCGAACCCGTCACCTCAGAAAGTTTTAACGATATTGATCTTTCTGTTTCTCGTGAGGTGAGCGCAGAAAGCTTAGGACAAAAATAGTTCACCGTCAAGTTCTGCTACATGCCCGTAAGATAGCCAGGTAAGTCACCCAGCGGGCCAACACTCGCGCACTTACTTCCAGTTGCAACCAGATTACAACCAGTCTCCCGACTGGTTACGGGTTCGAGGTCGCTTGCGCGGTCCTTTCCCTTACGTGGCGGTGAAACGGTGTCTACCGGATCGATCGCGGACCACGGCATCCTTTGCCCGGCTGTTCATCCGGTATCGGGTAGCCGAAGTGTCGTTTCAAGAGCAGTCTACCCCCGCTCTGTAGGAGAGAGTACTGTTTCCTCTGATTTAATTGTTTTTGATTACTTGATTTTTTTATTTTTAGATTTTTATTTTTTTTTGATTTGGATATTTTATTTTACTATCATTTGATGTTAAATATTTTGATTTGATGATTTTGTTTTGTGTATTTATTTGATTGTGAATATTTTGATTTTTATTTTTAGATTTTTAGATCTATTTGATTTGGTTATTTTATTTTTAATATCATATATTTACCCATTTATTATTTATCTATTCATTTATTTTTATTTTATTTTAAAATAATAATGTGATTATTAGTATTGTCTTTTCGCTTGTATATAAACTTGTATCGTAATTATTTAATATTTTGATTTTGATTATTTGATTTTTTATTTTTAGGTTTTTAGATTTATTTGATTTGGGTATTTTATTTTAATGTAATTTGATGTTTTATATTTTGATTTTGATTATTTTGATTTGTGTATTTATTTGATAATGAATATTTTGTTTTTTTTCATTTTTAGATTTATTTGATTTGATATTAATTATTGGTATATATCATATATATAACAATAATTAATAGGTGGTAGGTATATTCTATGTCAATTCAGGCAGGGGTTACCTTCGTAGTCTCAGAAGTTTTTCAATGTAACGTGTTTTCAAATATAGGAAAAAGTAATATATTATGTACGTTTTTTTTTGTTTTGCCCAACAAAATCCTGGCCTGAGATACAGGTCGCCAAAAATGGCATTTAGGAACCATTTTCTCACTTGTGAATTTCGACAAAAAATTTAAAATGCTCTATCTCTGGAATGAGGCAAGATATTCGCGGTTATTTTTATATTGTCGCGGTTATTTTTATTTCATTGCTGATATTTTTCTGTTAAGAATGATGTACTCGACTTCGAAATATGTGCCTAACTTTTATTGCTGCAGCTTTCAAAAAAAATGTTTTAATGAATAAAAAAAATATTGAAAAACACATCTCAAAAAAAAAATGTTTTTACTATTGATCTATACTACTGAGTACTACATTCCCTAAAAAGGAGAACTTTCACTTTTTAGTTATACATTTTTCAAAAATAATTTAAAATGTTGTCATAAATTTACCATTTTTGATATTCTACATCTGGATTGGTGCAAGATATTTTGTTGAGGTTTTTTCTAGCTTAAATCTAATACACTTGTTTTTTAAATAATGCACTCCAATTTGAAATATGTGCGCAACTTTTCGTGTTGCAAACTTCTGAAAAACATATTTTTTGAAAGATCCCCGTTTTAAACCGTTTTATTTTACCATTGATCAACACCATTGAGTACTACATTCCTTGAAAAGGTGAATTTCCACTTTTGAGTTTAACATTTTTTATAAAACATTTCGTAATTAGATTTTTTGACATAGAAACTTTCAATTTATAAAAGGTGATATCCTGAGTATACCTCTCTCTAATTTGCAGCGTTTGTAGTTTTATTACATAGCCTTTGTCTATTTACAGTTTCAATATTTAATCTGTGAATTTTTGTATTTTTATATGTATACTAGCTGACCCGGCGAACTTCGTACCGCCTAACAGTCAATGAATGTCGTGTTACAGACTAGCTGAACTTAATTTATGATTTTATGAAAGTAATACAATGAATACAATAGAAATATTAAGTTCACTACTTTATTAAGATAATAACACAAAAATAAATATAAAAGTACAAAAAATAAGTTCATCAATCGCGTGTCAGCAAGACATGATTGAATTAAACTATTTACATATTGTGCAGCATTGGATGCACTCGGTTAAATTCTCTTCATTGAGGCAGCTTGTGATATACGACATTTTTTGTTTTTTTATCAGGCGCAAGAACAAATAAAGCGGATGATTTGCCGACACGTGAACATGCCACGTACAACTGGCGATGAGAAAAACACGGATTTTCATTTTGTATGAGAAAATATTTTTCTTTTATTTTAAATTCTCGTCAATTTTCCAATTTTCGTTTTTAATAGTTATTCTGCTATTCGGGACGGAGCAAATACTACAAATCATAAACCATGAAAATCGGTCTAGCCGTTTCGAGTTATAAGTGTTCGAACAAACCCGACTTTGTTTTATATATATAGATTAGTAACAACTGCAAATAAATATTTTTTCATTTTTATTTCACTTTCATTTTTTTTCACTCGAGGATAGTTTCAGGAACAAGAAATAGTTATTGGTAGAACCTAAAAACTAATGATGGGTGAAAAAATATTCAATTCTGCATATTTCGGCCGAAGCCATCGTCAGCTATATAACATTTCTGCTGATTATAATTTCGCTCCTTCAACATTCGCAACGAACGCACTTTGCCGACACTTTATTGAAGTTTGAAATATCCGCCAGAATTGTTTGAATGCATATATCAACATATAAAATGTCAAAAATTTAAGAAATATGATTTGTTGTACAGCTGATTTCAAAAAACAAATGCCTCCCCATTTTAGCTTTTTTTTCCATATACATAGGTACCCAAGTAACATTTGAGGTTCTAAAAAGGTCTTGATCAGGTTCTAGAACTTTTCCAGGACAACGTGAGGTTCTGGGCGACTAGTTATGACAACGTTAAAATAACCTTATTATAACGTTCTGTAGCCTAAAAGGGCCCGACCTACAGAACCTCCGCATAACGTTCTGGCTTTAAGATCTGAGGAGCAAATAGCAAATACCAAAACCTAATTTTAACCTTCTCAGAACCTGTAAGGCCTTGCAACGGCTAATTCAGGACTAACATATAAGCCTTGAATTAGCCTGGATTTGGCATTGAAATAATCTTTTTAGTCAGGGTTAGGTTTTGAAAAAGCTCATAAGAGATTACGAAAATACAAATTTGGGCTTGGTTAAGCCAATTTAGTTTTGGTTTGGTTCTGAGTATAGTTACATGCGCTTTGTCCAACGATGAGATAACAAAATGAAGGATACCGATTTATTATTTCGTAGACAATTTGTTAGAGATAGGTAATAAATGATATGCTGATATTGCCTGTTGTGTTATGCCAGTTACATTGCGAGTGTTAGTTTATTGATGAAACAGACCACAATACCTCTATAAAATGCACGGGCCCTCTAAATAACATTATTTAATATTATTTAGGTATTATAAACTATTGATGTTATTTTCAAATTATATGTAAAAAAATGTGAAACGCTTTGAACTATTTTCCAACTACAAATGTGTCACACCGAAAGGTAATTCAATCCTTGTTTTAATAAAGAAATGCAATTATATTTGAAAGAAATTAGGCTTCGAAATACCTAAAAATGGCGGACTTTGTACGAGAACCTGATAGTTTGGGATTTAACTGATTTATGACAAACAAGCCCCGGCGCGAGACCTTTTGGACTTGAAAATGCTCAAAAGGAATTTCAATATGCTGAACGAAGAGTAACTGGTATATTTAAATGCTAAATCAGGGCCTTCAGGTAAGAGTTCGGCCTAATTAGTTTTTGGATATTCCAACTGGCCCTGTTTAATGGCACATTAGTTTGCGATAAGCCATATTGCTCAATCAAACAACTTCCTTAGGGCCATTCAGTGTCAGTCGTCTTTCTGAGCGCATTCAAACCCGCTGCGGGCGTTAAAGTGTGAAAAGTGATTTGGTGAGGTGCTACAGGCTGTTCACTTACGAACGGATTTATTGCAAAGGGTGAGTAAGGTTTTACATTATTCCGTTTTAAACCTAATTTCGAACAAACACCATTTATAATTATAAAAAAACTGCGATACTAGATCCGAAAATGAATACTATATTATTGAATGTATAGTAAGCTGAAAAAATATGTAAGTACCTACCGTAAAATGTATTCTGACATAATTAGCAAATATATGCCACTTAAGTACATTGTCTTCGGTGCAGAGCAAACAAGCCATGTGCAAACTCCAATTGTAAATATAGGGTTCCGTAAAGACTGTATACTTATATTACCTTGTCACACTGACTAGTTTTGTCCACGCCATTTTTGAACCCTTCACGTAAACGCTATTGAGACAAAGTTAGAATCCACAGATATAACATTTCTAACGCGGAAAGAAACCATCACATCATATAAAATACTTTATGTATCAAATCGTTCTGATTTGTCTTGAGATTAGTTCCAAAATTGTAGAATTTTTCGGTTTCGGCAGTAGTATTTCCGTATGGAAATAAACTGGGTTGAACAGCCAATTGCTATGCCTCAAGTTGAAATTTAAAAAATATTGTCAAACTTTCCATGCAATCAATTCTAGGTAGATCAGTGCCCTCAAAAATATGCCTCTGATTACAATTTTAATGAGATTTCCAACTTTGGTGTTGCGCTAAAGAAGTAGAAAAAGAAAATGAATGAAAATCTGTTTTGAAAATAAACGCAACTTCGCATTACGTAATATGTAACAATCCACACAGGATTCCACTATTGCAAAGTGTTATTAGCCTCTATTTTCAATACTCATTATAATTTTATAGTCAAAATTAATGTTTCACAATCAAATAAGGGAATTCGCTACGGAGGCACAACATTTCGTAATATTCCAGGCTAATAAATCGACAAATATTTCCGCGTCGACCGATTAAGCAAACCCAAATCCATTATTTTTCAATATGCTAATGACTCTGCCGAAGTCTCGTGAAACAAAACGATTGGGAAATCCACGAGAAATGTAGGAATCCAGTATATATTTTTGACTCTGCTATCTCTTTAATTTAATTTAAAGTAAAGTACAGGAATTTGTTTAATAATGACAGTCGAATATATTTTTTTTTGATATCGAAAGCATTATGTATTTAAAAAAGATTAATGAAATTCATGACATGGATAAATAAAAAAATATTGCTCTGGTCTTGTATATTTAAGCTAAATAAAAAAAATACAAATACGAAGATTGGACTGCTTGCAGTCCTTATTACAAAAAAAAACATTCATAAAAATCGGTCAAGGTTTAGTGGTTGGGAAAACATAAATCGTAGGACGATTTTGTATGGAGAAAATAACCTCTGTCTCGTCTTAATAATCAGTTTAATGTTAGATTGCAAAAATACGCAAAGGTAAATTAAATTATAAAAACGTCATGAAAAAGTCGATTTTTGATATTTCATAGAACGACAGACCCTAGGTATGAAATTTATTATATACTGCTAAAATGACATATTATCGATTGGATGGTGGCATAACATAGCATGATATCATACACCATTGAAACGCCAGCTGAATGAAAACAGTGATACAAGTTTGGACTTACCATGTGGAAGTACCTACTTACTAGTTAGTCTATTTACTTTCTTTTATTCTTGCAGATGCCTTTCAAGATAGTGCAGACGATAGAGGAAGGAAGAATATGCTTGTCGGTGGTGCCCAGCAAGTGGGAAATGGATGGGGCATTGTGGTGGCCACCAACACCTTTCAGCAATTTGTCATCGAAGGAATATTCAAAACCGAAGCCGACATGGATAAAATATGCTTGTGTCGTTAAACGCGTATTTGGAAACTACGAATTGGCTATACAAGAGCAGAAGAAAATGGAAACGCAGACAGATACCGAAGACGATGAAGTCGTGGAATCACCGACATATGAGCCCCTTGAACTGCCATCATCCGTTGTCTTACATAATTCAGTAAGCAGAAACAAACCACAGCAATACGACTTCAATAATTTGGTGGTGTTACCACCACCTCCCAATAATACAAGTCTTCCGCGGAACTCGATGCACAAACAAGATTTCAACAATATACTCCTGCTCCATGATATGCCTCCGCCACCAAGCTCCACATCCAATGGTGACAGTTTGATCGGACAGAATGTTTCACTCGGCGATGCTAACTTAGAACATTCGTTTCTCATCACACCACAAAATGAAAATGCTACTATTCTTCAAAATCAAAAAAATATTATAGAATTGTTAAAAAATCAAAATGAAAATATGACGAAAGTTCTATCGCAGATGGCAAGACATGAAATTATCTTTAAGGAGCTCTTTCATAAGCTAGATAAAATAGAACGCAGTCATGTCGTCTCTGCAACTGAGAAGGACAATGCTTTATTTGAAAGGTTTCCGCCTATCAAAACGATAGACGAACTGAAGACCATAGAAGAAAGACTCAAAGACCAAGAATTTCGCAAGAGGTACGTTGATTGTATGTCAATCTTGTGTTCCGATGGAATCGTTGTGAGGGGCATTAATTTATGCTATAAGATGGTGGTTTTTTTTTTTAACAGAGATATATTTTTAGAGTGCTCCTGGACGGGTAATACAAGAGATGATCTAAAAACAGAAAAAAAACCGTTCAAGTTCTTTGAGAATGTGCGATCTACATTTTTAACTGTTATTCGCACTGCAGATTCAAATTTCAGCCAGCTGCAAAGTGACGATTTTTTCAAAAGAATTCTTAAAAACTCAAAACAACGCTTTGAGGCGACAATTAAACCTATAGTAACTAGCTCGCCCAAGTCTAATTCTAGAAAACGGGCAAGAACTGAAGAAGTTGCAGTCACAGTCCCGGAAACACCTCAGGAAGACATGGAGATTGAACAGCCCCGAGAAGAGAGTATATCTGAAAAGTGTCTAGAAGAAATGGAAGCTTCACAACCTCGAGATAACAGGGATGTTAGGCAGCCTCAGGAAGACAGGGAGACTGGGCTAGCTCAGGAATACAGCGATGCTGGTAAGCCTCAAGAAGAAAGGTACGCTTAAATTATCAGCCTCAGGAAGACAGGAATGCTGGTTATCCTCAGCAAGACAGGGATGCTGCATGGTCATCCTCAGGAAGTCAAGAAGGCGAAATAGTAGGCGAAACTCTATCAAATACATGAAAAGACTTTAAAAAATTACTAATTTAATTCACCACTGTAAGACTAGTTCATAAGATTAATGGTTAATATATTATACAATTTTACCTTTTTTTAACTAAGGTAACTTTAGGTAAATTTAGATAACTAAATAAGGTAAATTTAGGTAACTAAATAAGGGTTACCTTATTTAGTTAAGTCGCTTTACCAGTTCGCCAGCTAACTCGCTATATATTTTGAAATGTATTAAATGAATGTGCTTTTCATAAATTTAGGTAATATGTAATTGTTTTATATTAAGATATTCTTTTGTTAGACAGTTAAAAAACTAGATTTTGATAAGACGTTTGAGACTGTTTTCATGTCCAACTAAAATATATTATAATAAAAATATGTCAAAAATATCTGTGATGATATTTTTAAGGAAGTATATTCTAACCAAAATTAAAATTACACCCAGTGATTTTTCTTTTACACCTATAGAAATGTTGATACGTGAGAGCGAGAAATCTGCCGAACTGGTAAGGCCTCTATTATAATTTAATATTTGTCAATTCATAAAGAATGTTCTTGATAACATGTTTTGATTCCTTTTGTTTGTTCATTATAATAACTTTTCGCAATACCTACCTACACTGTAAGTGTATGCAGATATAAAGAATAAAAACGATCAAGAATAGGAGGCCGCTGTGTCAAATAATAAAAATGCATTTAAAACCCCTACTGCTTAAAAGGCGTTCTAAAAAATACGAAACAAATTAAATATAAATGTATCGTAGGCATCCGACTTCTTGTCATTCTTTGTAGAACCGGGGATTTTTAAATAAATGATTGCTTAAATAAAACTAGTATTTTATTTCATTTATTTATTAAGGGTATGAAGCAAAGGTATGAATACAATATTATCGTTAGAAACTACTCGAACCAACTTGCATTTTATGTCTGTTAATTCAAATATATATTCTTCTGTCATTAGCTCTTCTTGGACTTTATAGATGTTTAATATAGATGATTTTATTGGTGTATAAAAAAATGATTCAGGCTGTTTTATTTTTTTACCACATATTAAAAAGCCACTGCAGTATTTTGCTACTGCAATAAAATGAACTATGTCATCATTTTTTGTCATAAAATAATGCTACCGAGACAAAAGTCTTTTAGTATAAGCTTTTTGTATACAATAGTATTTTTGTCTTTAATAAAATCCTTAAGAAACGTATTATCAGTCATATCTTTTACAATGGGATAAGAAAGATACTCCCCATTTAACTTTGAGTTCATTTCCGATCTATGCTTTTCAACTAAACGCCTCGCTACCTGAGCCAAGGGATTTGAGCCAGTCCTTAACATGTTTTTAATTTCATAAAGCTTTGATTCAAATGGGTAGGCATGAAATTTATTTAGATTGCCAAACATCTTTACGTCGTCAACTAGGTGAGTTAGGTTATGGACATTACTGGTTATGTAATGTTCCTCGTATATTTTGCTATATAAATCTACAAAATGATTTAACATTTTTTCGGCGACATGAAGATATATGTTGTAAAATTCCGTTGAACATATAGTAATTGCACAAAATAAGCAAAGGAAATGCTCGTACACCTCAGGGGAAAGAATATTTTTTAAAATGACAATTCCATAATACAACAAGAAGTGTTTGTACTCTAATCCCTTCCAGTGACTTAAACAGTCCAAGCCTCTTACAGCTCGATGCAGTTCTTTGGGTAGCTTTATTTGTAATAACTGTTCTGTAATATTTGCAGTTATACTAGCACGCCACTTGAGTGCTTTATTTTTATAGTATCCATCTCTCCAACCAGTAAGTAAGCGCTTCATCAATCCCAAGTCGATTAAATGTAATGAATCTGCTACAGGAAAGCATGATATCATATCGATTGGAAGCTTCAATAGCAGCGAGTCCGTTTTGTGATGACATTCATCTTTTTGCTCACGAAAATGTTCATCTGTTCTAAGAGGATATTGTTTGTTTGGGTAGTAGTTCATGTGGCTTAAATGAGAATACTCTCCGACAATAGTACATTTTTGGCAACCGTGTTGAGAGTTGAAATTTGCCACTCCTGTAATATAGAGCAAAACGAAATGGTTAGTCAAATGAATAAAGGATTTTGCAGTCTTTCATTGAAATGTGGTAAGTAAACATAGCTTCAAAAAAATATGTATATTCTAACCGATCACTCAAAATTTGAAGTCTAATTGAAGTTGTATATTACCTTTCACAAAGGACCTCGCAGGAGAATCGCATATAAAGCATTTTAGGGAAACATTGACCTTATTTTCTCCGATTTTTATTCCTTTTTGTAACACTTTTAAAAGATCTTCAACAAGTAGAGATACAAACTCGTTTAAGAGCCTTATTACAAAATAGCGTAGGTATTCTTCTAAAATGAGTTGAAAAAATGAACGCATTTTTTTTTGGATGTAACTATAAAAGATAGGATAAATAAATAAATAAATAAATAAATAACTATTCAACCCTGGGAGAAAACCGCGGCACTGAGCGCTCTTCTCTTGCGCAAGCAAATATATACACAATTTCTAATTGTTTTTTGCAGTGTTTTCTCCTTTCTAATGACAATAATTTATATTATGTCGTATTGCTAAAAGAGTGAACTTTAATATAGTATAAGTATTATATAAGAATCTTATTTTATTTCTGAGAAAATTAGAATGATACAGGAAGATTTTTTTTAAATTTTGTGTAATTGTAAGTAATGTATACCTTGGATATGTGGTCAAAAAACGAAAAAATAAAGCCGTAGTGTACATCAAGAATACATGACGGACATAAAAAAAAATAGTATACGGTTTTCGTTGTAGTGATATTACTATATTAAGGAGCTCAAAGTTTGCCTTCCGAGCGTTTTACGAATAACGACTTTCGGAAAATGGGCTGAATAAGTAAATAATATTCGTTATATCTAAAATTAAAGGCCGCTATGGTCAACATCAAGAAATGGTCCAGGTAATTCAGTAATTAAAGTTTGTAGAAATCTCTTCATTTCTTGGAATTAGAACGCCAAAAATCCACTTTTCTTGCCTTTCTGGAAAAAATATGTGATAGGGCTCTTAATTGACCTGGTTTCCCTTTTCCGTAATATACACCGATGATCATTGGCTTAACCTGAATTTCATTTATATTGAAAAGAATTGGCCAAAATTCATTTTTAGATGATTTGAATATTGGTAATCCATCAATATTGATATTTATCGAAATATCATGACTCGTTTTTGTACCATAGTAAACATCTTCCAAACATTTTTGCAATCCATAATGCCAATATTGACCCCCCATTATCTCATTAACAGTTAATTTTGTTAGAGTAGACAAAAATGTTCTCGGGTCTTTAGGGAGATTTCTAAATGGATTTTCATTTAAAATAGCTAAAAGATCTTTTAGGGCGATGTGTGTGATGTTATGCTGCAGGGCCCATTCTTTGAGTTTTCGATCTTGACTTTCGTAAAATTTAAGGCCGTGAAAGTCAAATGTATCGTGTTGGCTGTTAATGCTGCTATCATCGGACACATTAAGGATTTCTTCAGTTGAATGATATTCATTTCCTGAATAATTATTATTGCTGCTAAGCACTAATTCAGAAGCTTCGTCAATGAATTCCACATCAGTAGTAGCCACATTTATATCTGGCGATACTGCAGTTCTTTCTGAAAACAAAATACATTACACAGAAGTAATTGAGAAGCTGAGATGATGCCTAATATATCAAAGGTAAAATTATATCCATGTTTAAAAAAGCTTGTCAAGTGCGAGTCGAACTGGCGTGGAGAGGATTCCGTACCATTCAGTTTCCAGTAACTACTTTGGGACTTCGGATTTTTGTTTAGGTTTTCCTGTAAATATAAGAATCGCCATATATTCCCATGTTTTTCCAAAATTTTCACTCAGTAGTTTCAGAGATATGGGGAGAATGCGGGATTTGTTTATATTTTCATTAATATATTTAAACTATGGATTTTATAATGAAGAACAAAATATATGTGTATTCCTAACAATTCCCTTTCCATTGATACGTCACACGATGCAATTAATTATTATTTATTAAACTTGCTAATTTGTCCCAGAAAATTGATCTCCTCAATCGATATTCTTTCATTTACGCTATACGTCCGTGACCGGGTCATTAAACTCTATATATGTACCGATTTTCAACTTTTTCGTCCAATAGATTCAGAGAATATAGATAGACGGACAGACAAACAGACATACAGACATGATAGTGATCGTGTAAGAATTCCGTTTTTAGGGTTCCGTAGCCAAATGGCAAAAACGGAACCCTTATAGATTCGTCATGTCTGTCTGTCTGTCTGTCTGTCTGTCTGTCTGCCAGTATGTCACAGCCACTTTTCTCCGAAACTATAAGAACTATACTGTTGAAACTTGGTAAGTAGATGTATTCTGTGAACCGCATTAAGATTTTCACACAAAAATAGAAAAAAAACTATAAATGTTATGGGTTCCCCATACTTAGAACTGAAATTAAAAAAAAAAATTTTCATCAAACCCATACGTGTGAGGTATCTATGGATAGGTCTTCAAAAATGATATTGAGGTTTCTAATATCATTTTTTTCTAAACTGAATAGTTTGCGCGAGAGACACTTCCAAAGTGGTAAAATGTGTGTCCCCCCCCCCACCGTAACTTCTAAAATACGAGAATGATAAAACTAAAAAAAATATATGATGTACATTATCATGGAAACTTCCAACGAAAATTGGTTTGAACGAGATCTAGTAGCTAGTTTTTTTTTAATACGTCATCAATCGTAAACCACTTTTTCAACAGCAAAGTTAAGTTTGTCCCTCTATACAGTTCTCATTGAGGGACAAACTTATTTTATAATAATAAATTTGTAAGAGGTGCCTAAGTAAATAATAATTATAATTCGCGCGGGGCGTGGCTTTTGATCGGTAGCGGGTGCGGAGCGCGCGGGGGGTGCGCGGAGCTAATTTTTCGATATTAGAATAAAACTTAAGAGTTACAACAGTAATTTATTGTTTACAAATTATATTGCCGATATAATACAATGCGCCCACACTAAAATATCGATGGCCGCATACATTGCATGAAGTTTGGACACTGCAATGGCCGCATACAATGCCCCACATAAAATATCGATCAAAGTTACAACGAACTATAAGAACCTTTATATTATGTTACTTGCTGCTACGGAACCCTTCATGGGCGAGTCCGACTCGCACTTGGCCGCTTTTTTTCCTATTTTGATGTACGGAACATAATATAATTATGATGTAAATAGTTACGATGGAATATGACATACCTAGGTTTTCTTTGTTGATTCTCTCAGTATTGTTTTTCACTTTCCGTTTAAAATGCCCACTGCTAACCATCTTGTGCCAGGACATCCTGTATATTCTGGTGGATACAGTTAGTTTACGCACACGCGAAGCCCACAAGGTTGCGAAGTGGTGTGACAAAAATACAAAAAGCATCAATAAAGCCCACAATGCGCTTTTGGGCTAGAAATGGTCTTGTTGAATGTCAAACGGTATATGAAATTACCATTTAGTCTTAGTCCAAGCAAAAAAGACTGGGACAGGTTAGCGAAAAAACCTATAAGCCCTGCGAAGGTTCTAAATTATGCTTAAGAGTTTTAGCAAAATGTGGTTCTGAATAGGCCATATTTAGGTTGCGTTTAAGACCAAATAGCCATGCTTTACAATGTGGAGTGCCAAAATAAAACCAAAGGAGAACCTTTTCAAAACCCGTAGCTCTCAGAACCTTTAAGGCAGATTTGTAAGCAAGCATAACGTTATATTAACCTCCTGTGGAGGCCCATTTACTCTTTCAAATAACCTTTTAGCCCTAGGAGCTGTTTGCATTGAAAACAACTAAAGTATGACCTGAGGTAAAACCCAAAACTAGAAAATGACCAATATAGGACCTAGAAGCATATATCAAAACCTCCGTCCCGAAAAAATGTTACTTGGGTACATATAGATACACATCTACCAATAGAGGAAGTAGTAGTAGTAGTAGTAAATGGAGTGGGGGGGCTTGTTTCCAGCCCTTGATGTTACCTGGATCTATAAGATTCTTTGTAGCTTCACACTTTGTGGCTGTGTCAGTGGTCTGCTAGTAGCCCGGTACTGCTTACCAGTCCATGCAGATCACTGACCTTCCAGTTGAGCAGATCGGTAGGTTCGAGAAAGGCTCGTCCCAGTAAACTGTGTCTTTTTAGGGCGTAGACTTGAGTATACGAGGTACAGAAATAGATTAAATAAACTTTTATTAAAGCTAAAAATAAACATCGTCAAGAAGGACTAAAAAATTGTGAGGGGGGTCTGAGAAAGGTTTGTAGTGTTGTAAATAGCTGGTTAGGCAATTGGAATACTGATATAGACAAGGTCGTGATGAGACATCTTGGAAAAACTGACACTATTAATAACATATATACAAATTTTTCAAAATCGTTTACAGAGGAAATTGGAAAAAATAAACATCATTGTAACGTTAAATTTTTGGATAGATTTTCCTAAACGCCGTGTGATATATCTTTTTATTTGCAAAGAGTAACAGGAAATGACATACATAAAATTATCACTGAAATGAAATGTAAAAAAGCTCCTGGAATAGACAAAATAATAATTCAGGATTTAAAATATATCTGTGATGAAATAAGTCCTATTCTAGCAAAATATGTGTGTGAAAAAAGGGCTTTATACGAGCAATCTAAAACAGGCAATCATACGACCGATTTATAAGCATGGTAACCACTTAGAGTATTCAAATTATAGGCCTATAGCCATACTGTCAGCTATCAATAAAATTACTGAAAAAATAATAGTTCATAGGATAAGCAACTTTTTGGAAAAGAATCAAATAATATGTGATACGCAATATGGTTTTCGTAAAGCTCGCAGCACAGGCGTTAAGTAAATTCACAGATGACATTAATCAGCATTTAAATGATTAAAAATATGTAGTTATCTTGTTTATTGATTTTAAGAAAGCGTTTGATACGCTGGACCACGGACAGCTCGTTCAAGCTATGCATGAATGTGGTATCCGTGGTCCGGTGAACAATTGGCTTCAAAGTTATTTGCATGGTAGATCACTGTGTACCATGGTGAATGGCACGGTCGGAACAGAGGCAAAAGTGAGAACTGGGGTCCCAAATGGCTCGGTGTTTGGACCTGTCGGGTACATAATGCACGTGAACAGTATGACAAATGTTGTGAAAGACTGTACATGTTATATGTATGCTGATGATACGTGTATGATGTACGCGGATAGGGATATTGATAATATTCAAAATAAAATCCAGAATGATTTTGAAAATGTGTTAAAATGGTCCCACGACAACGGCATAATACTAAATATAAGCAAAACAAAATGTATGCTTGTACATTCACCGTATATCCAAAAACCAAGGAATAGCATTAATATAACTGGTCACTCGTATGAATGTCTGCATAATTTTAAAATAAATTGTAGCGACTGTAAAAAAAATGAGTTTGTAAAAGAGTATAAATATCTGGGTCTAACGATAGATTGTAACATGAATTGGGGCTTGCACGTGAATAATATACGTAATAAATTGAGATGGATGCTATATAAGTTCAATCACCTTCAGTATCTTGTAGATAAACCAACATTACGCTTAGTATATCATGCCCTCGCTGATGCAGTACTGAGCTATGCTCTCACTTCACTTGGTCGTACTTTTCGCACATATATAGATAAAATATTTAATTTGCAACGTAGCATAATAAAACTTTTAGTAAATAAAAATGTGTTAACACAATGTAAAAAGAACTATAACTTGTTGTTAAAGGGATGCGATATATTACCTATACATGAAAAAATTACATTCTTACTAGCAATGGAGCATTTTAGAAATTCAGAATTTAAAATACCAATACAGTACAATAGGAATGTTATAGAAAAAGTCCGTAAAAGATTTGAAGAACCAAGAGCGAACAACTACTATGGTGAAAGGACGTTAAAGTACCTCATTCCAAGAATCTTTAATACTATTGTATCTGAGGAAGACTGTGTAAGCGTGAGCAAACAGATGTTTAAAAAGAGATTAAAAAACTACCTGTTGGATGTTTATAGTGAAATTAGTGGTAATAAGTAAATTTGTTATAAGTTTCTATAATTTAAGCTTGTAGTAATACTGGCCTAATTTAAGCCTGTAGTAAGACCAGTAGTAATACTGCTGTGCATTGTTTTTTATATTTTAATAATGTATTTTTGTATCACAAAATTAGAAGTGTAAGACTAGAAAAATAAGAGTTTGTCTCGCCAACAAACTGTATACCAGTTTAGCAAGATTGTAATATTTTAAAAAATGTATCTTTTTCTAAGAATAAATTTATTAAAAAAAAAAAAAAAAAAGGGCGGGGTCTGGGCAGCGATCAACGATGTGAATGTTATCTTCAGGTTCTTCGCCATATATTCGGCAGTCCTTGCTTTTGGTCAAGCCAAGGTTGAATAGATGTGCTCTATGGGTCGTGTGTCAGGTGAGGACACTGATAGTGGTTCTAAGGTTCTTCTTGCTCATGTCAAGTAGGGCCTTGGTTTTACCGCCTAACGAAGTGGGCACGGGTCAGCTAGTAATTAATAATTCGGAATCAAAGAAGCGTTCGTCGAGACGTACCCCTCTGCCCACATTACTCGCATCCTCTTCCCGCAACGCCCTGTAGCTCGGGAATAAACCTACTGTTTGGTATACTGTGTTAATACCATCACAGGCCTCCGAACGAACCAGTACCGCTGGATATTACAAAAACAATTCCTAATACCTCATTAGTACCTCGAAGGTTATTGAAATATTTGTTAATTGAGGTTTATTTTGTAATTAAAATTTAATTAGTGTAGTTTGTTAAATAGTATTTATATAACATAATTTACCAGAAGTAGCTATAGTGACTTGACGCAATATATATTGTGAAACTGCTTTTCATTTCTTGTGTCAGACAAATATACTTTTTTTTTTAAATCGTCCGTTTGAAGAAAGCGTTATGCAATTCTTTACGTTGCTATTGCACATAGTGTCGAAGTGTTGGATACTTGCAATACGGCATATTAAATCAGAAAACCCGTATCAAAAGTAGCTTACAGACTTCAAAGCTGGTTAATGATTAAAATGACCACGGTTGAGCTGTGACGGATCCTAAAATGCTGTAAAGGGGTTTGGGGGGGGTGGGGGAGGAAATAATAATAATAATAAAATACGTGTGGCACTCGGGGACTGCCGCGGTAAAGCTATTGCATAGCATTTTTAACAGCTTATGCAATTATAATTATTTATTTATTTTATTATTTCTGATATCAGATAACTGCGCTCTCATCTTGCGGTGTCAACTACAACGGGCGAGCCCGTCACCACAGGACGTTTTAACGATTAGTCGTTCTGTCGCCCTGCAGTGAACGTAGAAGACTTTGGACAGTACAATTCTACGTCCAGCTACGTCACAACCCGTGGGAGTCCAACGCCTTACCGCGAGTGAGCCAGGAATAAACCCGGCGGGCTCGAGATACTCGCGCCCTCACTTCCAATTGTGACCAGATTTCTCCGGTCTCTCAATTGGTTCCGAGTTCGAGGTCGCTTACGCGGTCCTCTCCCTTACGAAGCGGTGAAACGGAGTGCACCGAATCTTTCGCGGACCAAGGCGTCCTTTGCCCGACTCTGAACCGGGATCGGATGGCCAATGGTCATTTCAAGAGCAGTCGCCGTAAGGTAGACAACTACCCCCGCTCTATAGGAAACAATACAGTTCCCAGACTCCCCCGATTGTTAGTCGGAGAGCACAATCGATTGGCTTGCGCCGCTCGGTGCGCAGACCGTCCAGGAGCGCCAGAGGATTGATTCCCAGGGGAGACTGGTTGACCCAGTGTCCTACCCAGGCTCGCACCCCATGCGTGGAGGCCATCGGATGGGTGTTGACCCGTGAGTGTGACCGACCCTGAAACAGAATGGGTCTTCGTGGCCAACTCAGCAAGGGCCCATTGCTCTATCGGAAACAGTTGAAATTATTCCGAATCATTTGCGGCTGCGGAAGCAAATGATTCGGAATAATTTAAACGTCTTTCCGATAGAGCGCCGCGCACGAATTTTTTATTCGATAAAGCAACAAAACCGGATTATTCGAAAAAAATTCGTAGATAAAAAGATAGATAATTAAATTATCTTTAAAATGGCGCAGGTTTTATAATAATACGCCAGATAGTATTTGCGTAGTAGTCGTTTTTGTGTTCGGTTAGACCTAATTTCACAAATTAATTACACTATGTAATATAAACAAAATCTAAAATATATAAAGCTAAGAATATTAGGAAAATGTTCTTGTTTAACATATATTTTTTTCGAATCGTAAGCAGTACTCGTTTAGACGTAATTATCAGTTTAAAATCATTAATTTTCGTTAAGAAATTTCTTCATTCGGTCGCCGCGCTGGCCTAGGCCCGCGATAAAAGCTATGCAATAGCTTAATAATAAAAAACTCTATTTCAAAATAAAAAAGACGAGCTTATTGCCTTGCGGCAATGTCTATCAGCTAACCTATAGCTTAAGTTTATAATATAATTTGTTACGTTGGCTACACAAAATAATACTAAAAATTAAAGTGATAGAAAAAAAAATAATACGTGTGGCACTCGGGGACTGCCACGGTAAAGCTATTGCATAGCATTTTTAACAACTTATGCAATTATAATTATTTATTTATTTTATTTTTTCTGATATTAGATAACTGCGCTCTATCGGAAAACGTCGAAATTATTCCGAATCATTTGCGGCTGCGGAAGCAAATGATTCGGAATAATTTAAACGTCTTTCGATAGAGCGCCGCGCACGAATCTTTTATTCAATAAAGCAAAAAAACCGAATTATTCGAACAAATTCGTAGATAAAAAGATAGATAATTAAATTATCTTTAAAATGGCGCAGGTTTCATAATAATACGCCAGATAGTATTTGCGTAGTAGTCGTTTTTGTGTTCGGTTAGACCTAATTTCACAAATTAATTACACTATGTAATATAAACAAAATCTAAAATATTTAAAGCTAAGAATATTAGGAAAATGTTCTTGTTTAACATATATTTTTTTCGAATCGTAAGCAGTACTCGTTTAGACGTAATTATCAGTTTAAAATCATTAATTTTCGTTAAGAAATTTCTTCATTCGGTCGCCGCGCTGGCCTAGGCCCGCGATAAAAGCTATGCAATAGCTTAAAAGAAACAGACAGAAAACGAAAAAGAATAAGATATAAAGAAAAAGGGAAACAAATTACTAAAATTAAATAAAGACGCAGAGAAAAGGAAGGAGAGGAGGGAAGGAAAAGGAAGCGAAAAGGAGGGGGGAAGAGGAGGGTTGGCTGGTTTATGGTTTTAGGGTTATATGCTCCTTGAGCCTGGCCTTGAACGAGGAGATGCTGGAAGCTGTTCTAATATTATTCGGTAAAGCATTTCAGAGTCGTGCAGCTTCCACGGAGAAGGAGTACGAAAAAAAGTCGCTGCTATGACCAGGGATGGATAACAGGTTATTGCCCTCTGATCTCAGGGGACGGCCGTGCGCCGATAGCACGGTGAACCTATCGGCAAGATAAAGCGGCGCGCTATTCGCGAGGATTCTATATAAGAGGCAGAGAGTTCTAACCTGTCTCGTCTCCCTGGTGGTAAGCCACTGCAGTCTTCTTCGATATTCCGTGATATGGTCATATTTTCTGAGGCCAAAAATAAAGCGGATACAGACGTTCTGTAGCCTTTCCACCTTGGTGGCCAGCTCTTCTGTCAGATCGAGGAAGGCGGTGTCGCCATAGTGAAGGAGTGGAAGAAGTAAAGATTGACAGATTGTCTCTTTACTTTTCTAATGGTGAAAATGGCGAGGGAGGGGGAGGGGGTACACTTAAAGGATTGTGTAACCGAATGTAATTGCTTTAATTAAATACAAAGGATATTCTTATTAAGAACCCAGGACAAAATAAGGGTATTATTATTAAATAACCCAATTTATACTATTATGAACTTTGACAGTATTCAGTTTCTAATCTTTAATAATTATTTTTATTGCGATATATTTTTCGTTGATTATTTATATTACTAAATCCAATCATTTTGATATTTCGAAATGGATTATGATATTAAAATTTATATTGCGCAATTTCTAATGTTCAGTATTTCAGTATTCAGATTCAATTTATTCATTCAGAATATACAATAAAAGCATGAATTATGAATTAAAACTAATTATCGCATATTAGAATTCGTCAGTTGCTAGTAATATATTAATATATGTAGATATAAAACTATTAAAGCAAAACTATTAATTTGACAATAGCTTTGACTAAAGTCGGCTTTACACGGCAGACTAATAAAATTTAAAAAATAGAGCTGAATCCATGTACATGAGTATACATATAAAATAGATAATTATTATAAGAATAGGTACTAATAGTCATTTTAGGCACTCTATACAAAAAATTATCACACAATAGAAAGTATCAAAACAAAATTAGAAAAAAACAACGTATATGTCAGGTATGTTAGGTTAAACATTGTAATCTACATAATAAATATTAAATTCATAATATTATTATTAAACAACAAAAACTAAAATGAGATACTTGAAAGTTACATATTAATGTTATTTCCATTTGAAAGAATTGGAATGCTCAAAAAATCACCCAGCTTATAGAAAGCATGAGTGGATTGCAGCTCTTGTTTAATAAATCTTTTAAACGCCTTTGTTTCCATCTTTCTTGTGGAGAGTAGTAGCTGGTTAAAGAGCTTATAGCCTTTGCTTATAAGGACTTTTGTGTCTGCGTAAGGCGTACTTTAGGCAGGATAACATCATCATTCCTGCGTGTATTGTGTTGTAATTTTATATTCCTAATTTGACTATTTTATAACCGACTATTCGTTTTTATTTTTCGTCTATTTGTATTTTTTATTTATACCTAATTAGTTATTTTAGCAGGTCAATGTATTTTTTAACCGACTACTAAAGAAGGAGAAGGTTATCAATTTGGTTGCATTTTTAAAAAGGTTTTTAACTTCAGAACTCCGTCATTTATGAACTGATGTGGAAATATATTTTTTAAGCTATTGCATAGCTTTTATCGCGGGCCTAGCTAGGCCAGCGCGGCGACCGAATGAAGAAATTTCTTAGCGAATATTAATGATTTTAAACTGATAATTACGTCTAAACGAGTACTGCTTACGATTCGAAAAAAATATATGTTAAACAAGAACATTTTCCTAATATTCTTAGGTTTGAATATTTTAGATTTTGTTTATATTACATAGTGTAATATATTTGTGAAATTAGGTCTAACCGAACACAAAAACGACTACTACGCAAATACTATCTGGCGTATTACTATGAAACCTGCACCATTTTAAAGATAATTTAATTATCTATCTTTTTATCTACGATTTTTTTCGAATAATCCGTTTTTTTGCTTTATCGAATAAAAAATTCGTGCGCGGCGCTCTATCGGAATACGTTTTAATTATTTTGCGATAGAGCGCAGTTATCTGATATCAGAGAAATAAAATAAAAATAAATAAAATAAATGAATAGTTATAATAGCATAAGTTGTTAAAAATGCTATGCAATAGCTTTACCGCGGCAGTCCCCGAGTGCCACACGTATTTTTTATTTGAAAGGATGTACTTCAAGATTGGTCCCATTTTTACAAAAATCCTGTTGTGATAATGGGATCCATGAAAAATAAGGGAACTCCTCAAATATTATCATTTGAAGTTGAAATTTTACTTGTTGGTTCAGTTACGAAGACAATGCATTTCACTTTCCTGTCAAGGAAAATATTGTGGACATACTTCTGTGTGTCTGTCTGTGTGTATTCTCCGACGATAGCGCCGAGAGCTGAAATTTGGCATGCAGGCATCATTTGGTCATGAGCTGAAAAGATTGTTGTTGAAATCCGTCCACCCAGGGTTGGCTCCCGACGAGGGAACTCCTCAACGGTTTACAGCAGAGACCCAAAATGTTGCGTAAGCATTCAATTATGATAGCAGCTTTCAAGTCCCACCATGACATGGCTGATGTACCCTGGGTTGGCTTTCGAAGAGGGAACTCCTCAACGATCAACAGCAGAGACCCAAAATTTTTTTACGCATTCAATTATGATGGCAACTTCCAAGTTTCACCATGACATGGCTGATGTACCCTGAGTTGGCTACCGATAACGGGACTCCTCAACGGTCAACAGCAAAGACCCAAAATGGTGTGTATGCATTCAATTATGGAAACTTGGAAGGGGCTTTCACAAGGGTTTTAAGGGTGGCGCTAGGTTAGGGGGGGGAGGGTGGTAGGATCTATGAAATTAATATTCAGATGAATGAAGCTCCTGGATACTTGACAGGAAAGTCTTGGGGTGACACAACCGATTTTTTTAATGGTAAGCATGACCTGATTCTAGGACCCAGGGATGGCTCCCGAAGAGGCTACTTTATTACGGTCAACAGCACAGACACACAATTTTGTATACGCATTTAATTATGATAGCCCGTTATAAATTTTACCATGACATGGTAAAATGGTGTTGGCTACCGACGAGGGGACTCCTCAACAGTCAACAGCTCAGAAACAAAAAAAATTTATACGCATTCAATTACGATAGCCCGTTCTAAGTTTCTTCGCATTAGGTCTGCTGCACCCAGGGTTGGCTTCCAACGAGGGGACTCCTCAACGGTCAACAGCACAAACACGAAATGCTGTATACACATTCAATTATGATAGCCCGTTCTAAATTTCATAGTGATATGGCAGCTGCACTCCGGGGTTGGCTCCCGATAAGGGGACTCCTCAACGGTCAACAGGACAGAAACGAAATTTCGTACACGAATTCAGTTATGGCAGCCCGTTCTAAGTTTCACCGTATCAGGGCTGCCGCACCCAGGGGTTGCTTCTAACGAGGGGACCCCTCAACGGTCAACAGCACAAACAAGAAATGCTGTAAGTATAGGTATAATTATGATAGCCCGTGTTTCACTGTGATTTGGACCCGGGACAGAGCATTACTTGTTTTTAAAAATGTGTATTTATAACTTATTTTTGTATGTTACTAGAGCCTACTAGACAATTCATTTTGACAACCACCAGCCTCTATGGTGGATCTCGATTTCGAAAACGCTATCAATACCCTCCAAAAGAGACTGATCAAAAAGTTAGAGAATACGAGATAAGCTGTTATGATGGATACAATCCTTCATGCTGCAGGAAATCACAGGTCCGAATTGGCGACACCTTCGCAAATGAAGACGAGGTACTTAGCGGTGTCATCAAAGTTCGGTTCTGTGTCCAACCCTATTTAATAAGTACATTGATAATAAAGGTATTAGATTGATCAACACCAGAGTAGTAGAGCGGTGTCGACGGGCGAACCCGTCACCCCAGGCTGGTGGTAATTCAGCTTGCAATATTTGACCTAAAGAAACTAACATATGATAATAAATATTGTAAGGTGAATAAACGCATGTAAAAACTGAATTCGCCGGCGAACTGTATCAATTTACACAATGCTACAACTAGCTTGAGGGCTAGCAAGCATATCGATCAATATTTTAAAATTATAATTCTGCGCATGATTCGAGAATACGGCACGATTCCGACAGACGATGCATGCATGACATGCATCATTTAATAATGCTGCAAATAATTTACACTCACATTCTTATTACTGCGGGTAAAATCAGGAAAATGTTTTTTGTTTTTAAGACCCATATGTGTACTGTGTACGTGTACTAACTTAAGAAACCTTATTAATGTCAACTACCCGCGAGCCCACAGGGCAATTGCATATGGTATATTGGAATGGGGAAGTTCCAAACACACGGCGTCACTTGTTAGAGCGCAGTAGCTATCCTGCGGGTTGTGGCTAGATAGCCACGTCAATATCCATCAAACGACCTATTTAACGACATGAGACTTTTCAATATTAGGTAAATTTTCTACAAAGTGAGCCGATTTTACTATCTCAACGATGCACGTAACATCACTGATCACAAAATCCTAACGCGGGGTAATGCGTCAGGTTCTCCCCCCCCCCCCCCAACCAAACCCTAACAACCAAAAACCACCCCCACCTCTTAACTAACCCCCTTTCCTCCCCAAACCCTGAACTCCCCCCATTAAACCTCCCCCCTCCCCAAACACCACTCCGCAAAACCCCTTTTGCAACCTAAACACTTGGGTAGGTATATATTGAAACACTCTAGATAAGGCGGAAGACGAAGAATATCGGCAATCCAATGAAGACGATGAATAGTAAACGTATTGTAAATAAGGCGGGATAGTAGCGCACGGAAGAAAAAGAACATTGTCGACCCCCACCCCCTCCAAACCCCCCCCCCCCCCCCAACCCTCCACCGGCCCTCCCCTTCAAACCCCCACAAGCCATCTACCTACCTCCCCCTCAAACCCGCCCAAACCTATCCCAACCTTCCCCTCCCCCCCTCCCTCCCCCAACTCCTTTCCCCACCAAACCTGGAATGGATCGTTTTCCCCTGCCACGGCAGGTGGATCGATCCCTCTGGTGAATGTTCTTCGGACGCTGCTGGGCGGTTTGCGCATTTTGCCACCTCAGCCATTCGACTGTGCACTCCGGCGTATAACCGGAGGAATCTGGAAACGCTTTTATACGTTTCCTAAGAAGCGGGGGTGGTTGCTGACCTGATGTCAGCTACTCTTGTAACGATCCGTTAACCATCCTATCCCGCCTGAACAGACGGGAAAAGAGCGCCACGATCCGCGATTTATTACATTACATTACATAACATTTTCGTCGTCTCCAATTGGCTAAAAACCTCTCTTGGACGTGTCAAAATAATTGTGTTAGGTATTAAGTCTCCTTACTACGCTTTACTGAATATATATAGGCAGTCAAGAATTTAACTAATAGATTGTCAAAATATAAATATAAATATTCCAAACACGAGTAGAAGCCTCATAAATGAAATAATCAATGATTCAACTAGATATGTAGTAAGAGTTATTCGTTGTTTTATTCAAGATGTCAGTAAAATGGTAAATAATCTAATTAATGCTACGTTATATACTTAAAAACCAAAAGTACAACTAGAGCTGTCGACTACAATGGGCGAACCAGTCATCACATGAAGTTTTAACGATATTGATCGTTCTGTCTTCCGTGAGGTGAGCGCAGAAGACTTAGAACAAAACAGTCCACTGTTAAGTTCTGCCACATGCCCGTAAGAAGCAAACGCCTTACCGCGAGATAGCCAGGTAAGTCACCCAGTGGGCCGACTACTACCGACTTACTACCATTTGTAACCAGATTACTCCAGTCTCCCGGCAAGTTACGGGTTCGGGGTCGCTTGCGCGGTCCTCTCCCTTACGTAGCGGTGAAACTGTGTCAACCGAATCTATCGCGAACCACGGCATCCTTTACCCGGGAGTTAATGGGCCCATGATGAGGTGGCCACGATGACCCATGTGTTCAGGGTCGATCATACTCACGGGTCAACACCCATCCGATGGCCTCCACGCATGGGGTGCGAGCCTGGGTAGGACACTGGGTCAACCAGTCTCCCCTGGGAATCAAACCTCTGGCGCTCCTGGACGGTCTGCGCACCGAGCGGCGCAAGCCAATCGATTGTGCTCTCCGACGAACAATCGGGGGAGTCTGGGAACTGTATTGTTTCCTATAGAGCGGGGGTGGTTGTCTACCTTACGGCGACTGCTCTGGAAATGACCATTGGCCATCCGACCCCGATTCAGAGTCGGGCAAAGGACGCCTTGGTCCGCGACAGATCCGGTTCACACCGTTTCACCGCTTCGTAAGGGAGAGGACCGCGCAAGCGACCTCGAACTCGGAACCAATTGAGAGACCGGAGAAATCTGGTCACAATTGGAAGCAAGGGCGCGAGAGTCGGCCCGCCAGGTAACTCTGGCTATCTCGCGGTATGGCGTTGGCTTCTTGCGGGTTGTGACGTAGCTGGACGTTGGATTTGTTCTGTCCAAAGTCTTCTACGTTCACTGCAGGGCGATAGAACGAGAAAATCGTTAAAACGTCCTGTGGTGACGGGCTCGCCCGTTGTAGTTGACACCGCAAGTTGTTCAATAGATCACAATAGATGGCTGACGCCGCACGGCGCGCAAACCGGCCAGGGGCGCCAGAAGATTGACTCCTGGGGAAAACTGGCCCTCAGGCCATAGTCCTACCCGGGCTCGCACTTCATGCGTGGAGGCCGCCGGATGGGTGTTGACCCGTGAGTGTGACCAACCCTGAACTAATGGGTCTTCGTGGCCAACTGCAAGTAGGGCCCAATAGCTCCCTTAGTACACATATAGGATCCAAAAGTACAAATATAGGATCAAATAAAATAACCAGATAATAACTTGGGTTGTCGACTACAGCGGGCGAGCCCGTCACCACAGGAAGTTTTAACTATTAGTCGTTCTATCTCCCTGGAGTGAGCGTAGAAGTCTTGAGGACTAAACAGTCCACCATCTAGCTGCGTCACAAGCCCGCAAGAGGCCAACGCCTTAACCGCGAGATAGCCAGGAGTGTTACCCGGCGGGCCTATACTCACGCCCTTACTTCCAATTGTGACCAGATTACTCCAGTCTCTCGATTGCTTACGAGTTCGAGGTCGCTTGCGCGGTCCTCTCCCTTACGAAGCGGTGAAACGGTGTTTACCGAATCTATCGCGGACCACGGCATCCTTTGCCCGGCTGTTCACCCAGGATCGGGTAGCCGATGGTCGTTTCAAGAGCAGTCGCCGTAAGGTCCGCAACCACCGCCGCTCTATAGGAAACAGTACTGCTTTCAGACTCCCCCGACTGTTAGTCAGAGTGCACTGTCGATTGGCTTACGCCGCACGGCGCGCAGACCGTCCAGGAGCGCCAGAAGGTTGATTCCCAGGGGAAACTAACCATAAGGCCAGAGTCCTACCCAGGCTCGCACTTCATGCGTGGAGGCCGTCGGATAGGTGTTGAGGAGAGATCAGCATCTCCTTATTTTTTTTTTTATTTTACTTCCTCCAGCGGTTTAACAGTGGTAGGGAGTATATTGAAGAATTTAATGCTAAGGTTTAAATAGTTCTCCTGTACTTTTGGCAGTCGTAGTCAGTGTACGCATAAAAGGGAGCTACCGCGGGTATGGTGAGAGGTAATGTCAGCATTAGCTGCAATTGCTGTTAATAAATTGCATTGTTATGACATAATTTTTTGAATTTATTTTTTTTTTACACTGGAATATTTATTTATTTATTTAAGAATTAATTACTATAAAATTCTATCACGCTTCGATTTGCCTACAGAAATAACAGGAACCGAATGGCAAAACCTTAACCTTTTGCTTATTTGATTCTGTCACCCAAATGGGACTAGCCCGTTCTAGGGTGGACAGGACTCTAATATTACAATCAAGTTTGCTTGATTTCTTCATTATAAATACAATAAATAAATAAAATAAAAAATAAAATAAATATCTCTTACATACATACCTCTACGGATCTGTTTCGGTGTTAACGATGTTCATAACGACTCATTGTTCCCACCATAAGTTTGAAATATATAAAAGTTATATTTGTTTAACTTATGAGGTATACCTAACTTGACCATACGTCCCGCTTTGGGAGGGACAGTCCCGCTTTCAGGCTGTCTGTCCCGCTGTCCCCAGCGAGAGCAAAAATGTCCCGCTTTCGCAAACACACCAAAAGATAATTTAAGCCCAAAAGATGACAAAATCACAAGCTGGAATTCTGACAATGTTGTTGCTGTAGACCGTTGGGTGGAGTTGTTCAACCACTTCCGTGATAACGATCTCAACTGTACTAACTTTCGTATAATTATTGAGTACGTTTTATGTCTGCCTGGAATTAACGCACCTGTCGAAAGACTTTTTCCTCTAATGAATAAAATTTGAACTAGCGAAAAAACACAGTTAAGGGTCGCAGTTTTGAAAGCCATTTTGATTATCAAGACTAGCATTAATCGTAATGTAATCGACTCCATTCTTATTTAAAAACTAGATTTTGAAACAATTTGCTCCTCCGACAAATATAAAACAACTGCGTAGATATCTACTTATTATTAGTAATACCGTTAACATGTTTTTAATTTTTGAATAAAAAGTAGTAAAAGACCAATACGTTTTTTTATACAAAGGCGTCCTGCTTATACGTTAGCTATACCTGTAACAAACTGCACGTTTTGAGTATGTGATTTGAGTATGTAGAATCTTACGAACCCCATAAAGATAGTGTATCTACCTCATTTCGAAATCCTGGGTAGGTTCAGGCTACGTCTAGGTTTGGGGGGGGGGGCGGACAGTGGGTATGGGTCTATAGATAGTTAAAATAAATTATAGTGTGAATTTAGGGCATCCAATATGCTGAATACAGATAGGTAATTAAGTAACTAAGGATTATAAAAAGGGAAAAGAAATAATGAATAGGTACAATCGTACCATTTTATTTTACTTCTAAATGAACAATGAACAAATGATACATAATAGCCCATACCTAACACAATTAAATTACAAATTGCAGTTTCCGGAGTTTTTTCTTTTCAAATCTTTCAATTATCTTCTCTTTGTCTACTGGAATATCAAAATGAATATGCAGGAGTGCCAACCCTGTTAACCTATCCTCTACCATCGTGGATCGTAGCCAGGTTTTTAGTCGCCTCAGAGTTGAAAAACTTCTTTCGGCAGTCGCCACACTTACGGGCAAGGAGGCCATGATAAGGATGAGGCGATGTATGCTAGGGTAGATGAATTCGTTGGCCAGATCTAGAACATCTACAATATTTTTTGGTTCCGAATAAGCGGGTTTATTTCTCTTTTCCCTTCTAAAACTTTCTTTCAAGATCTTGTATTCTCCCAGAACTCCTGCCGCATGAGCTCCTAGGAGACTCGTATGCTCTCTAACAAGATCTGCTACTATAATGTTTAAATTAAAAACCTTTAAGGTTTCGGGTGGCAGATGATTTTTGAGGTCGTATATGACATTGTCCAGTAGCGGGATATATTTTTTTTCAATCCTCGTTGGGGGAGGGCGGTCGCCTCCTCCGCTCCCTCCCACATAAATCCGCGCCTGGGTTATAGGTTACCTACGCCTAGGGTTACCACTGCACGATTTCTACTATAACACGATTTTTTATAGGTAGGCCTATCTGCTGCTTTCTTATCACAAACTGACAGCATCCTGTTTGATAAAGATTATCACATCCGATCGATACAATTGTAATAAATAAGGACCACATGACATGATACCAGTTGCACAACTCGATCGTTTAATTTTCTGTGTCGGCGCCTATGATGACTTTCACAATTTAGGTCTAATTTCTGCTTTCGTTTTATGTCATAAATGCGTTACGGCATCTTAGGTCCAATAACAAACTAGTTTAACTCGTTGAATATGCTTATATAACAAAATTTGTAATTTTAATTGTTCAATAGTTACAACGTCATCTATCGGAGACCTACCTACCGTGCTATAATAAAGTGTGACGGGCGAAATCATCGGTGCAAAACGATTCAGCGCTGTAGTGCGGGGATTAACCGGTAGATGGCAATATGAAAATTCAGACTCGATTTAATAAACTTTGTAATTGATTTTGATTTTATAAATTATAACAAACTAGTTTAACTTTTTGGGTAGAGTTATTATATAACCAAATATGTAAATTAATTTTTTTATTGTAGGCACATAGCCATCTAACGAAAATCTTGCCGTACTAAAATAAAGCGCGACTGTCGAAATCATCGGTGTGAAAGGATTCAGCAGTGTAGTGCGGGGATTCGCCGGTAGATAACGATACATGATTTTTATTTTATTTATTTATTCATGAAAAGAATTATTTCAACACAACGGGCTCCATTGCGCTTCTTCGTGAACTAAAATCGGAAATTAGTTCGTGTGAACGAGACAGGGCACGAAATGTGTTGAAATTTATTCGGACCAGTATAAGTTCGAAAGGTAGTTTTATCGACTATCGTTCGTTTTATCATTGATTTTATAAAATCAATGGTTTTATATTCCACTCTAACTTATAGCTCTATCTCGTTCGCTTGAACTAATTTCAGTTTCAGTTTAAAAAGAAACGCTAACGGGCCCAATGTTTCCAGTTTCTGCGTCTTTCCTAACTAGGCAACGCCTGTTCCAAGGAAGACACCAATTTATATATATATTAAATGTAATTTTGTGAATATATTTTTACAATTTTATTTTTATTAATACAATATTAAATGTAATTTCATAAATATATATTCTAATATATTGGTTTAATAAGCTAAAATCAAATGATTACGAAATTTATACATAAAATAAAGTTGTAACGAAGATTGAAAAATAACGAAGTAAAATAATCAATAAAAATCAAAACAATCAATTAATAATATGTATAACCAGTAGTTAATAATTGAAACATAAATCCGAATACACAAGTTTCAAGCTTGTCCACTCAGTTTAACGCGTTAATAATTAACGCAATATTTATCTCTATGATGGTCATTAAAAGGTTTTTCGTTAGTGTGGCCGCAGCATCAGCATACCTCAGCAACTATCAGTCGCGATATGATCAGTGAAGAGCTACGCGGTAGGCGCGAGACGCTCCCGCGCATTAATTGCGTACCTACCTGTCACGACGATATAAACAGTATCGTTAGGTGTATGGATGTTTAAATTTGTCTATATCGAAAACGGAGTTAACATTTTTCAGATTACCAACTCTGAACTCCGAACTTCAATAGACGACAGTTACAAACTCTTTTCTGCGTGGAACCCTCTTCTTAAAATGTCACTGCCCTCACTGTATCCTGTCTTACGCAAGAGCGTAAGACAGGATACAGTGAGTGCTGTGTGCAAGACGGATTTTCGTGTTGTGTGCAAGACGGAAATTCGCGCGCTCCGAGCCCGACCCCCCACCACCGTTATAACCGACACATTCAAGACGCTATTCACTTTCTATGGCTAATATGACTTAGCCTCCAAACATACAACAAAAATAGGATTTGTTTCCTCTGTCGAATGGAGTACCCATGCCAATTTCTCCAAAATATCGAGTTATGAAATCGAAACTATAAATTTACCTAATATTTATTTATTTAATGAAAAGCACATTTTTTCACTGCTGTACATTGTAAAATTAACTCTAAAGGCTTAAATGTAATAGGTAGCAAAATAGACAGCACCGCAGACCACATTTTTTTCAAATCAGCGCCGCCTAACTAGGCCTAGGCCCGCACTAAGGCAAGCATACCAAGTAAACGGTGGCCTGTGCATACTTTAGATTACTTAATTTTTTTAAATATGCTATGTGTCAAATAATATTAAAAATTAACCAATGATAATAAACACTGTACGTACAAGTTAATTAATAATCTAAAAACCAAGTCATCTACATGTAAATGCGTCTTTTAGTCTGTCAGTCTACGAATAATATCTAAAACATACCCATCCTACAATGCATAATAAGATAAATGGTAGAGAAATTTTAATAACACTTTAAATGTAAATAATCCTTACGGCGGGTGGAAAAATAACATCAATAAATGTTTAAATAATCAAATTGAATAATAATAATATAATATCGTAATAAATAGAAAAATGATAAATATGTAGTAATAATAATGAATCGCAATAAATGGAAAAATAATATCGCAATAAATAGTTAATATATTAATATACATTACTAAATACATAAATACCCTCATCCGTCCCCTAGCTTGTCCTTATATCATATTTCTCCCTTCAATATGGAGTTGACGTATGTTATTAATTTCTGCCTTATTTTCATTTTATTGTTTATTATGTAATTGTACTCATTTATTATGACCACTAATTATATATTAAATTGCCTACATAAACATTTAGTCACGATAACCGTGGCGGTATGTTCGTAAGACATTGCCACTTGGCAATAGGCCCACCGTGTTGTGCTCTTTTCGGTGTGCAAGAAAGTTTTTCCAACACCCATTCACCACAGATATTTACAACACGTATGCGTCGTTTTGGCGTGTGCGTTTATCACTTATGCATCGATTTGGCGCATATGTTCATCACTTATGCATTGTTTTGGCGTGTATGTTCATCTGCTGACTCCTCGCGAACGCCTTTCCGCATTCAGGACATTTGTATTTTTTCAATTTGTAATGTACAGCTTCTAGATGGATCTTCAAGTAATCGGGTCTCGTGAAGGTACGCTCGCAGTGCTCACAGACCAATTTCAGCTGGCGATGCATCGCATCCACGTGCTGTTTCAGCTTTTGGTTGCGCGAATATGAAGCGTTACACTCGGAGCATTGGTATTTTTTGATCTTGAGGTGAACCGAATCGAAGTGTAGCTTCAGAATGCATTTTGTAGCGAATGCGTAGTCACACTCCGTGCAAGCGAAGTTTTTTGTCATGTGAACTATGCGGTGGTGTCTCACTAAGGCGCCGCGGTGTTTGAAAGCGCCGCCGCACTGCTCACATACGAAGTCTTTTAAGCGGAAGTGCTCTGATGTCATGTGTATCTTAAGTTTCGCTTTCATGCTGTAGGATCCACCGCATATGTCGCAGATGAACTTGCGCGGTTCATGTTTGAAGTGGTAGTGTCGCGCCAGGGTAGATTTGCTCTTGAAACAACGGTCGCAAGAGTCACACGTTAATCGATTTAATCTATTGTGTACCCACTGCACGTGCGTCGTCAAGTTTCGGCGTCTTCCGAACGTCTGCTCGCACTGCTCGCACGCGTATCTTTTACCCCCATCGCAGTGCTTATCGTCGAAGTGCGCCTTCAAAGAGTCTTTCCTCGGGAAATCCTTCTCGCAAACCCCACAGATGTACTTCAAATGCATGTGCACGGCTTCTATATGTAACTTCAGGGTGCGCTTCTGCTTGTACGCGGCGCCGCAGTCCGCGCACACGAAACTCTTAACGGCGAAGCCGTGGACGCTCTCCCAATGCGCTTGCAACGACCCTCTGTACGGATACGATCGCTCGCATTCAGGACACTCGTGATTCTTCATCTTCAAATGCACGACTTCGTTATGCTGCTTCAGAAGGTGTCTCTCGACGAAACGCCGCCCACACTCCACGCATAAATACCTAGCCGGACGATGCGCGTACGTCCTATGCCTTCTAAACGCTTTCCTATTCGCGAATACTTTGTCGCATTCCTGACAGATGACATTGTGAGGATCCGCTTTCAGGAAGCTCGTGTCCCCTTCGAAGAACTCTACATTCACGTGCGTTCCGTCGTCAGAAGAGAAGTCCTCTGATTTTACAGCAATATTCGGGTCGATTTGCGCGATTTTGTTATCCATTGGCGGTTAGTGAAGGAACTTACGACAGCGCAATAGTTTGACACATTGTCTTTTACTGATATCTTCTTCTTCTTTCTTCGTTTTAAGGTTGAGGTGCGAGATCCTCTTTGTGTCATTTATTCATTTACTTATTTATTTAAAAATTATTCAGGAGTAATTCCTTGGCGAATGATTGACGATTGACGATTAACGACTAATTGATTTCGTCATGATTATTCCAATCGCGATTAACTTTAGTCACGACTAAATTAGACGTGATTAAATCAATCATGATTGATTAGTCAATTGACCCAACACTGATACTATTGTGTAATCGCTCGTATCCCCTTCGAACAACTCTACATTCACGTGCGTTCCGTCGTCAGACGAAAACTCCTCCGTTTTTACAACAATATTCTGATCGATTTGCGCGATTTCGTTATCCATTGTCGGTTAGGGTGAGAACTTACAGACAGCGCAATAGTTTGATAGTTCGACCACAGTTCGACGTTTGTCGTTTACTGCCATCTTATTCTTCCTTCTCCGTTTTAAGGGTTACGTGCAAGATCGTCTGTGTGTATTTATAGTATTGATAGTATTTATTTACCTATTTATTTATTTATTAAACGTATTATTCAGGAGTAGGTAATTCCTTGGCGGAGGCTAAAGTTCAGAGTACAATCAGCAGATTGATTGAAAACATATATCATCAAGTGGCTCATAACGAAAAGTAGAAACCAATGCGAAGAAATGTTGACTCACATCCTGAGCAGGCCACATTTCTTTCCTGATACTTAGCAATAATTTACATTTAGTTGAATCTATTTAAAACAAATTAATAATAGAATACTAAATAATTAGAGTTACCATTTTATTTGCATTAAAGGCAACTTTTTTAACCTTCTTTATTTATTGGTAGATTTATTTGTTAATAGATTTATTTATTTATGTATTTATATATTTGAATGTTTTCTTATGTATATATTTAATATTAGTCACTTATTTATATATTTAGTTATTTACCTTTTATTTTTTTAAGAATGAATAAGGAATCGGAATATATAAAACCAAAAAAAGTGAAGTTACTATGTCCTAAATACTATCACCCTAGAACGGGTACACAATCTAGTAGGGTGATAAAATCCACAAGAATATAATATTATCTACTTCAAAAAGATGTAAAAATGTTATGATGTTTGGCAAAAATATATTATTTTTGTAATAGATAATTTTATAAAATAAAAAATGAAATAAATAAACATTTATTTCCGTATCCATAGACGAATCCCAGTCGCTCTTGAATATTAAATATAGAGTGTACAAGTCCATAATAACTGACTGACGAATCCAATTCGCTCTTGAATATTAAATATATGTAGAGTGTATTTACTAGTCCATAATAACTGACTTACATAAATAAACTAATGCTGACATTAAAAAAACGGTTGGGTCACCTGAAGAATTTCCCGACAAGCAGACAAACCTCCCACCCACAACTACCCCCCGCCCCCCCCCCCCCCAACAGCCACCAAACGCATCTATTGTTCAATGAGCCATATCGCTCTGTTTACTGATATCACTGTAAACAGAGCGATACAGTTCAATGTGCCGTATCGCTCTGTTTACTGATACCACAAACGCCAATATAGCTCTGTTTACTGATATCACTGTAATTTAGTAGCGGTATCGAATGGTTTCATGCAGCTTGGGCCATAAGATTCACCTTGTGCTCGGATCGGCCGAACTCACGATTCAGCTCCTATTCAGTAGCCTCCTCGTGTGGAAGACTATCCCGGGTAGGACTCTCGCGTCTCAGGCCTCACAGCTGGTGGATCGGTTTCCTCTGGGAGATTGTCTCCCGGCGCTACTGGACGGTTTGCGCACCGTGCGGCGACAGCCAATCGGTAGATGGACTATGACTAATTAATGAATAAGTCGGGAGACTATGAAAATTTACTGTTTCCTAAGCATAATAGTACCCCTTCCATCCTTGTCTAGTTGCGTATGCGCGTTTATCCATAGCATAGCAGACTTATGGTGTCGAAGCGTTGCCATGGTAATATAAAAGCGTTGCCATAGTGATATATGTACGTGCGACTAGACAATGATGGAGGGGATACTATACGCTGCTGTCCCTTTTTATTCGGCTGACGCATTTTCAGGCTGGTCACGAGATCTAGTTACTATGGTTGAGACTATGCCAGGTGGTGAAGAAAGATGGGACCCCGGTGGTATCTCATCCTTTATGTCCTCGCCAAGTGAAGCCCTTTATTGCGTGATGCAGTTAGAAGAATGACTGCCTTGGAGCGGTCGTGTGCTGCTCAAGAATAACTTTCGCGATTTTATCATGCACATATACATATTATTATAAGGTTTATGGGGAATTTCGCAGTTTAAATTCAAATAGACTAATACATGGCATTCTATCTCTCCGTATTATTTATGTGATGTAATCAGCCTATGTATACAAATGCGATAGATTGCACTAATAATTGAATGTGTTTAAAAACGAATTCATCGCTTCATGCGATGAATTCGCAACCGCCGCCGCGGCGGTTTCAACATCGCCGCAACGTCGGGTGCTACAAAATTCACGCAGTAAATTAATTTTTAAACATATTTATATTGCCAAACAATCGCGACAGTCTTTGATTTAATATTTAATAATGTCATTACTTAGTTAAATTATTGTTTTTTTTACAATCAATCAGTTTTTTATACAAAACAAATTAATTACGAATGATATTATAGATGGACAAATAAATTGCCATTTATTTGGCCATCAGTGCCACCAGAGTTGATCAGAGCCACCGTTTCAGAAGGGTTGCTAAGTTGTACTATGGAGTTGAGCAGTCTAATACCATAATAATCAATGGTTTATGTGAAATCAGCAGAAACCTTAGAAAACTGTTCCATTCTGCTTTTAGAAGAAAACATCAAACTCGATGTGCTATTTTTGCATGTAGTTTCATCTCCTGATTCCTCGCGAATGCTTTACCACATTCTGGGCATTCGTATCTCTTCAATTTATAATGCACAGCGTCTACGTGGATCTTCAAGTAGTCGGGTCTAGTGAATGTACGGTCGCAGTGTTTACAGAACAGTTTCAACTGGCGATGCAAAGCGTCTACGTGCTGTTTCAGCTTTTGGTTTCGCGAGTATGAGGCGCTGCACTCGGGGCATTGGAAACGTTTGATCTTGAGGTGGACCGTATCGAAATGGCGCTTCAGGATGGATTTTGTAGCAAACGCATAGTGGCACTCCGTGCATACGAATTTCTTCGTTGTATGGACGATGCGGTTGTGCCATGATAACGCGTCGCGGTGTTTGAAAACGCCGCCGCATTGCTCACACACGTAATCTTTAACGTGAAAGTGCACAGAGGTAATATGCGTCTTCAATTTCTGTTTCTTTGTGTAGGAAGCGCCGCATATGTCGCAGAGGAACTTGCGCGGATCGTGCTTGGACCTGTAGTGGTTGGCCAGCGTAGATTTGCTCCTGAAACAGCGGTCGCAGGAGTCGCACGCGAATCGATTCAACCGATCGTGAATCGATTGCACGTGCGTCGCTAAGTTTTGGCGCCTGGCGAACGTCTGATCGCACTGCTCACATGCGTATTTCTTCACGTCGCAGTGCCGCGCGTCGAAATGCTCCTTCAAGCGATCCTTCCTCAGATAAACCTTATCGCACAACGCACATACAAACTTCAACCTCCTATGCACGGCGTCGACGTGGAACTTCAACTTCTGCTTCTGTGTGAAAGCGGCGTCGCATTCCTCACACGCAAACTGTTTTACCACCGGACCGTGAACGCTCTCCCAGTGCGCCTGCAGAGACCCCCTGTATGGATACGACCTGTCACACTCCGGACACTCGTGATTCTTCAGCATCAAATGTACGGCTTCGTGATGCTGCTTCAGAAGGTGTTTCTCGAAGAACGGCCGGTTGCACTCTTCGCAGAAGTACTTTGCGGGACGATGGACGTGTCTTTTATGTCTTCTAAACGCGCTCCTCTTGGTAAACACCATATCGCACTCCTGACAGACGACACTTTCTGGGTCCGTTTTGAGAAAGCTCGTGCCCCCTTCGAAGAACTCTACATTAACCACTGTCGTTTCATCGTCAGATGGAAACTTCTCCGTTTTTACATCGACTTTCTCAATTTGATGATCCATTGTCGGTTGGTGAAACTATTGACGTAACTGAATATATCTATGACTGCGACCTACACGTTTGACAGTTTGTCTTTTACTGCTTTCCATCAGTGTTGCTAGGTATCCGCGAACAAAATTAAACACACGGCCCGAAACTCGGTGGCAATATCGGACAGTGGAATGGGGGTAAAATCGTTCGTACTCTATACACGTCCATGCCACTTAGTGCTATACCGACTGTGCAGCAAAGCGCTCGTAGATCGAGATACCCGTACAAGTAAATATATTAGTAAAAATAAAAACCACGACCGCCGTTACAGAAAGTGATATATTGTTATTTATAATCCATATACCTAGATATATTTTCAGAATGTACTAAATCACACCTTTCATTTGACCCTAAACTCGATATATTATTAATATAAATTTATTGACATTTAGACAACTACCTCCTTGATATTTGGACAGTTAAGGTACTCTATATCACTCGGGATGACATAACGATTCTAACAATACCACACACTTCATCGATTCAAGCGTTCAGGGGTAATCTATACTAATATTATAAAGAGGTAAAGTTTGTGAGGTTTTTGGAAGTAATCTCTGGATCTACTGAACCGATTTTAAAAATGCTTTTACCTAAAAATGCTATAGAAATCCACATTACATGTGAGTGTCATAGGCTATATATTAATCCGAAAAATGAAAAGACTTTTTCGTGGTAGTCGGATTTGCAAAGTCAGTCGGAGAAAAAACGGTCGAATGAAAACGTTTATTACGAACGCTGCTTTAACGATGAGAGATAGGTATATGATTGAGTTCTAGAGAAAAGTTGTAGAACTTGGTAATGCCTACAAAAAAGTCCGGCGACAGCATACGTCTAAATTTTATATCTAAGTCACAAAAAGTAGTTTTTTATATTAAAATATAAAATAAGTAAATTTATCGTCTTTACGTGTTTTAAACAAAAGACTTTTCCCTTATACTGCATTATAATTCCCCTTTTACTGCATAAATGGTTAAATCGATAAAATACTCACAAATAAGACACTCACAAGAAGACACTCACAAATAACGGTAATATAGTCAAATTGGCATGCAAATACATACATACAAATGCAGTAAAAATATAACCCTTCTTTTGGCAGTCAGGAAATAAATCATAGCAGTACTAACCGGACCACACTCATAATTTCATCACACGTAAAAAGTTTTACCGCCCAACGAAGTGGGCACGGGTCAGCTAGTGTTAAATAAATTAACGGAAAATATTCATAGATAAACCCTGTCTACATTACACTCCTTTTTTGTTGGCCATTCGTGCAAAAATACGTCCTGTCTCTCTTGGTATAAAAATATATCGATGCCTGTCTCCACTGCACTCGTAGGCAAACTTCGGTGAAATCGGCCCCGTTGTCGCTACATACGATGCGACAACGCTCCCTAGGCGATAATAGTCCCTAATTCGTGGTTTCGCCCGAACCGATTTCGGAGTTAGGGGGAATAATAATAATACTGCTTACGATTTGCCTACACACGAGGTGATCAAGGAAGCGATCTAGAGCTCTCCCCACTACACTCTCGATATCGCCACCGATTTTAGGGCAGTGTGTAGCCGCTTTTACACGATTTTTGCGAAGTTGCTAATTCGCTACTTATGTAGGTAGGTACATTGTGTTAGCAAAATGTTAGCAAAATAAAAACAAGTTAGCAAAATGCGATCATTCTACAATTCCATCACTAGTTTTATTTCTTATGATCGTTTTTCTAAAGTGCTATATTTTTGACGTTTTTCTAAAGTGCTATAACAGGTGACTGCTAAGATTTACACCCGCCGCTTGAGGGGTTAAGCGGTTCCCTTGCCGATCTGATCTGCGAGATCGCAGTTGACGCGTGGACGCGTGAGACAGCGTTGTATATGATAAATATTTTTTTAGGTCATATGTTTCATGCAAATTCATGGGGCCAGATGTCATAAAACGTAGCATACGTTTCGTACTTAGACTCAGTCCAGATGTACTAAAATAGAGCGCGCGAGCAGCCTGTGAATGCGGTAGCGGAATAGAAAGAGATAGCTGCATATGGCACTCCCTCTATCCTTGTTTAAACACACGTAAATATATCACTATGGCAAAGCTTAGGTATATATCACTATGGCAACGCTTCGAAGCCATAAGTCTACTATGCTATGGATAAACGCGCATGTGCAACTATGAGATATAACAATAGAGAAAGTGTCATATGCAGCTGTCTCTTTCTATTCCGATAACGCATCCACTCACAGTCCTCCCGCGGCCGCGCGGTCTATTCTAATTCGACTACGGCTCAGTTTGTCGCTAGGTACCTTAAAGCCGGGTCTCCTGCGCGTATTTTTCTGAAACAATACACAGAAAACATTACACCAAAACAATTGTTTTCATACACAAGCTGTCTCCTGCGTATAAAAATGTTTCATGTTTAAACAAACACTTTGTGTAGAGATATCAAAATGAGTTTCGATGAGGAAGACATACTTTTAGTTTTAGCAATTAGGGACGTAATATCGGGGAGAAGAAACAACTGGAATCCAATGGTAATTTCTCATCACAAAGTGACAAGACAATATAACCTAAAAACCCGTGTTGACTAACAGTTTTGCGCATGCGCGCAGCGCTTGACAATGAAACATACCCTTCCGTTTTCCAAGTAACTCGGGAACAAAAACATTGTCTTTGCATCACAAATGTGTATGGCCACCCCCCTTTGTTTCGATGTTTTTGTTTATTGTTTCGAAAAAACACGCGCAGGAGACCCAGCCTAACATTATGTTTTAAAAAACGCTAGTAACACTGATGACGCAACTGTCAAATATGTTCGTTGATGTTCGGTATCAATTTCCCATTTAATTCAAGATGGAATCGCTGAGAATCAACGCCAAAAAGGAAGTAGAAGTGAAAATAGAAAACCGCGTATTTGTAAAAACCGTAAAATCGTCCATAAAAGATGGCACATCGTTGGCTTAATCTGCAAAAGTGCCAACTCCATTTGAGACAACTTTACAGGGGAGTGTTAAAACGTAATAAAATCTTTATTAATACCATTATAGAAATTCCAAAAGTCCATTTGGTGGCTTTTTAAATAATCTAATGGAATTTTATGACTAACATTCGATTTTTTTATTAATCTATAAAAAAGTGGAGTTGGTCCATTTTTATAGGAAAAACCAATAATTTACTTTGGAGTTAGCACTTTTTCTAAAGAAATGTGTAATAAAAATAAAACGAAAATTAAGAAGAAATAGACGTTTATTCAGTAATTATTAATATTTATTCCATGTTTGTGCATGGCTTTTAAGGTATTCTTAGTCACTTATTAATATTTATTATAAGATTGTTCACAGCTTAAGGCCTACTTAGTCATGAGGAAGGTTGTCGTAATAAATATGGTAGTCTGTTGCCATCGTTGATTTCAAATCCTGCAGGTCTTGAAATTTCCTTCGTGTAATTTTCAAACGTTGGGAATAGAGTGCAGGCAAATCTTCTGTTCTTTTTGCCGAAATATTGTGGTCTCGGCGTCTTGGCAATAAAGCCCAATCATCGCTTAAATTTAATTTGTACGAAATACAGCCATCTGAAGTATATTTCAACGCGCGCAAGTCTGGTAACTTTGGGGTCACCTTTCTTGAAGCCAGGTCTTATGGATTTATAAAAAAATACAGCATCATATTTTTTTTAAAAATCATGACTTAAATACTTCACGTTGTAGGGTGTGGGTGCCTTTCTGGCATTTTTGCAAATTGTAATGTATTCGGCAGGAATATTGATTATTTTGTTTTTCAAGTGTCTTTCTACTGTTGCGTGAATAGAATCTGCCTCCATCTGGGTATGGCCCACTTCGAGGTATTTATGTATTATTGTAACATTTTTAATTATGGCCAAATTAAGTAAAGTGTTGGATAGAATCATATTTCGGTTTTGTGCTGTGCACCCGTCACTGTAGAATACTATTGTAACATTATTCACTGAGACAGTTGGTAGAATATTTTGTGTAATGAAGTGGTCCATGATACTGGCAAATTCTTCCGCGTTAGTACCTCCTTCTGTTTCATTCCATAGATAGCAATAGGCATTGCCATTTTTCAAGTTATAAATAGAAAAATTGTGCACACATATTTTTTTTTTGTAATAAAGACTGGAAATATTAGACCTTGGTGCTAATAACATTGCTTGAACGTCCATTGTAAATACCAGTAAATCTTCGGCTTTCTTATCGTTTTCTTTCTCGGTACGCGCATCTTCTTTTCTTTTATTATGGGCAGCATAGTCTTCATCTGAAATATATCGGTGTTTGTGCGAAACACACAGTTGACACAGGTCCTTTTTGGGTTTAAATAAAGAAATATTTTCAATGTCTAGTGTGTTGATAAATTTAGCAATAGACATAGGAAGTGCATTATGTGATTTGCACCAGTCATTGACATAAAAATCGTATAGGGCCTTTTTCGAACTCCATTCTGGTAAAATATATTCTTTGCTAGTATCTTTACGACAATAATGAGACTCCATTTTAGGGAGCGACGAAAGGAACTCTTTGAGTGTATCAACTTTATGCTGATGAGGGTTAATTCTAGGGCGTTTGTTAGAAGTAGATTGGGTTGTTTCTGATGAATTCTGTGTAATAACATTTTCTTTATCAGGATTTTTCCAATGCCATATCGCAGATCTTCCAATATTTAACGTGTTTGAAAACATAGTCTTACACACTCGATATGTTTGGTCTCCCTTATTTAAGTTATAAATCATGGAGCAAAATCTTTTCGATTTTAAAGAATCCTTTCTATCTCTCTCCCTTTTAATAGCTGACATCTTTACGGATGAATTAATAAATATTTTTTTCTCACCCCAAGTCATTTCCCAAAATTTCTTAAATATTCTCATTCTTTCGTCTTCTGAAAACAAGGAGCATTTAAGCACACTTGATTCATTTCTTTTGCAATTACATGTAGGTTTCATTTTTTTCTCTTCTTTGGGTATTGTTATCCATTTATTATCCACTTTTTTTTCCCTTTGTATGACTTTCCTTTTTCTCTTTGTTGTTTATTTTTCCGATCAGTCCATTTAGATTTATCTACAATACATCTTTTAGATCTTTTCCGTTGTCTAGTGGTCTCTTCGGCGATCTCAACTTCACTCATATTTGAATCACTATCGGAATAGGGTACTAGAGGAACATATTCTTCATCATCGGAAATATTTCCGCTGAGACCAATAGGTTCACTTAAAATATCGCCTGTGGATATTATTGGAACAGATGTCGAAGCTATTTCTAGATATTGCGTAACAGCATTATTCGAATGTGCTTCATGATTTATTGTAATATTAATTTCACATTTTTTTTGGAATGGGAAACACTCCTCGTTAGTCACTTCTTGAATGTATGTAGAGCAATTAATTATATCCAAATTGTCCTCAAATAAAATTGGCATGTCCTCTAACATACTGGGCGTGAGTTCAGTAAGTTGGTTTATGTCATCCATTGTATCATTCTCAAGGCTTAAATTTACAATTTGTCTGCCTCGTGACATACCTGTAAGTTTATTAAACACAAATATTTTATAAGATACAAAATAACGATCAACAACATTTCAATTATCAAAAAGAAAGTTAATAACGATATTATTAAAAAGTGATAACTCCGTTTTTTTCTATCGGAATGTCACTCGAAAAAAGTGCTAACTCCATGCGCAAAGTTTATCGATCGAATATGCTTCAAATGTCAAGTATTCTGCGAAAAATATAACAATAAATTGACAAATACACTTACTAGACATTGCAGCAAATCACAAAATAGTCAATTTGTCATAAAAACACGTTTTTTTTACATTAAAACCACGGAAAGCGGGAGACACGCGTATCGGTTGACATTTCCAATACAAAATGGCGCCGCTGAATGGAGTTACCACATTTACCGTATCGTGGATCGTATTATATGGAGTTAGTTGATTTTTGTGCGTCGTTTTTAGAGCACTTCCTTTTAATTTAGGGAGTTGTTTAATTTTTCTGTATATAGATAAGCAAATTTGCTACATTTTAAAAAAAAAACGTTATTTTGATGAAAAGTGGAGTTAGCACATTTGCAGATTAAGCCATCGAATGTGTCGGACGTGTAATATGTAGATATTGCGCTCGTGTTTACGCGAGTAAAAGTCATTTGAAGAGACACGTCGACTCTGTGCATTTAAAAGTGAGAAATTTCACATGTTTCCAATGTGAAAAATCATTTCCAAGCCGATCTAGTCTGACCGTCCACATGAGTACTGTTCATATGAAAAATAAGCAGTTCACTTGTGCGCATTGTGCTGGCGCATTCGCTCAGAAGTCTGGCTTAATTGCGCATATAAACGCGATCCACAACAAAATTAAGAATTTTCAGTGTCAGGAATGCTCCAGCGCGTTCGCGTTGAGGGGAAATTTGAATAGCCACGTTAAATCCGTGCATAGAAAAGTTAAATTCCCTTGTCAGGAATGTGATAAAGAATATTCCGTTAGAGGAAACTTACAAAAACACATCAATTCTGTACATTTGAAGGTGAAGCTGCACGTGTGCGAGATTTGCACCCGCTCTTTTGCAGAATTGCGCAATTTGAAACAGCACATTTCTTCGTTTCACATGAAATTAAAAGAGTTTGAATGCACCGGATGCAACAACTTGTTTACTAGAAAGAGAACGCTGATGTCACACATTAAATCAGCGCATCTAAATGTTAGATATACATGTGAAGAGTGCGAGAAAGAGTTCTCTGATCAAGTCATTTTGAAGAATCATGTGAATTTTGCACACCGCCGTTTAGAGACTTTTATGTGTGAAGAATGTTACAAAGCGTTCACTTGCCAGTCTTCTCTCAAGAGACATATCAATGGAGTACATCTAAAGATAAAGAAATGTATTTGTGAGGTTTGTTTCAAGGCGTTTTTGACGCGACAGCATCTTGATAAACACCGCAATTCCTGCCACTGCAGGAGAGATTAAATAAAACAAGGAGAAAGTCATAGGAGTCCCCACCTGGAAGTTCATGGGCCTGGACGCAAATGGCTGCCAGAATTCTTCTCGGAAAATAATATCATATAGAAAATGTGAAAACTAGACACCTGCAAGGGTGTGCCCAGGACGTGCCCTTATTTACACTAAAGATAATAGGTATATGGCACAAGCAGTTCTACTTTGTATAATGAATAGTAATGAAAAGATTGTAAACCTTAACTTTGCTTGAAAATATGCACTTTTCTTTATCTTATTTTATTTCAAACCAGTCGATAAGAATTCCTACACTTAGTCATGTCAAAACTAACAAAAAATACAAACATAATATTGAAATATGTACCTATTAAGGTATAAGGTATGAACGTCGGTACTGCAAGGTACCTATGAACGTTGAACATCCAAACGCAGATTTTCTAGGTTATATAGAGGAAACAAAATTTTCCAATATTTTCTATCGAAATTCTTACATAACTTCGTAGAATTTTCATATGGACAATAGTAAGTACTTACTATAATCAAACAAATATAGTATAATTTCACAAATAATCATACGGGAAGATATTTTAAAGAAAAAATACAAATGCAAACAAATCAGTAGGTAATAATAATAATATTAGTCAATAGCCAATACTCAGAAAAAAACGCAATTGTAAAATAGTCAATAATTTAAAGAATGAGGAATAATAATAGTCAAGTACTGGCTTAAAACAAGATCTAAATAATACATCTCATTCTGTGTAATTATTACCATTGATTATAATATGAGCGTATAATAAGATTGCTCAGCCTACGATTTGGCAACTAGGATTTTGCTTCGAAGCTCAACGTGTAGATGGCACTCATAGTTCCGAAAATTGATTAATCTTCTCTTATTATTTTGAATATGACGGCGTTCATGGTATAATAGAAGGGCGGCGCACTTTAGATGGCTCTCTAAATCCGCTTATACGGGGTGTTATTACTGCACGGGCATTTTTTTTGTGGGTGACTTAGTACAACGAAGTAAGCAACTTTTAATTAAAAAAATTGGAAAAAACTGTATTATTTTTTTTGCAAGATTTGTTTTTTGCTTTTTATTTATAATAGTATGAAAATCTATGATCACGATGCGCTATCTAGCGGTTGGTAAAATGTCGCTGATATTGTTTATTTACGACTTATTAACTACCCCTAGATGGCGCAGCGCGCTCAAACGCTTCTCAAACCTTTATTTAACAGACAACTTCTTCAATTTTTCAAATAAAAAAAAAAAAATGTTTTTTCCATTTTTTTAATCAAAAGTTGCTTACCACGTTGTACTATTCACCCACAGAAAAAAATCCCATGCAGTAATAACACCTCGTATACGGTATAAAATAATATAATATTACTTTTTAAATCATACGATTTTTTTCGATCAGAGCTCTTATTATTAGTATAATAATATTTACATAATGACGTCAATTTTTAATTTGAGATACGGGTCTCAATACGTAATAATTACCAACATTCCGTTAAGATAGACTAACAGATGGCATTATATCTCCATTTATAGCCGAATTCAAAAAAGTAGGAGATTACCAATTCGGTTGTTTTTTTTTTCAATATTTGTCATCTCAGACCTCCGTCATTTATAAAGCCGATTTGGAAAATGATATTATTTTATTGGATGTACTTCCATATTGCTCCCATTTTTATCAAAATCCTGTTCTGATTATGGGATCCATGAGGAATTGAGGGAACTTCTTAAATATTATTATATTATGAAGTTAAAAAAATACATATTCATGTTCAGTTCCGATGACAATGCATTTTTTAAGGTTAGCATGACCTGATTCTACACCCAGAGTTGGCTCCCGACGAGGGGACTCCTCAACGGTCAACAGACTAGAAATTTTGTATACGCATTCGTAGGTATACAACGCTACGCATTGTAGCGCGTTACAAGTTTCAGCATGATATGGCTGCTTCACCTAGGGTTGGCTCCCGTCGAGGGGACTCCTCGGTTATATCTCAACGCTGTTTTGTCATCAGGCATCAGCAACCAGTTTACCCATTATTTTATTTTTCTATTTTCCACCTGTCGTACTGCTGAGTAGCTAACGATTTTTTTCGAACTGGTGCAAAAACGTGACATTTTCACCCATACACTCCAGCATTAGAGATTAATGATTTAAAAAAATCCTCACAAAACAAATATACCTACCTACTGTGTTAAATAAATGTGCACTCTTCATTACCTATTTGCTAATAATTTTTCCTTATTCCTTATAACTCCAACTCAAGGCATACATATAAACACTTCATAGTATGATTGGTTTTAAGAGATTGTCGTATGACAATAAACCCGCCCATAATCCAAGTCAAATAGGAACAAATTTCGACGTTTGACGGAAATAATTGGTAATATTAGGTATTTGAATTGAAAAAAAACAATTTGAGAAGCAAATTGTAAAATGTGCATTTCATTCAATGTATTGTCCATCGCTGTCTAAGCCGTTCTCCCATCTTTCTGGCAAGAGACAGATTCCCCGGCGGAAGAAGTCTTTGTCCTTGAAGGCTATCCACGAATCTAGCCATTTTTCAATATCCTCGAAAGACTGGATGCGCTGCTCGGAAAGGCCATGGGCCATTGACCGGAACAAATAGTAGTCGGATGTCGCAATATCTGGGGGTACTCCCCAGATATTGCACCATCTGGGGAGTACCCCCGGCGGGTGAGGTAGGATGTCCCAGCGAAGCGTTTCCAGGAAGTTCTTGACCTGCATCGCGGCGTGTGGTCGAGCATGGTCATGCTGGAAAATTACCTTGTCGTGCTTTTTAGCATATTCCGTCCGTTTTATCTCCACAGCATCGCTCAAATTCTTGAGCTGAGCTCGATAGCGATCGCCCGTGATGGTTTTTCCCGGTTTCAACATCTCGTAATAGATGACACCCTTTTGTTCCTACCAAATGCAAAGCATTACCTTGGATCCGTGGATGTCTCTCTTCGGCGTGGCTGTTGAGGTGGATGGAAGTAATTCCCCGGGGTACGAGCGATATTTTTTGCGTTTGGGGTTCTCGTAAAAGATCCACTTTTCGTCGCCGGTGATTATTCGGTGTAAAAAACCTTTCCTTTTTTGACAGCGAAGGAGAATTTCACAAGTCACGAAACGTCTTTCGATGTCTCTCGGCTTCAACTCGTGAGGAACCCAATGCCCTTCCTTTTGAATGACTCCCATAGATTTTAAACGTCTCGAAACAGTTGAGGGATGAACATTAAACACTTCGCTTATCTTTGCCAGCGTCAGACTCGCATTTTCATGGAGTATGGCTTCCAATTCGGCTTCTTCAAATTTTTGCTCCTGGCCTGGGCGCTCTTTGTCTTGCACTTCGAAATTACCACTTTTGAATCGGAGAAACCAAATCTCAACAGTCCTTTCTGTCGGAGTAAATTCCCCGTAAGCTTCCAGCAGCAATCTATGACATTCTGCGGCAGTTTTCTTAAGATGAAAGCAGAAAAGCATCGCTTCGCTCAAATTTCGACATCTTCGAAGCTAACAAAATTACCATTGTTGACACTTCAACGAAATGACACAGACTGATAATTGAAGCCTAATGATGACGCTTTGACATGAAGTATTTTGCAATTTGGTAAATAACTAGAAATATAAGTTACGGTATTTCTTAGGAAACCGAAGTTTTGAATGCAAGGTCCTAATAGTTTAAAACCGAACCGTTGAGCCGAAGCGTACTGTTAAATATACGCTCTGCGTATATTTAACAGTACGCGTCGGCTCGGCTCTAGCGCCACAATTCTGTTGCGCTTGAGCCGCCATTTTGGAAAATTGGCGCTTTAATTCAGTTTTTCGCTTATATCTCGCTAACTTTAGCGATATCCGAATTATGCTTTATGTAAAAAATAAAGCTTATAAAATTCTCAACAAAAAATCTTATGTACATTTTTTCATATCATTTATTATTAATATGAAAACAGCCTAGTCAACTGACAATTGACAATCACATACTTTTTCCAAGACGGCGGCTCGAGCGCAACAGATAGAGTAGGGGGCCTTCTAGTATGTTTAACAATATGCCTCAATGAACATCTGTGCCAAGTTTCAAAATATTATTAGATATTTCCGTCGAACTTTGATCCTATTTGACTGGTAACGTACAGTAAATACGCCGCGCCGCTCTACCATGTGATGCATTTTTTTTCACTAACTTTTTCAATGTCTAGTGTGTTGATAAATTTAGCAATAGACATAGGAAGTGCATTATGTGATTTGCACCAGTCATTGACATAAAAATCGTATAGGGCCTTTTTCGAACTCCATTCTGGTAAAATATATTCTTTGCTAGTATCTTTACGACAATAATGAGACTCCATTTTAGGGAGCGACGAAAGGAACTCTTTGAGTGTATCAACTTTATGCTGATGAGGGTTAATTCTAGGGCGTTTGTTAGAAGTAGATTGGGTTGTTTCTGATGAATTCTGTGTAATAACATTTTCTTTATCAGGATTTTTCCAATGCCATATCGCAGATCTTCCAATATTTAACGTGTTTGAAAACATAGTCTTACACACTCGATATGTTTGGTCTCCCTTATTTAAGTTATAAATCATGGAGCAAAATCTTTTCGATTTTAAAGAATCCTTTCTATCTCTCTCCCTTTTAATAGCTGACATCTTTACGGATGAATTAATAAATATTTTTTTCTCACCCCAAGTCATTTCCCAAAATTTCTTAAATATTCTCATTCTTTCGTCTTCTGAAAACAAGGAGCATTTAAGCACACTTGATTCATTTCTTTTGCAATTACATGTAGGTTTCATTTTTTTCTCTTCTTTGGGTATTGTTATCCATTTATTATCCACTTTTTTTTCCCTTTGTATGACTTTCCTTTTTCTCTTTGTTGTTTATTTTTCCGATCAGTCCATTTAGATTTATCTACAATACATCTTTTAGATCTTTTCCGTTGTCTAGTGGTCTCTTCGGCGATCTCAACTTCACTCATATTTGAATCACTATCGGAATAGGGTACTAGAGGAACATATTCTTCATCATCGGAAATATTTCCGCTGAGACCAATAGGTTCACTTAAAATATCGCCTGTGGATATTATTGGAACAGATGTCGAAGCTATTTCTAGATATTGCGTAACAGCATTATTCGAATGTGCTTCATGATTTATTGTAATATTAATTTCACATTTTTTTTGGAATGGGAAACACTCCTCGTTAGTCACTTCTTGAATGTATGTAGAGCAATTAATTATATCCAAATTGTCCTCAAATAAAATTGGCATGTCCTCTAACATACTGGGCGTGAGTTCAGTAAGTTGGTTTATGTCATCCATTGTATCATTCTCAAGGCTTAAATTTACAATTTGTCTGCCTCGTGACATACCTGTAAGTTTATTAAACACAAATATTTTATAAGATACAAAATAACGATCAACAACATTTCAATTATCAAAAAGAAAGTTAATAACGATATTATTAAAAAGTGATAACTCCGTTTTTTTCTATCGGAATGTCACTCGAAAAAAGTGCTAACTCCATGCGCAAAGTTTATCGATCGAATATGCTTCAAATGTCAAGTATTCTGCGAAAAATATAACAATAAATTGACAAATACACTTACTAGACATTGCAGCAAATCACAAAATAGTCAATTTGTCATAAAAACACGTTTTTTTTACATTAAAACCACGGAAAGCGGGAGACACGCGTATCGGTTGACATTTCCAATACAAAATGGCGCCGCTGAATGGAGTTACCACATTTACCGTATCGTGGATCGTATTATATGGAGTTAGTTGATTTTTGTGCGTCGTTTTTAGAGCACTTCCTTTTAATTTAGGGAGTTGTTTAATTTTTCTGTATATAGATAAGCAAATTTGCTACATTTTAAAAAAAAAACGTTATTTTGATGAAAAGTGGAGTTAGCACATTTGCAGATTAAGCCATCGACATGTGTCGGACGTGTAATATGTAGATATTGCGCTCGTGTTTACGCGAGTAAAAGTCATTTGAAGAGACACGTCGACTCTGTGCATTTAAAAGTGAGAAATTTCACATGTTTCCAATGTGAAAAATCATTTCCAAGCCGATCTAGTCTGACCGTCCACATGAGTACTGTTCATATGAAAAATAAGCAGTTCACTTGTGCGCATTGTGCTGGCGCATTCGCTCAGAAGTCTGGCTTAATTGCGCATATAAACGCGATCCACAACAAAATTAAGAATTTTCAGTGTCAGGAATGCTCCAGCGCGTTCGCGTTGAGGGGAAATTTGAATAGCCACGTTAAATCCGTGCATAGAAAAGTGAAATTCCCTTGTCAGGAATGTGATAAAGAATATTCCGTTAGAGGAAACTTACAAAAACACATCAATTCTGTACATTTGAAGGTGAAGCTGCACGTGTGCGAGATTTGCACCCGCTCTTTTGCAGAATTGCGCAATTTGAAACAGCACATTTCTTCGTTTCACATGAAATTAAAAGAGTTTGAATGCACCGGATGCAACAACTTGTTTACTAGAAAGAGAACGCTGATGTCACACATTAAATCAGCGCATCTAAATGTTAGATATACATGTGAAGAGTGCGAGAAAGAGTTCAGAGCATGTGATGCATTTTTTTTCACTAACTTTTTACAACGACTGTCAAATAAAAAATATATTGCTCTAATTCAGGTAAGTGTGGATTTCAGAATATATTTTCTCTATATCGATATATCTTATGATTAAAAAGTAAAATCCAAATATTAAAAAAAAAGTTGTAAAAAAATGTCATTCTTGAATATTACCGATTATTTTGTTTTTTGTTTATAATGGATGGGTATTTTTTTTCTCCGAAAATGAATTCCTCGTCGTTGAGTTATCCTAAAATGATATCCCACTTGCCCTAATACTTATAGTTTACGAGGTATACCTATGGCTCAAAGTAAAGCGCGGCGGAATCAAACTCCCCCCCTGCCCCCTTCCCCACTCCTAACGACACCCGCGCAGTGGCAACCGATGGCTCCTGGATTAAATCCACTCAGGATCACCAATAAATGTACCAAGTATATTTAATAAGCCTTTAATTACAAAAAACAAGGGTTCCCATACAAAATATTGCACCAAATCCCCAGCTTGTCATTTATCAGTTCCCTAGGCTGTTTTCATTCTAGGATTAAAATATACTTATTTTTCCGATATTCTTTTTCTTCCGTGGGTTCCTATACCACCTTATATAGCTATAGTGCTTTATTACATACCTAAGTACTCACAATGTATAAAGTTTCGTAAGAAAATATTCTTCCTTTTACGATATTCTTCTTCTTTCATGGGTTCCTGTCCCGCCTTATCTAGGGTCGTGTAGGATGACGGATTTTCTCCCAATATGCCTCCGTGGACTGTCACCGAAACCTACACGCAATTTGACTGCTGATGGTCGCGTAGCGCTGTCGCAGTGGTGATGAATGAAAGTCTGCTTCGTTTGCGATTCCGTTTTATTGACTGGGGGGCCCGCCCGCGAGACACTTCGAGAGCGTCTCGTTACAATGACGGTGGCGGGCCAACTAAAACTACAATAGCCGACGTCCGGCCGCGCTCCCAGCGATCCAGCCCCTATCGTAGGGGTAGCTAACCATCGGTCGTCGGCTTCGACGCTTAACTCAATACTACGAACAATCTCAAAACAATCCTAATGTAATTTAAATTCTAGGTAACGCTTAAAGATAAATAATACAGAATAACTTAATTCTAAACATCCCGAGAACCAGGTAGATTTGCCAATCACTTTAGTCTCCACCCTTATTTGCCGCTGGGTAACCGACCCCTGCTCGGATTTCGCCACGGATATTTTCGGAAGGGTTTCGACGCACCGACATGTGCAACCCTTTGTCTGCGGGCCTCGAGGCGACCAACTTTCACATTCCAATGCTATGGCACTGGTAAATGCTGCTACATAATTTCCCCCAGTTTCCGCATCGGTAGTCGCGGAAACTACAGCCACGACCATTCTCCTTAGAACGCGTTCATAGTTCACTCAAAAAATATTTACACATATTAAATCCCCTTGTGGGTCCCGAAAAAAAATTCAAGAAAACCCAAACTAATATCAAAATTACAATTTAAAACCCTTGTAATAAAGAAAAAAGCAAGACAATAATAATTAACAGCATGTGAAGTAATTCAAATTTAAAGGATGATATACTAAATTACATGTTTTTACCGATTCAAATTAAATTAAAAATATTATTTAAAATGATTTAAAAATGATTGAATTTCCCCTTAGAACAAGCTCGGCTTGGTTACAATCTGCACAACTGTTGACTACAGACAGTGTAATTCTCAGTGAACAAACCTAAAATAAAATTAAACTACAACAAATTCGCCCACGATCTGACCCTGCCTATATCTACGGACTTACTTTATTAACTAAGTGCTGTCAGCATTTACCTCTAATTTAGCTAGATTAGTTGATGACCTTCTGTATATTTTGCTACCTATCTGTACATCAACTACCCTTACTCTACCGTCCCTATCAGGGTATATCTTCGTGATCCGCGCCTTCGGCCAGCAGCTCCTGGCCAAGGTGCCGTCACATATAATCACTACGTCCCCCACTTCCAGGGGTTTCACATCCGCGTGCCACTTCTGCCTCTTTGTTAACGTCGGCAAATATGCCCGAACCCAAGAGTTCCAAAAGGCATCGCTCAGATACTGAGCGATTCGCCACTGTTTCCGTGATGAAAGGTCTTCTTCGTTAAATGCCCCTGCTGGCGGGTTGTCGCAGCGGTACCCAGTCAAAAAGTGCTGCGGAGTCAGCGGCGCCTCATCCCTCGCGTCCATAGATACGTGGGTTAAGGGCCTGTTGTTGATCACAAGCTCCGCCTCAAGGAGCAGCGTATGCAGGACCTCAGGCCGCGGCGCTCTTTCCTTCAACACGGCGGACAGTGCCGTTTTCACTGAACGCACTAACCTCTCCCACGCTCCGGCTTTCTCTGGTGATAAAGGAGGTACAAACTTCCACTGAATGCCTCTGACCGCCAAAGCATCTGCCCACGCGCTCTGATCTGCCTCCGTCATCGCCCTCTTCAGCTCCGCAGCCATTCCTCGTAGGTTAGAGCCGTTATCAGAGTACATTACGCGAGGAGTCCCTCGCCTAGCCACGAACCGTCGCAGTGCGAGTATCGCCGAATCTGTCGTCAAGCTGTCCGCCAATTCCAAATGTACGGCACGGCAACTAAGGCAGGTGAACAATACCCCATACCTGAGCTCCTTTCTCCTGCCCACAGATACGCTAAACGCTCCGAAAAAATCGACGCCGGCGTTGGTGAAAGGACGTTGATGGTGGTCCAATCTTTCCGCTGGCAGATTTCCCATACGAGGATTCTGCGGTCTGACTCTCTCATTGCTGCAGCGCCGACAGTTTCTCAGTACTCGTTTAACCGCCTGTCTCCCATTGATTATCCAATACTTCGTTCTGGTTTCGTTCAGAACGTGTTCTACCCCGGCGTGATTAGCCCTAGCATGAAACTGAGCGATAATGAGCGCGGTCAACGGATCTTTATCGCTCAATATAATAGGGTAGGTCACACTCAGCGGTACCCCCGGCGCCGCAGCAGTGCGTCCCCCTACGCAAACCATACCATTCTTATTTAAGACTGGGGTCAACGCAAAAATTTTACTCGACTTATGCAGCGGCTGAGTTCGCGCAAGGTTGTCGATCTCTGATCGATAATGCCGTTTTTGCGCGTCTTGCAATAAAATCTCTTCCGCCCTTTCCAACTCGGCTGCCGTAAGGTCGTTTGCGCATTGCTGTTTGCGACATCTCTTCGTAAATTTTACAGCATACGCAACAGCTCGCACCAACCTATTATAATTAGAAAATCGGTCAATGCAAATTAACGGGCGTGGCGCCTCCATCGTAGTCAGTGTCACTCCGGGTTTTTTCTCCAACGCGACTTCGTCGCCAACGTCATTATCTATAACTGACTGGGAGGGCCATTCCTCCTCCGATCTGCGCAAGAATGCAGGCCCGCAAAACCACCTGCCGTTTGGCGTCAAGTCAATGCCTGGCGCGCTTCGCGTACCTTCGTCAGCCGCGTTCACCTTGCCCGAAACCCAGTGCCAATCCTGAGGCCTTGATAATTCCAATATGGCCCCGATCCGATGCGATACATAGGTTTGATACGAATCCTTCCCCGTGGTTAACCAATGTATTACGTTCGAGCTATCGGACCACCAAACCATTCGGTCGAACTTCAACACGTGCTCTTGCTCTATTTTCCTGGCTAATTTGACACCTAAAAGAGCTGCGTTGAGTTCCAACCGCGGTATCGTTAGTGACTTCAGCGGAGCCACACGAGTGCGACTCGCGACAAAACTGACCCACACTTCCCCTGTCTCGTCTTTCTGTCTAACATATGCCACAGCACAGAGTCCCTCGGCACTTGCATCTACGAATATATGCAATTGCCTTGATGTGACTTGACCTGCCGGTTTCCCGTAGTACCTGGGAATTCTCACGCTATTCGCCTCTTTCAGAAGATGCAACCAGCGCACCCACCGTCTGTACTGTGGCTCGCAAATTAGCTCATCCCAACCAATTTGTGTCCGCCAGATCTCCTGAAGAAGCATCTTAACTTTCGCAATCAGGGGACTGATAAAGCCAGCGGGATCGAAAATGCTCATTGCCACTCTTAACACCTGCCGTTTGGTAGGCCATTCTTGGGCAGATGTTAATTCCTCTGGAAGCTGTATTATTCCTACCTTGAAATAAAAGGCATCTCCTTTTTGGGTCATATTGCAGGCCCAGCACCTTATTTAAGGAGATGTCTTCTGTCTCTAACCTCACACTTTCACTCGATCTCTCTGACTGTGGCACATCCTTCAATGCGCCTTCACTACTGGCAGCCCACTTGGTCAGCTTGAACCCGCCCTCCTTACATATTCTGACCAAATCCGATATTACACTCCTCGCCTGATCGTCGTCGTCGGCCACTCCGAGTACGTCGTCCATGTAACAACTTTGTTGCAGCGCTTGAACGGCGGCGGGACATTGGATTTTGTACTGCTGGGCATGTGCGTTTTTCACGTACTGAGCGCAAGCCCCCGCACACCGTGCACCGAACACTAGCGTGCCGACTCGATAAATTGTAGGTGAACTGAATCGATCCATCCCTCGAAAAAGGAACATTTGACTGTACGAGTCTTCTTCTCTCACGGCTACCCTCATGTACATATCTTGTATATCGGCCACGAAGGCCACCCTTCCTTCTCTAAATCTAAATATTATTCCCACAAGGCTATTGTACAGATCTGGCCCTATTACCAGATGTTGGTTGAGTGACACGCCCTTCGACACGGCCCGACAGTCGAAAACTATCCTCACCTTGTCAGGTTTGCGCGGGTTAATGACGGCGAAATGAGGAAGGAACCAAGCTCTGGGTCGGTCAATAAATTCTGCCCGGTCGACCGCGACTACGTAACCTTGATCGATGTAGTATTGCATCTTGGCGCAATACGCTTCAGCAAAAACCGCGGAAGAGTCCATTTTCTGCTCAAGTGCCTTGAGCCGCCTGAGAGCTGTGTTTTCACTCGCGGCGGTAGGTAGTGAAATATTCTCCTGCCGCCAGAGCAAACCAGTACGCCATCGATCCCCCTCGTACACAGTGGTTTGTGTTAGCAATTCGCTCGCATGTTCCTCATCGGAAGTCTGGGGGGCATCACCCCCCTTTATTTCTAACCCGTCCACCTCTATACCTCGCCGTACTAATTCGTGCAAACCGTCGTCCACCGCACTTCGCACATGAAACGAGGTTGCCAGAGCGTTTTCTTGCGCTGTGGCTATCCTGCCCAGTGGTACATATCCTAGCCTAGTTCGTGAAAGCGCTATGTCGCACCCCGGCCTCTTGACTATTCCCCGCGATATTATCAGCGGCCAGTTATCCTGACCTATGATCAACTGTGGCCTGGCGGTGACTCCTTGGCAAGCTAGAGCACGCAGGTGATCGTATTTACGGACGTACTCTTGTGGCACTGTCCGCAGCTCGGGCAAATTTAACGTTTTCACGGTATTTGCGGTCAGGTCGAAAGACCGTTTCGCCCCCACCCCCTTGATTCTGCACGCCACAGCTTGTGAACGACTTTCTGACATCGACATCTGGCCGATGCCCTGCAGATCCAGACTACGTTGCCTTCCATGCAACCCCACCTTGTCTGCCACCTCTTGCTCTAAAAGAGTCAAAGAGCTGCCATCGTCTAACAAACAAAATACCTCAACCTCCCCTTTCGGACCGCGAATAGTGGCCGGCAGAACTTTCAACAAAGCCAGACTCGCCGAGCTCGCATGCGCCACGAAAGCCCGACCGGGATTAATTTTATGACCACTCTCACTTTCCGGTCCGGCGCGTGCCGTCGGCGAGTGCTCATCATTATTTCTCTCCGACGCCAGCGGTTCAGTTTTTTGCGGTTTCGTTTTCGTTAGAAGGGGATGGTAACGCCGGGTCGGAAAGCGTTGCTGACTTCGACAATTAAACTTGTTATGCCCCACTAGTAAACACAAGTAGCATGCGTTATTATTTTTAACGACGCTCCAACGTGCTTCCATGTCCATACCAGCAAATTTCTCGCACTGGTATAATCCGTGTGCCCCTTTACAACAAAGACATCCACGATTGGTGATATTGAAGACTGGTCTTCTATGATCGCCCGCACCCGCAGCCCTGATAGATCGGCCGCCTGGGCGCGGACCCCGACACTCGTCCGCCCTCACGTCTAACTTCGCAACTCCGGCAGATTTCATCCGTTGCAAGGACGCACCTAACCACCCGCTGAAGCAGTCCAGCATAGTGTCGCTATCTGCCGCTCCCTTGTCATGCACCGCCCATGCAGCTACCAGTGTTCGTGGCAACTTACCCACCAGACTAGCGAGCAACTCAGGATTTGCCAAGTGTCCTCCGCGCCCCAAAGACCTCAACGTGGTTATCAGGTTATTTACCTTGCAGGAATACCGGAGTAAATCTCTACAATTGAGTTCCTCCCCCAGCTTAGCGAACTCCTTCGCTTCCCTCATAGTACGGTAAGCCACCTCATCGCAGTCTCCAAAAAGGCTTTCCAGTGTTCGAATTATTTGGGACACATTAGCTGCCGAATACAACAAAGAAGATACCGCCTCCCGCGCCGGGCCCGATAAGCTCCTCTGCAACCTCAATAGGTTCATACTGTCGCTTATCTTCCCGACTTCAGTGGAATGTTGGTAAATACCGTAAAATGAAACCCACTCCATGATGTCACCCGAAAACCGTGGCAAATCTTTAAAATTGGCATTGGCGTGGAAAACGGTCAGTGATTGACATACCTGTTGCAGTAACTCGTTCGAACTGCCTTCCGAGCTCAGCGGCGGCCCATCCGCGTTGTGTCGGCTGGTCGGCGAGCTCCGTTCCCGCGCAGCCGCGCCGGGCGCGCAACTCGGCGCACCGGCGCTCGGCTGCTCGCCGGCGACCTTGAGCTCTGCGCGAAGGCGGTCGCTCGCTGCGCCGGCGAGGCGCGCGCGGCTGCAAACTCGTGGTGGAGGCGACCGTCCGCGAGCGCTGTGTTCGTTCCCGCGTCGGTCCCCGCCATCCTCCATCCCGCCATTTCGTCGGCCGCAGTGGCGTCCACGTTTGCCGCGCGGGGGGCGGCTCCGACCGCGCCGCCCCTCGCCGGCATCAACGTCTCCCCCTCGTTCTCCCCGCTCGCAACCAGACATTGCATCGGCCGGCGCCGTTCCCCCGGACCGGATGGCGCTTCTTCGTTCGGGGGATCCTCGTCGTCGACTTCCTCTGGAGGGTTAGAGGCCGCAGCCCATGCACGTACCCGATCACTGGTAGAAAGGGCCTGCGAGCCGCCCGATATTTCGTATGCCCGCTGAGCGTGCTCGACTTCCGCCGCTATTATGCCCTCCTGCTCCTCCAAGTCGGCCTGCTGCATCGCCATTTCTGCTTGCATGGCTGCTTGCATGGCTGCTTGCTGCGCCGCCTGCTGCGCCTGTTGAGCTGCCTGCCTCGCCAGGAGTTTCCTTTTCTCGGCAGCAATCCTTGCTTGCTGCCGTGTGACGCGTAGTACCTCTTCAGATGCTTCCAATTGCGCCGCGCTGCTTCGACTGACGTCACTTCTCCCTGAAGCTTTCGACGCTGGCCGCGACGTCGGGACTGATGCTCTCGCTGTATCCATCATTCTCGTTCTCTTCTTCTTCTTGACTGCTACTGCACACGCGACTATCCGTATCGAAGGACCAGGTCGTGTAGGATGACGGATTTTCTCCCAATATGCCTCCGTGGACTGTCACCGAAACCTACACGCAATTTGACTGCTGATGGTCGCGTAGCGCTGTCGCAGTGGTGATGAATGAAAGTCTGCTTCGTTTGCGATTCCGTTTTATTGACTGGGGGGCCCGCCCGCGAGACACTTCGAGAGCGTCTCGTTACAATGACGGTGGCGGGCCAACTAAAACTACAATAGCCGACGTCCGGCCGCGCTCCCAGCGATCCAGCCCCTATCGTAGGGGTAGCTAACCATCGGTCGTCGGCTTCGACGCTTAACTCAATACTACGAACAATCTCAAAACAATCCTAATGTAATTTAAATTCTAGGTAACGCTTAAAGATAAATAATACAGAATAACTTAATTCTAAACATCCCGAGAACCAGGTAGATTTGCCAATCACTTTAGTCTCCACCCTTATTTGCCGCTGGGTAACCGACCCCTGCTCGGATTTCGCCACGGATATTTTCGGAAGGGTTTCGACGCACCGACATGTGCAACCCTTTGTCTGCGGGCCTCGAGGCGACCAACTTTCACATTCCAATGCTATGGCACTGGTAAATGCTGCTACAAGTACCTTAAGAGATACCTAATAAGATAAGTACCTACTCAGGATATTTTAGTACTTCTCTAAGTTCTGAGTTTTTTTGACGTAACTACTTGCCATCAATTTATAGTAATACATAATTCGATACATATTTATTTATTTTAATAAATAATTAAATACCATATACATTTTGGAATATTATAGTAGGAAAGTGTGTAAAAAGTTGTAAAAATTGTGGTCATCCTCGAATGTATTTCCCTTCTCTATCTTTGTAGAGGTCGTCGTTCACGCTGTAAAGGCTTTCGGCTTGCTCGCAATTCACCTGAAAATTTAAATAATTTTTAATTTAATTATGTTTAAGTATATAAGTTAGGTTAATTAAAATTGAATTATGTTTTATATCTAATTAAGTTTTGAAGTAGTTTAAATAACCAATTCTTGTGTGCATGCCATAATATATTCTTTCAAAGGTGGGGAGAACACAGAGACTGTACAACACAGTCCACCGCCTAACCACCCCAACCGTGAGAGTCAAACGCCTTACCGCAAGGCACTGGGAAGTTAAAACATCGGGCCAACCTCGCACCCTATGGCTAGATTTTTCATCCACCAGATTTGGCCAGATTTTTCCGCCGCCCGGTTAGCCGCAGGTTCGAGGTCGCTTGCGTGGCCTCTACGACCTGCGATCTACGACCAACGCCGCCGGCTGACAGTGCTGTCCCAATCTCTGTGTAACGTCCGCGTCGCTTGTCCGCTCCTACATGCTGATGCTCCGTACTCAAGCATGTCTTAAGTTGTTTAGCCACTCTCAAGGCCTGAGATTACGCTGGTATTTTCATCCGCGTATTTTTATATCCATACCGACCGGAATCGTGGTTTCTTGGATTTTGTTCTGGGACGCCTATAGTCGTCTTTTTCGCTTGGTATGGCGCCGTCTTGCTCGCACGTCGCAGTCGCCGGCGGTTATAATTATTGCGCGTTTTTACCGTCGTCCAGTCCTTCGCCTGTCTTTCCTACATTTCCCCATGTCAGGAGGTCATCTACGAGCTCCAGTCGGATCATTTGCCGGTTCTCCTGTAAGTTCAGACGGTCTTTGCTACAGTGAGTCACAAGAAAGAGCGCCGCCGAGTCGACTGGATGAAATATGGCAAACTGATTGAGAAAGCGGTTATAAACCATACGACACCGGTCACCATGGGGGACATAGAGAGCCGGGTGTCCAACCTTCAAGAAGCTATCAAGTCAGCGCTGGGAGCCAGCTCGTCGATGATAGAAGCGAATGCGACCCGTCCCCTTAACTTGGTGCCCGAAAGCGAAGCGTCGCTTAGACGAAGCAATCTCTAACCTGCCAGACGAGCTGCAGACGCACATGGCCGAGTCGTGGGAACAATTCCTCGTCTCGATTGTCGACGATATGCCATCCATCTACAAGCTGAATCGTCGTCTGCTGTGACGGCTGAACCAGCGCGGCCACTACTGGATTCGACCGGAAGTCTCCGCTACGTCGCCGAGGACAGAGTGACTCTTCGCGGACCATTTGCAGAAGACCTTCGTTGCGCACGAGGTCAAAGACCCTAAACACTCCAAGTCGGTTCGCGACCACCTCGAAGCGGTCGAGGAATCCCCGCTGAAGTTTGGCGAAGAGATTTCACCGATAACTCTAGCGGAGCTCTATCGTCGAATCCAGCAGCTCAAACTGAAACGCACACTCTATGGAGACTACCGCGTCGCCAGCTTCCGGCCATTGCAGGACTGCTCAATTCCTGCATCAGACACGGTGACATTCCGGAGAAGTGGAAGACGGCTAAGGTGATAATGCTGCCGAAACCTGGCAAGGACCTGCGACTGGCTGCGACTACCGGGCAACTACCGGCCGATTTTACTGCTGCCCACCCTTGCGAAGGTCTTCAAGCGATACGTGCTGGCGCGACGCACGCTGCACCTCGCCCCGCTATCAGCGCTCAGCCCTGAGATGCCCTAACTGACAGCTGGGTCAATGGGTCCAACTAACGAGAAGCCCAACGAATAGAATGAATAGTGGAAGACATCACGGGCCTTTCAAAGGGCCTGACGACTGAAACGACGCTGTCAGCTGTTGTCTTCGTCTTTCGTCTCTCGCTTAATATGTTGCCTTGTGGTATACTTAATGTAGGGTTACTACAAACGCATTTATCACGTTAGAGTCTGCAGTATTATTGCTTGAAATAGTAATTACCTTATAGAACCAATCGCATACTCTATAGGCTTGGTTGAACAGAGTTCCAGGTGGGCAAATGAACGAGAATTTCTGTCCGCTTGGTAAACACCAGTGCCAAGCCTGGAAAATAGATTACATCATTAGTGCTTGTTGACGGGGCTCCGTGCTCTGAAACTCTCCTGCGATTAATGCACTCTAAAATATACAATAAAATTAAGAAACAAGACAATGCTACTCAATTGGGGTTCCGCAAAAATCAAGGAAGAAGAGACGCGCTATCTAGCATCCAGAGTTTTAGGGGTGTTGGCCACATTGACTTTGAAAGGGCTTTCGTGTCAGGCACAACAAGATGTTCGAAATTCTCCAAGAAGTGCGAATAGTTGATAAAGACTTGTAGGTGATAACTAATCGTACATTACTTGTATTGTTTTGATAATGCATTGTATTTATTTTTACTATGTATTTATATAATAAATTTTGTAATATAGTTAGGGAGCCAGCTAAAAAAGTGCAAGAGTTTTAGAAAAGCTGATACTTTCAGATCAGACAGTATTTTGGCCATAGAATACTGGGGTACAGTCAGCAGGCCAGATTCCGGGACACCTGGCGCTTGAACAACTAATTTTAATATGCACCCCCAACGTGTTTTGAAACAGCTGATAATTCATCAGTACACAGTGGATGCAATAAACAACTCGAAACATATGGTCAGACTGCTTCATAATCGAACGCGTGGCGTCAGCATCTCCATACCATTATATTGCGCCATTGCGACCATTATATTGCGCGGCACAACCGATGCGTGACATGTGTTGAGTTCTTTATTGCATTTACACCTTCTGCTAAGAACTAGCGTACTAACGCCAGCGCCAGTGGCGGCGCTAGGCGTCGGCGACGTCGGCGACCGCCGACGGCCTCGCACCTGAGGGGACCACGCAAAAGTTTCAGAAGAATTCATTTGACGCTGTCAACGACGCGAAACAACTCATTCAGTACATTTTAGAAAATAATTTGGAAGAAATATATCCAAATGTTTACATAGCAATTAGAATCATGCTCACAGTTCCCGTCAGTACAGCTTCCGCTGAGAGAAGCTTCTCAAAGTTAAAATTGATTAGGACCTACTTGAGAAGCACGATGACCCAAGAGTTATCAATTCTATTATTTATAATTATCTGCGTTATCAATTCTATCAATTGAAGCTGAAATAGCGGCTAGTATTAGCTATGACATAATCCTGAAAAAGTTCAGTGAGGCCAAAAGCCGAAAAGTTCGTCTATTTTAATTTCTATTTGTGTAATTTTTAACATCATTTGATTAGCAATAAAACTCGTTTACTCATACATTAGTTTCACTATAATTCGGCTCATGTAATCTAACGTTTTCTTTTTGACTGGGAAATAAAAAAGGCCTCGCGAACCTAATTTCGCCGACGTCCAAGTGTGGTCTAGCGCCGCCACTGGCAGCGCTATGTGTCCCAGAATCTCGCCTGCTGATTATACCATGGCAATCTATGGCCAAAATACTGTCTGATCTGAAAATATCAGCTTTTCCAAAACTTTTGCACGTTTTTGTAGCTGGCTCTTGGACTATTATTACATATTGTTTTTTGATATTTTTCAGATATCATTTTTTGTTTTCTTTTTTCTTTTGATTCCTTTCTCATACATTTCTTTGTCTCTTTCTTTTAGTTTTACGTTTATTCTATATTATTATATTTATCTCACTCTATTTAACGGAATTGTATGTTTTATGTTTTTTTTTTTAATGGCGATTTTAGTTTTGAAAACGCGATTTTTAGGACCACATTTTAAGCAATCTAGATTTATAAGCATTTTACTTCAACATTTAAATAATTTCTTGTATTATACTATTAGAACCCTGGTTTTGGTACTTTAGTTAGTTGGTTTTGCCATTTGGTTTCTGTTAATGTTGCAGTCAAAATCAATGTTTTATAAAAATTCATATGAAATATTTATTTAAGTAGGTACAAATAATAATTTTTTTTACAACTTATTTTTTGCGAAGCAGGTAAGTTGACATTTGTGTGGATTTTATCACTCCAATAGAGTGTATATCTGTTCTGGGGTGATAGTATTTAGGACATAGTGACTTCACTTTTATTTATTTTTTTCATTCATTCATTGCGATCTTTCATTCATTCCTAAAAACATTAATTTAAGTTTATAAATAAATAACTAATATTAAATACATACATAAGAAAATATTTTAATACATAAATATATAAATAAATGAAGCTACCAATAAATAAATAAATTGACCAATATATTAAGTGGTCTGAAAAGGTTCCTTACTATGCACATATAAAATTGTAAATATATTTTTTTTAAATAGATAAATAAATCTCTACTGGCAACAAAGAGCCCACATTAAGGTTGGCCAAAATATTTCTGAAGTTGTGGAAAAACAGTGCGAATCTGACAGGGTTGCAAATCACTTCTGAATTTCAATATTTACTCTGAGCTCATCTTTAAGAAAATATTAGGATAAAATAGAAATCGGGGTCAATATCGACAATATTATGAGATCACCAGCAGCCAGGAAGACTTCCAGCTCCTCATTGACAGTGTTAAAATAGTACTTATGTGACGAATATTTCTTGAAGCTCAACGACAAAGATCTAAACCTCAATAAACATGACACTTCTAGTTGTTAACTACAACGGGCGAACCCCTGCTCCTCAGGAAGTTTTAACGATGATGATCGTTCTATCTCCCGTGAGTTGAGCGTAGAAGACTTTGGGACGACACAAATCCAACGTCCAGCAAAGTCACGAACCCTCCAGAGGGCAACGCCTTACGGTAACCCATTGGGGCCACCTCCCCCCCTGTCTACCAGTTTTGATAGGATATCTCCGTTTGGAATTAACCTACCTTTTGTATTAAAGCGGTAATTCAATATGAAGTTATCGCGGATCTGGGCGTCCTTTGCCCTTAATACCACACGAGAAAGAGTGACCGAAAGGTCGTTTCAAGGGTGGCATGAAAACAGGTCAACATCCACCCCCGCCGCTTAGGAGACAGTATATTTCCATAGCCTCCACACTCATTCAGTAATTAGTAAGAGACTGGCTGTCGCCGTACGGTGCGCAAACCGCCCAGTAGCGCCGAGAGGCAATCCCCCAGGGAAACCAATCCACCAGCCGTGAGGCATTGGACACGAGAGTCCTATCTGGGGTAGTCTTCCAAGCGAGGGGGCTACTGAATAGGATTATGAATCGTGAGTTAGATCGACATGAAAACACAGTGCATCTTATGGCCAAAGTCGCATGAACAGTTTGCTACCAATAAAAATATGATAAAAACGAATTTACCGCGTGAACTTTGTAGCACCCGACGTTTCGGCGACGTTGCAGACGCCGTTATCTAGGGTAGACTGAAAGAGCTGTCAATCCGTTACGCTGGTAGGCCGCATACCGCTGCCGCCACTGCGCAAATTATAAAGGTGGTGGGGGGACGGGCTCGACGCGCGCGAATTTCAAATATCCGTCGTGCATACAAAACTCACTGTATACTGTCTTGCGTCCTTGCGTACGACTTTCGGCGGTGGGAACATTTTAAGAATAGGGTTCTACGTAGAAGAGGGTTATTAACCGTCGTCTCTATTAAAGTACGGGGTTCTTCTTATTTTAATGGCTTCCCGGATCATGCGAGGAAAGTATAATTGTTCTTTTGATAGCACAATGGGATTTTGAAACTGCAGCCAGTGCAGCCAGTTCCCTAAATTCCCTATGGATACCATCAATAGAACAGATTTTTGGTAAAAATGGAACCAATCTGGAAGTATATCAATCAATCTAATCAATCAAATAAAAAAAGAATTTTCCAAATCGGTTCATAAATGACGGAGTTTTGAGGTAACAAACATTTTTAAAAAAGATGCATTTGTTCATATATTGTCTTTTTTATAAAACCAGTGTAATATTCATTAAGTTATGTTTTATATAGCACAATAAAGTTATTCTATTCTATTCTATACAACCGAATTGATAACCTCCTACTTTTTTGAAGTCGGTTAAAAAGAAACTACAACGCACAACGTTTAATAACTTACTTGACATCTCGATGCTGGATCGGCATAATAACCCGGCCCTCTTCCTTTACACGTAAATGGTAAATTTCTTGGCACTTCTAGATATGCTGGATAGTCTTGTTCAGCAACGTAACCATCTAAAGCCTGAAAAAACGATAGTAGGTTTAATCTAGAAAGTAGTCAGATTTAATTTCAGATTCGATAATTAATATATCTTCGATAATTAATAACTGTATCGAGTATCGAATGGTACAGAGGAATAACAAAACTTGACAAAACTCTTGGATTAATTCACTAGAAACGAATGGCCTTAAGATTAATAGAAAAGAGACAGAACACAAACTGAGAAATATATAACGCTGTAATACACGGAAATACGCATGTTTGAAATGGGATTGCTTATATAATATGTCACCTTGATCGTTCTATCTCCCGTGAGGTGAGCGCAGAAGACTTAGGACAAAACAGTCCACCGTCAAGTTCCGCCACATGTTGGTAAGAAGCCAACGCCTTACCCTTACTACCAGTTGTAACCAGATTACTCCGGTCTCCAGCCTGGTTACAAGTTAGAGGTCGCTTGCACGGTCCTCTCCCTTACGTAGCGGTGAAACGGTGTCTACCGAATCTACCGCGGACCACGGCAACCTTTGCCCGGCTGTTCACCCGAAATCGGGTAGCCGATGGTCGTTTCTAGAGCAGTCGCCGTAAGGTGAACAACTACCCCCGCTCTATATGAGACAGTACTGTTTCCAGACTCCCCCGACTCTCGGTCAGAACGCACAATCGATTGGCTGACGCCGCACGGTGCGCAAACCGTCCAGGAGCGCCAAAAGATTGACTCCTTGGGGAAACTAGCCATCAGGCCAGAGTTCTGCCCGGGCTCGCACTTTATGCGCGGAGGCCGCCGGATGGGTGTTGACTCGTGAGTGTGACCGACCCTTAACGAATGGATCTTCGTGGCCAACTCTAACAGGGCCCATTAGCTCCCATATTACATGTACTGTGGTCCGTACGTACGTATCAACATGACGCGTACCGCTGTAGTTACAATTTTATCTATTTATTTATTTAAGCAATTCACAAAAATATTACAAGTTACAATTTAAATACATCAAATAAAATATCATATAACTAAAAGACAGCAAGAAATTAGACTCAATTATTAAATGATGCCCTTTGTCCAATGTCGCCCAACTAAGCAAAGCTTGTGCTTGGACGGACATTCCATGAACATAGAGTATCTAGTTGAATATTGCTGATAAAGTATTAGAAAATGTTGATCATACGAAATTTCTAGGCATTCATATTGATAGCAATCTGCAATGGTCGACTCACCTAGAAGAACTGAGCAAAAAATTAAGTAGCGCCACATTTGCCATAAAAAAATCAAATTGTTATGTGGCTTTAAAGCTTCCAAATCTGTCTACTTTGCCTATTTCCATTCCCTATTAAGTTATGGCCTCATGTTCTGGGGAATGGCGGCAAATGTTATAAGGATCTTTCGCCTACAAAAACGAGCGATTAGAAATCTGTTCTCAATATCTTCGCTAACATCTTGCAAGCAGTACTTCATCGAATCTGGTATCATGACTTTGTACGCCGCGTATATATATCAAAACATTATGTATACGAGAAAAAATATCGAGACTACCTCAACTAACTCAAATATTCATTCGCATAATACGCGAAATAAAGAGGACTTGCGTCACTTTAAGGTGCGTCTGAGTAATTTTCGGAATAGCTTTCTCTGCCAATCTTACTTATTCTACAACAAACTTCCATTACACATCAGGGGCCTTGGGGAGGTTCACTTTAAGAAAAAGGTAGGTACAGGGTATTTTGACTAAAATCCCCATTTATAGCATTGAGGATTTCGACAATATCAATTTCTAACTCAAATATTCATTCGCATAATACGCGAAATAAAGAGGACTTGCGTCACTTTAAGGTGCGTCTGAGTAAGGTTCGGAATAGCTTTCTCTGCCAATCTTACTTATTCTTCCATTACACATCAGGGGCCTTGGGGAGGTTCACTTTAAGAAAAAGGTAGGTACAGGGTATTTTGACTAAAATCCCCATTTATAGCATTGAGGATTTCGACAATATCAATTTTTCGCAGCTCTATTAACCTACTTTGACTATTATTATTCCTTATTCTTTCTATTATTGACTATTTTACAATTGCGTTTTTTTTCGTCTTCTAACTATTTATTGACTATAATTATTATTACTGATTTCTTTGTATTTGTGTTTTTTCTTTAAAATATCTTCCCGTATGATAATATGTGAAATTATCCAATATTTGTTTGATTATTTATTACTTAGGATTATATAGAAAATTAGATAAAAAAAATTACGAAATTACTTAACAATTTTGATTGAAAATATTGGAAAATGTTGTTTCCTCTACATATATAACCTAGAAAATCTGCGCTTGGATGTTCAACGTTCATACCTTGCAATACCGACGTTCATATCTTATACCTTAATAGGTATTTATATTATACTTGTTATTTTTATTACTTTTGACATAACCAAGTGTAGGAACTCCTATCAACTGGTTTAAAATAAAAAATAAAAATAAATATGGAGGAAAATGTCATAAGCATCTTGGAATATGCATCTCAGGTATGGAACCCTTGTTATGATAAATATATAAATAGAATCGAGCGATTTCAAATGAAGTTCGTAAAATATCTCTGCTTCCGTCTGAAAATCCCATATACAGCTCATCTAATTATTTCAATTTATGCAAGAAATTTCATATCCTCCCCTTGATTAAGCGGCGTGAAACTGCGGACTTGACCTTTTTGCTAAAAATCACCTCCAATAATATTAACTGTCCGACTTACTAAATAAAATTAATCTCCGTGTTCCTTCCAAACTCAATAGATTTAACCCTGCTCTTCATGTTCCTCATGCTGGTACCAACTATAGGCAAAATGCATTTCTGTGGCGAACAAGTGACAATTTCAATGACATGATTAAACGCTTTGACTTTGATCTATTCTGTACGAGTATTAACTCAGCTAGGCAGCAGCGGAACAGTGAATTCTTTAGCAATAATTGTTGAATAATTTTTGATGTATTTTTAATCGATAGCTTTAATTGAAAGGTCACATAATGTATGTTTCTACAACGTTACTTAAACGTGAAAACCTTTAATTGGCTCTCTGTTATCCTACTCCGTCTTTTTGTTAAATTATAATTAGCTGTTGGTTTTCCTAATAATAAATAAATAAATAAAAATAATACATGTAGGTAAATAGGTGGTATGTACTCCGATATAATACTCGGATCCTGCATTGCTTCATCTGGCCAGTGGTTATGTACGGCAGCGAAGCGTGGACCATAAAAGAAGACACCAGGCGGCGGCTAGAAGTGTTTGAGATGTGGTGCTACCGTCAAATGCTCCGAATAAACTGGACCCATAAAGTTAGCAACGAAAAAGTGCTTTAGCGTGTACGACCCGAAAATTGTTGCACACCATCAAAAAGCGCAAGATTGAATATCTGGGGCACGTGCTGCGGCATGACAGATATCAGCTGCTTCAACTGATATTGATGGGCAAAATTGAGGGTAAACGACGCCGTGGAAGGAGGAAAAAGTCGTGGTTGTGCAATGTAAGAGAGCGGACCGGGATCACCAGTACGGAACAGCTTTTCCGGATGGCGCAAGACCGACAAAAGTATTCAGAGCTAACGGCCAACTTCCAGTAATGGAGAGGCACTTTAGAAGAAGGTAAATACGTAAAAAACTAAATCAAAATAATAAAATAAAAAAAAATATTGAAAAAATCTAAATGGATACGAGCTATTTTTAGAACAATGTCACGAGCGTAATAACTACAAATCACATTCATTACGGCGCATAACGATATCTTGCTTTTACGCTGACAGCATGTTATTACATACGTAAGGTTATAGTCAGTTACAAGAATCTAAATATATATTTTTCGTACAAAGTTTTTGGCCTTAAATTTCCTTTATAGAAAAACAACTGCATAGGTAAGGACCAAATATTAGAACCAATTAAAAAATATATGATTGTAATGGCCCAAAGCGTGGGGCCCATAGGCCGTTGCCTACTTGGCCCAGGGGCGGATCTATATAAGGGCTTTTTGGGCTGCAGCCCAGGGCCCCGTGGATATAAAGGGCCCTAGCCTCCATTGAAAATAATGGACAATATTGGGAATTAAAAACAAAATCTCAAATTTTCAAAAATCCTATCATAAGGTTGGCAGCCCTGAGATCAAATTCTCGCATCTATTCCGGGGGACTCCCCGCCGCTTGTTTTCAGTGTACCTACTTTCTCGCAAACGCCATTCAACGAACGAATCAACGAAAGCGGTCGACAGGCCATTTATAACGGCCTGTGACGTCTACCACTAGGCATTTTGCCTTTTCGTGGGGCTTCTCTTGAATCGGGCCCACTGGCCCGACTTTCGCGAGTATGGCGTCTCAGGGCTATTCACCTTGAGGCAGACTTCAACATTACTGCTAGTCTCGTGGCACGAGATAGGCCAGACTGAAGGTACGTATTCAGCAGCATGGTGTTCTGCTCCTTCGTGCCGATTTGGCACGCGACAAACGCCATTCGCAGCAAACAAGCTTTATGTATCAATTTCTCGGTGGATGGGGCGGACCGCTAGCGACAATTTCTTTTGCAATACCTTTTTTTAAATCTTTATTCATAGAAATAATATCTATGTATAGCAGTTGAGTTTCTATCGAGGCTAGTGCCTTGTCAATAGGTAACTAGTAATGAATGTTTGTTTAAATTTTACTTATATTAACTAGCTTTACAAATAATATTACTAATTGCTTAGTTAAGCTACTAATTAAGATATTAATACAATTAGTATTAATGTTGTTTTGTCTATTTTCGTGAAAAGTTAAATGTTTGTGTGTATCAGTTGTGTTTGTGTGTCTGTCATATCAAAGAAATAAAATATTGTATTGTCCTTTTTTTATATATTGTGTACCTAGTGACCTAGACATTATCGAGACATCATTATCGAGAAAATAGTATTTTGGCAAAATGGCAATTAGTTGATTAATTAGGCAGGCCCCCAAGTATCTAATATTAGCCCAGGGCCCTACAATGCTTGGCCTATTGGGTAATCCGCCACTGCTTATCCAGACTAGGAGTGCAAGCAGAAATCACTACTGTGACCAGGGATCGAGAACAGTAGGTTGTATTCAGAACTCAGAGGGCGCCATGGATGAGCTCAAGGAATATTAAGGTGTCATGATACCTGGGAACGACCATATCTGAAGAATTTTAGTTTTATGTTTTTTTTTAATATAAGCATTAATTTAAAAAAAGTTTCTAAGCGAATCTTTCGATAAGGAACCAATTTACAATTTGGACTCAAAAAAGTTGTTCTTTGACTGCAGGTTTCTAAAACTTACAGGCGCGATTACTCCTATAATGTAAGCGGTGAGTGTATTATATTTTCATTTCATTAAATTTACTGGTTAATTCTCTAGCGTCGCGCTTTGCCACATTTTTCATTTAAGCCCTAAATTAATTACAATTAATTAAAACGTGAGACCGCTCTGAGAGTTGCGCTAAATATGCCATTAACACCCTTATACCACCACTGCGCATAGATAGTTATTCTGTGCTAGCGCAGCGATAGAAAGTTTAGTATGCGCCCGGTCACCGGCGTGAGTGGACGTGGAATATGTGCCTGACGCTTCGTCAACGCTGCATTTTTATTGGTTGAACCCTACGAAATTGACCCCGCTTATTTCATCGCGTGTCCGCCCATTTCGGATATTTTTCTCAGGTCTCATGTCGCCTTAATACTGTGTTTTAACATTTTTTTAACAGTTATTCTTACCGTGTATACTTCTCTAAGCAAGATAGATAATGTTACAAAACATACTATCAACGCGTTGTTCTTCAAAAGTGATGCCAACATCTTCAATGCCTATGTCGATGGCAAGCTCTGAAAAAAATATTTTAATTTTAATTAGAGCCCTTTTACAAAATAATCAATCAACCCACAAAATGGACAAAATTGAGTCAAGTGCATGCAGGAGATCCTAGATACCAACTTTATAATAGTATATGTTGTTTGGGGCTTTTCTAATGTCTTTAGGAGCCTTATAACACTGCGACTATTGCTGATCTATTATGTTCGTCACCTGCTATAGTTCTGCGTTAAGCCTCGTGTCTTAAGAGCCGCAACAGGCTTTTGGCGCCAGATTGTTTTACCTCCTCAGGTTGGAGGAAGTGACCATCCAAGTGGGTGTATCTTTTACGCATCAGCGAGCCACACTCGCACATGAGACTACCAATCTGGAAGTATGTAGGTATATCCTTTCAAATATAAAAAGAATTGTCCAAATCGGTTCATAAATGACGAAGTTCTGAGGTAACAAATATAAAATTAAAATAAATACATACAACTGAATTGTTTACCTCCTCCTTTTCTGAAGTCGGTTAAAAATCATACTAAGCATTAGCAAATCTACAAATTAGAAGGGATCATCCTATTTCTCGATCATATTGTTTTATTTTTTATTTCTGTTTTATTTTATTCAGGAAACAGGCAGTTCAAAAAATATATTTACTTAATCAAAATATAACAAACATAAACCATTTATATGTTTCCAGCAATTAAACGGTCATATAGTGCGTTATTCTATATAAAAGAATAATAGAATATTAGGGTTTTTTTAATAAACAGAAAATATTCCGAAAAGTAATTGCTAAGTTACTAAACAGTCCAAAGTATTAAAAGAGTAAATATAAAGTAAAAAGAGCAGAAAAAATCAGTAAATAGATTCATAGACATGTATATTAATATGGTAATAAATAAATAAATTATTAAATAGATGGTAATAAGAAAAAAATATATATAATTATGTGATGACACATTTTTTGACAACGAAAAATTGAAAAAAGGAATAAGTTACGTAAATACAAAGATAAGAGGAGAATAACTATTTTCATAATAAACACATTACTTAATTAAATTAGTCATTAAAGTAATAATACGATTACTTAATTAATTGTATTATATTCATAATTAGATTTTTAAATGTATCTAGGGTTGTGGCAAATATATCAACGTCCATAAACACCGAGTTGAAATGATGACAAGCTTGTTCCCTTATTGAAGCGAATTCGGCACGTTCGAGTCGTGTCGGACCGATCATTCTTTGGAAATTGACCTTGCCGTAGAGACACAGGCGCTTGTGCAAAATATTTCATCTAATTAGTCGACTTTGTACCAATTATTGAGATGAACATAGCATTGTTTGTTTGTTCTAAGATCGATTGCAAAAGGCGAACTCTTACAATGTTATTTACAATCTTCGTTGAAAATCGCGAATTGTGGCCTCTTTGTGATACTGTTGTAGTGCACCGGACTGTCGCAATATTGATGCTGAAATCTGCTTTTTTCGCACGCAAGTTGCCTCTTAGCCGTTCCTCAATATCAACGGTGGCCCTTGAGCAATGGATAATGACGTTGTTTCGCACATCAACGGGTGCAAATCATAATCGTCTTATATTAATGTGTGGGAACCCGAGAGATACAAATCATCAACCAGTACCATAGCTAACAAACACCACATAACATATAGTTGGGGGGGCCTGCGACAAAAAAGTACAAGAGTATTGTTGAAGCTGATACTTTCAGATCAGACAGTATTTTGGCCATAGAATGCTGGGGTAGAGTCAGCAGGCCAGACTCCAGGACACCTGGCGCTGGCGTACTAGGAAAGGTGTAATTTTAATCTATACTAATATTATAAAGAGGTAAAGTTTGTGAGGTTATAGGAAGTATTCTCTGGATCTACTGAACCAATTTTGAAAATTATTTTACCAATAGAAAGCCACGTTATTTGTGAGTGTCATAGGCTATATATAAATCCGAAAAATTAAAAGACTTTTTCGTAGTAGTCGGATTTGCAAAGTAAGTCGGAGAAAAAACGGTCGAATGAAAACGTTTCTTACGAACACTGCCTTAATGATGAGAGATATATGATTGAGTTTTAGAGAAAAGTTGTAGAGCTTGATAATGCATACAAAAAAGGCAGCGACAGCATATGTCTAACTTTTATATTTAAGTCACAAAAAGTAGTATTTTATATTTTAAAAATAATTTAAATCATGTTTATTGGTCATGTTTATTGGTCATATTTTTAACAATTATGAATTCATATCAAAATATGTAAATTTATCATCTCAAGTGTTAAAAACAAAAGACTTTTCCTTTTTCTGCATTTGATTTCCCTTTTAGTGCATAAATGGTTAAAGAGATAATACACTCACAAATAAGACACTCACAAGAAAACACTCACAAATAACGGTAATATAGTCAAATTGGCATTCAAATACATACACGCAAATGCAGTAAAAATATAACCCTCCTTTTGGCAGTCAGGAAATAAATCATAGCAAACAGTACTAACCGAACCACACACATAATTTCATCACAAGTAAAAATGTTTACCGCCCAACAAAGTGGGCACGGGTCAGCTACAAAACATGTAAATTTATCGTCTCAAGTGTTAAAAACAAAAGACTTTTCCTTTTACTGCATTTGATTTCCCTTTTAGTGCATAAATGGTTAAAGAGATAATACACTCACAAATAAGACACTCACAAGAAAACACTCACAAATAACGGTAATATAGTCAAATTGGCATTCAAATACATACACGCAAATGCATTAAAAATATAACCCTCCTTTTGGCAGTCAGGAAATAAATCATAGCAAACAGTACTAACCGAACCACACACATAATTTCATCACAAGTAAAAATGTTTACCGCCCAACAAAGTGGGCACGGGTCAGCTACAAAACATGTAAATTTATCGTCTCAAGTGTTAAAAACAAAAGACTTTTCCTTTTACTGCATTTGATTTCCCTTTTAGTGCATAAATGGTTAAAGAGATAATACACTCACAAATAAGACACTCACAAGAAAATACTCACAAATAACGGTAATATAGTCAAATTGGCATTCAAATACATACATGCAAATGCAGTAAAAATATAACCCTCCTTTTGGCAGTCAGGAAATAAATCATAGCAAACAGTACTAACCGAACCACACACATAATTTCATCACAAGTAAAAATGTTTACCGCCCAACAAAGTGGGCACGGGTCAGCTACAAAACATGTAAATTTATCGTCTCAAGTGTTAAAAACAAAAGACTTTTCCTTTTACTGCATTTGATTTCCCTTTTAGTGCATAAATGGTTAAAGAGATAATACACTCACAAATAAGACACTCACAAGAAAATACTCACAAATAACGGTAATATAGTCAAATTGGCATTCAAATACATACATGCAAATGCAGTAAAAATATAACCCTCCTTTTGGCAGTCAGGAAATAAATCATAGCAAACAGTACTAACCGAACCACACACATAATTTCATCACAAGTAAAAATGTTTACCGCCCAACAAAGTGGGCACGGGTCAGCTACAAAACATGTAAATTTATCGTCTCAAGTGTTAAAAACAAAAGACTTTTCCTTTTACTGCATTTGATTTCCCTTTTAGTGCATAAATGGTTAAAGAGATAATACACTCACAAATAAGACACTCACAAGAAAATACTCACAAATAACGGTAATATAGTCAAATTGGCATTCAAATACATACATGCAAATGCAGTAAAAATATAACCCTCCTTTTGGCAGTCAGGAAATAAATCATAGCAAACAGTACTAACCGAACCACACACATAATTTCATCACAAGTAAAAATGTTTACCGCCCAACAAAGTGGGCACGGGTCAGCTACAAAACATGTAAATTTATCGTCTCAAGTGTTAAAAACAAAAGACTTTTCCTTTTACTGCATTTGATTTCCCTTTTAGTGCATAAATGGTTAAAGAGATAATACACTCACAAATAAGACACTCACAAGAAAATACTCACAAATAACGGTAATATAGTCAAATTGGCATTCAAATACATACATGCAAATGCAGTAAAAATATAACCCTCTTTTTGGCAGTCAGGAAATAAATCATAGCAAACAGTACTAACCGAACCACACACATAATTTCATCACAAGTAAAAATGTTTACCGCCCAACAAAGTGGGCACGGGTCAGCTACAAAACATGTAAATTTATCGTCTCAAGTGTTAAAAACAAAAGACTTTTCCTTTTACTGCATTTGATTTCCCTTTTAGTGCATAAATGGTTAAAGAGATAATACACTCACAAATAAGACACTCACAAGAAAATACTCACAAATAACGGTAATATAGTCAAATTGGCATTCAAAGACATACATGCAAATGCAGTAAAAATATAACCCTCCTTTTGGCAGTCAGGAAATAAATCATAGCAAACAGTACTAACCGAACCACACACATAATTTCATCACAAGTAAAAATGTTTACCGCCCAACGAAGTGGGCACGGGTCAGCTAGTCAATAATAATTTAAAACCGGTAATAGAATGTCCTATATTAGACGATTTGAATATTACAGTTCGTAATTACTACGTATTTAAACCTGTATAACAAATTATCTTTGCCATATTTATGTAAATAATAATAAAATAATACTACCTGTGATTTTAAAATTTGTTTGATTTTATAATATTATTTTATTTTTATAGGAAATAGGATACCGCAACGGCGTGTTAGAGCGCCATTTACTGGGCTACTGAACAAAAGAGAAGATTAATCGAACTTGGAACTATAAGTGCCATCTACAAGCTGCTTTTCGTAATAAAATCCAAGCTGCTAAAACATAGGACGGCATTGACGAGTAGCGGCATAATTTCATGGCAGAACGCGGTAATTTATTGGAATTTCTTGCAATATCGCCGCGCTCGACAAAAAGTACTATAACTATGGAACTACTATAGCAATCATTAAAAGAATAACTGATTGCAATGAAATTATATAGAATATTGTATATAGAATATTGAAATCTCATTTTGTAAAACAGTTAGATAATTATGAATAAATATGAGAAAGTCGAAAAAAACTCGGCATTTCTAACTTGTATTTGTCTAACGGAAAAATACGGAACCCTATTTAGAAATTATAAATACTATCGTGATCCTTATTAGATTTTCTATCAAAGGTAATATTTTAAAGATAACGTTTTGCTTATTTACATACAAAAATATTTAGCTATTAGCTCATAAAAACCAATAAAATTTTTGATGATTTCTCGAAAAAAAATGATGATGTTTGACGATGGAATTTTACCCGAAATATCCGCGAAATGACGCGCGTAATTATTCTAGCGGCCGTCTATGTATCTATGGTAATAATGAGATATTTGGTATGGATTTTAGGATGCGTTCGAATTAGAAAATAATATTACTGCGCGCTCCGGAAGCAAGCCGCCAATATTGGTCGTTACGTAGTCAACGGTGTTCTGATGTGCAACCAAATTTGGTCGTTACGTAGCCGAAGGGTAAAATTTATGTGACTTTTGATATTTTCTCTATATTTTTTCTTTTATTTTTTCTATTTCTCTTTGGTTTTCTTTTGTTTCCTTTTGTTACATCTAATTTTTCTGTTTCTTTTAGATTTAAGTCTATTATCTCACTCTCTAATTCTTTCATCTGACTAATTTCTATTTATCTCACTCTATTTAATGAATTTTTACATTCAATTTTAATACCGATTTTATGATGGAATTTCGTTTTTTTTTTTTTCATGACTACATTTTAAGGCAATTTAGTTTTTAGCGAGTATTTTACTACAACCTTTAAAATTTTTATTGTATTATTAGAGCACTGTCAAATTATACCCTAGAACGGGCTAGGTTCTAGGGTGGTAATTCTAATAACCTATATAATCTAACCTTTAGAAATCTAATAACCTATATTATCAATGCTCACAGCAGAAATTACGAATGTAATTTAATCACACCAAAATAATATACTTTGCCTATTTCGAGTCAATTCTTCGTTACGGGATTCCCTTCTGGTTACAGTGTACAGTAGTTTTAAGGCAACATATTTTCTCTCTCCAAAAACGAGCCATAAGAATATTGATAAACCTTAACCATAATGAATCATGTCGTGGTCACTTCAAAAATCTCAGTATTCTAACGCTACCATCACTATACATATTTCAATGTTCAAAGTTAATATTAAAAAACATAGGAAAGATGAAGACCCAAAAAGAAATTCACTCGCATTTCACCAGATGTAGGCACAATTTAGCATTACTCCGTCCCTCTCTGGAAGTATTCAAAAGAAATCCAAATTATGTTGGAATGGCGTGTTACAATAAACTGCCTGAGAATATTAAAATTATATGTAGAAACGGAAAAATAGCCCAATTTAAATCTAAATTAAAAGGCTACCTTATTGCGAGAGAATTATATAATATTAACGAATTATAATTACATGTCTGACAATTTCCATCTCGATTTTATATATTTAACTTGACATTTCTACCATTTTATTGATTATTATACAATTACTATTATTTCTAATTGTCTCCCATAATCAGTTATATTTCTTATTTATAGCACCATTTAATTTTAATATTATAATTTCATGACTAACTGTAGTTATAAATATCTAATACGTACGTACGTACGGGTGTTATTACTGCACGGGCTTTTTTTTCTGTGGGTGAATCGGTACAACGAAATAAGCAACTTTTATTAAAAAAATTTGGAAAAAACTGGAAAATTAACTTTTTTTTTGAAAATTAGTTTTTTTATTTTATTTTTAAATATTATGAAAAGCTATGATCACGATGCGCCATCTAGCGGCTACCAACCGCTTATTACCAACCGCTAGATGGCGCCGCACGCTCAAACGCTTCTAAAACTTTTATATAACAGTCAACTTCTTAAAATTTTCAAATTAAAAAAAATACAAGAAAATATCAAAAATGCTTACCACGTTGTACTGATTCACCCACAGAAAAAAAGCCCCCTGCAGTAATAACACCCCGAATAACTCAATTGTGTGGTGAGTCTCTAATGAAATATTTAGTACACATTTTAATAATAATAATAATAAACTCTTTATTTGCACTTAAAAAGTATACAAAAAAGGCGAGCTTATTGCCACATGGCAATGTCTTACAGCTAACCTAAACATAGTGGTACATTGTGAAAATAAAGATTATTACATAACATACAGACAAGTGGAAGAATTTAAGACTAATAGTGCCCGAGGAGAGGAAATTGGGAGAGGAACAGGAGAGAAAGGGAAGAACTGGTTACTTCTTAGAAAGGTAGTAATCCTTAAGGTGAGTCTTAAACGATGGTAAAGAAGGCGAGTTTCGTATATTTGCTGGGAGATCGTTCCAGAGTCTTGTACATTTTAAAGTTATTTTAACATTAAGCGGCTATATAAAGTGTCTAAACAACTATGTAAAAGTTTTTGAAGACAATAAATGCGATTTGATTTGATTTGAATGCCATTTGATTCATTTTCTTTCCAAAAAAAATCACCTGCGCTGACCTAAGCGCGCGGATTTTGACACGATTTGGCGCGGAATTTGTCACGATGACATATGACATATCATTTGCCTATGAGTTACCAAGTAAATTGAGCCCATTAGCTATTATAAATAGCCAATTGGAAAGCGGTCGAGGGAAATGGATGATTATTTACCCAATTAGCATTGATGATCGGTCGAATTTCGTGCAAAATCGAAAGTTTGGTATGCGCGTTTTGAAGTATCCATGCGTTGAAGTCGCGCGGAAATGCATCGTAATATAATGCGGTGTCGTGACGTGAACTTGATTCCGGTTTAGTGAAATTGATTAATTGAATAATAATCCCCCCACTTAGCAGTGTCGGGGGGGGGGGGGGGCTTTCCATCTTCTAAAGAAAAGATTTGTTTAAATGGATATGTTTTTAACACGCTTTTATTAGGTCGACCTGTATTTAACTAACTATGAAATGGAATCGTAGTTGACAACTCTACATGTCCTGCTGCCCAAAAATCAATTTAGGACATCTTTTTAAAATGAGCATGAAGCTTGAAGGGCAAAAAATTCTGTCGCGCTATCATGTGCGTCGCCAGTTAGTCAGTCGCCAATCTTGTCGCGATCGCGTAAATCTTGTTCGAACCCCCTACGATCAACTGGCGAACCCCTAGGGGCTCGCGTACCCCACTTTGAGAAACGCTGCACTATACGGATACAAAATGAACAGCTTCTCGTCCATCCTTTTCGCAACCTTTATGGGAAAAAAAGGTTGAAATGCCTAATTCCTCGTTCATCAAATCAATCAAATTCCTCTAAAAATGCGCCAAAAAAATACAAAAAAAATTATTAAAAGACACTTGAAAGCAGTGAATCCGGGAATATCTAATAATAATCTAAGAATATATAGGAATATGTAATAATAATCTAAGAATATCTAAGAATATCTAATAATAATCTAAGAATATGTAAGAATATCTAATAATAATCTAAGAATATCTAATAATAATTTAAGAATATCTAATAATAATCTAAGAATATCTAAGAATACCTATTAATAATCTAAGAATATCTAATAATAATCTAAGAATATCTATTAATAATCCGGAATAAATATCTATCTAAATAGATATCTAATAATAATCCGGGAATATCTCGGAAACTAAGAATGCTAGCTAGTTCAAATTCAAATTCAAATTCAAATTCTTTATTTTACAAAAAAACAAAATATCAGTTACAAATGAATTAAACCTAACCTTAACTGGATCGCACGAGACGTCCGCACTAAGGTAGGCTCAGATTCGTATGATTAAGTACTGCCTAATGCTAAATAAAAAAATACGTTGAACAATACCGTGAAAAATAAAGTCAAGTAAAGTAAAATTTTAGTAAAATTTCAAATAATCTTAAAAGGTATGTGATAATAATAATATAAAGAACAAAAAGCATGCCAATCATAAATGTATGGTAAGTGAATAATAATGTGTTAGAATGGTAAGTTAGACAGGAATAAAGCAAATTAGTTTTTCGGTTGCTTTCCTTCTCTGGGTGATCAACCAGTGGGTTAGTCTTTTTTTTGTTATAGAAAGTATTTTTAGAAATAGAAAGTATTTTACTAGAAAATATTACTCAAATTAAATTGTCAAAAATTCTTGGTTGCTGTGAAGTAATGCCATTAGAAAGGCTTAAAATAAAATTAATGAATTCTTGAAAATCGAACTACAAATTCACAGCATTTATTTTTGTTTTGGTTTCCATTCTGTCAACAAAAAAAAACGGTTTTGTCACCGCCTAAGATTTTCACGGCAAACAGACATCCCTCTTGCGCCTTTCGCGGCAAACAGACTCTTGCGCCTAACCCTCAACCCCCCCTTCCCCCAAAATAGCTCATATATAATGATATGGTCAATATGGCCACACAAGTTGCTCTAAAAGTCAAAATGTCCAGCAGGTAAGCATAGGCTTGGCTGAATTTCATTCTAAAGTTTTATTTTAAAGATGGGGTAAATAAATTTTAAAAGAAATATAAGTTGTTAGACCGCACATGGCACGCCCCAAGCGGGCCATGCACATGGCCCCGCACATGGCACGCCCCATTGCGGATAGCTGTGTCGATTGTCAAAAGTACATTTAAAAAAATGGACTGATTCGTTTATTTTTTTCAGATTTGTAAAATTTTTGTGTTTACTCCAGAAACCTAGGAGTTTCAGTCATACATAAATTGGCTGGTAATTTTTTTTTATCTATCAACATGTATGTTGATTATATTTTAGCATTGAACTTTATTCCAAAATAATATATAATTTTGTTTTTATATATTACATTACATTTTCGCTGTGTCCAATTGACGGCTAAAAACCGCTCTTGGACGTGTCAAAATAATTGGGTTAGGTAGTAAGTCTCGCTACTACTCTTTACTGTTCATACATAGGTAGTCAATAATTAACGACTAGATTGTCAAACTATAAATATAAATAATCAAAATAGAAGCCTAATATTTGAAGTTTCGAAAAGATACGTAGAAAAATTATTCATCGTAAAATTCAAATTGTCAGTAAAATATTAAATAATCAAATTAAAGCTACGTTATGTATTTAAAACTAAAATTACAGATATGAGACTAACTAGAGTTGTCAACTACAACAGGCAAACCTGTCACATCAGGAAGTTTTAACTATCTCCCTGGATAAAGCGCAGAAGACTTGGACAAAACAGTCCACCGTCAAGCTCCGCCATATGCCCGTAAGAGGCGAACGCCTTAACCGCGAGATAGCCAGGAGTGTTACCCAGCGGGCTTACACTCACGCCCTTACTTTCAATTGCAACCAGATTACTCCAGTCTCTCGATTGGTTACGAGTTCGAGGTCGCTTGCGCGATCCTCTCCCTTACGAAGCGGTGAAACGGTGTAAACCGAATTTATCGCGGACCACGGCATCCTTTGCCCGGCTGTTCACCCAGGATCGGGTAGCCGATGGTCATTTAAAGAGCAGTCGCCGTAAGGTCCGCAACCACCCCCGCTCTATAGGAAACAGTACTGCTTCCAGACTCCCCCGACTGTTAGTCAGAGAGCACAATCGATTGGCTCACGCCGCACGGTGCGCAGACCGTCCAGAAGGTTGACTCTTAGGAAAAACTAACCCCAAGGCCAGAGCCCTCCATGCGTGGAGGCCGCCGAATAGGTGTTGACCCTTGAGTGTGACCAACCCTGAACAGAATGGGTTTTCGTGGCCAACTCAAAAATGGTCCATTAGCTCCCCAGTAACAGCAGCAGTTTGAGACTATTTAAAACACTTTCGACTACCATGGACAACGGCGTTTGCAGCATCGCCGAAACGTCGGGCGCTACAAACTTCACGCGGTAAATTCGTTTTCATCCTATTTATAATGTCGATCAACCATGACAGTATTCGGTCTCACTAACTCACCTGTTTAAATGAAATGTCTCTCCCAAAATATCTTCAGTAAGTCGCTGTCTGAGACATCACACAGCACGTTCCATCACCGTCCATCAATGTTAGGTTCACAATACGCTCGCACTTGCACTTTCAAACAACAACTGAACATTAACAACGGTTCATGATCGCTTATATCAGCTTATGCGCGCGAATAGCGATTGCTTAAATATTACGCGAAAAATGTTAAAGGGTAACCATGCTATTAAAGAATAAGTTAATATTAAAGACACATTTTAAAATCAAGCTTTTATTTTAAACAATCTGTACCGAGCCAACCCTGGTTGCAACAGCCAAGTATTCAGTATTCAATATATTCATTCAGAATATACAATAAAAGCATAAATTATCAATTAAAGCTAATTATCGCATATTAGAATTCGTCAGTTGCTAGTAATATATTAATATATGCAGTTATAAAACTATTAAAGCAGAAATATTAATTTGACAATAGCATTGACTAAAGTCGGATTTACACGGCAAACAAATAAAATTTAAAAAATAGATCTAAATCCATGTACATGAGTATATGTACATATAAAATTAATAATTATTATAAGAATATTAATAGTCATCTTAGGCTCTCACAAAAAATAATCACACAATAGAAAGTATCAAAATAAAATTGGAAAAAAACAACCTATGTATATAGTCAGGTATGTTACGTTAAACATTGTAATCTACGTATTAAATAATAAATCCTACTACTATTATAAACGCGAAAGTTTGTAAGAATGTATGTATGGATGTTTGTTACTCATTCGCGCAAAAACTACTGAATGGATTTTGATGAAACTTTACAATGATATAGCTTACACATCAGAATAACACATAGGCTATAATTTATAACGATATATAGTTTTCTATCATCATTATCACAATTTTCATCACCACGCGGGTGAACCCGCGGGGCGCAGCTAGTTCATAATATTATTATTAAACAATAAAAACTAAAATGAGGTACCTGAATGTTACATATTAATGTTATTTCCATTTGAATGAATTGGCATGCTCAATCTACCGTGGTACCAGGGTAGACTTAGCCTACCCTGGACAACGGCGGCTGCAACGTCACCGAAACGTCGGGTGTTACAAATTTCATGCGTTAAATTCGTTTCTATCCTATTTATAATGTCCAACAACCGCGATAGTCTTCGATTTTATAAAAACAAGCTATTTCATAAAACTAATATTTTTTTGAAGCAATATATAAGAGATCAATAATTTCTCATTACAAAATTACTATTTCAGTCTTTTAAGATATTATTCATCTCCCTCAGCATTGCATATAACACTGTCAGAGAGCCCTTTTTTTGAAAAATAATGCCTTGAAAATTGCCACAAAATTGCTACGTCGTGGCTGTGGAAGGGTCATTAATACCCTTTTTGCGTTCGCGGTCTCGTATCTCCATCTGCAGGCGGCGGCTGACTGAGTGGTAGCTCGCAGAGGAAAGGAAAATTCAATAGCTCCAGCTACTGGGAAGTTCGCCAGCGTAGACCGCTGTACAAAATACTGTTACACAAAACAAAATTAGCGGGGTAAAATTGACCCCTCCACATTCTCGACGGGTTTAAAACAGGATTTTCTAATGTTCACATAGTTAAGCTATTGCATAGCTTCTATCGCGGGCCTCGCTGGCGTATTATTATGAAACCTGCACCATTTTAAAGATAATTTAATTATCTATCTTTTTATCTACGATTTTTTTCGAATAACCCGGTTTTTTGCTATATCGAATAAAAAAATCGTGTGCGGCGCTCTATCGGAAGACGTTTAAATTATTCCGAATTATTTGCATTCGCAGCCGAAAATGATTCGGAATAATTTCAACGTTTTCCGATAGAGCGCAGTTATCTGATATCAGAAAAAAACAAAATAAATAAAATCAATAAATAATTATAATTGCATAAGTTGTTAAAAATGTTATGCAATAGGTTTACCGTGGCAGTCCCCGAGTGCCACACGTATTATTTTTTTTTAGAATAAATTACACATTTTATTCTAGGTAGTCCTGATGATATTTTCTTATTGAAGTTGATTTAGACTAACGACGGCTACATAAGCTTTAATAATTATATATAATCAGGGTTACCTGTAATAACATGAATAAATTGTGCACAAATGTTAAACGCCTCTTTTATTCCTGAACTTTGGTTAGGAGGCCGTGGCAGGCAAAAGCTATATGAAGCATAATTTTGTGGCCTGGTTGTGAGAACACGTAAAAGAATGTTAATCGTTAAAAAAACGGTCCTTAAGCTATAATTTCGCCAAAACTAAATTGGTAAATTATTTCCATATTATTTGTAAATTATTTTTATTCTGTTACTGTTTTCCAAAAAAATAAAAACGGGCGAGATTTGTCTTCAGTTTTTGAAAAACCTAGATATGATTCTCAATATTAAAAAAATACTATTTACACCAGCGTATGGTCTATTTGCATAGTACCAAGACAGTTTTTAGAACTTCCATAAAAAAAAAAAATCGGTTGTGTCACCCCAAGACTTTCCTGACTAGTATCCGGGGAGGTGCGAAAAAACAGCGACATTTTTTACTCTAGTACCCCAAATTTGTATGGCAGGTACCCCAAACGTTGGTCGTAAGTACCCCAAAAACTAATAGGTTCTTCCGATGGTTAACAGAAGCTTCTATGCCAAATTTTAACTTAGACAGATTAAGCGTCTGGGCGCTATCGCGGAAACAATTTTTTCGCCGGGAACCCCAAATTTGTATGGGAGGTACCACAACCGTAGGGCGTAGGGACTCCAAAAACTAATGGGTTCCTCCGACGGTTAACAGAAGCTTATATACCAAATTTCAGCTCAATCCGATTAAGCGTCTGGGCGCTATCGTGGAAGAATACATACATACAGACATACAGACATACAGACATACAGACATACAGACAGACAGAGATCGGTCTGGAAATAGTCTCAATCGTCTCAGGGAGTCTCAAAATATATATTCCCATCTTCATCTCAAAATTTTTTTTTAGCGCGATCACAATACTTTCCTTTCCGATAGGTCGTCAGGAAAGTAATAAGAAAATAAAATTTGAAATTACGTAATTTGCAGAGATGTTATGGCCAAACATTATTTTTTTTCTATTTATTAAAGATACTTTTGAGTAATATAAAAAATAACACGGTGATCTTAAGTTATTTTATTATTGTAATCTAATTTTTACTTGTTAAAAAACTATTCATTTGATAATTTATTATATTATAATTGAAAAGCCAAATCGAATATATTAGTTGACGCGCGAAGCCGAAATCCTTCTTTCGTAATTAGCCACTGCCAACGTTGCACGTATTCCCTTGTCGCCGCGGTATACCTATACATCTTTATGTATATATCGAAAGCGCGCGGGCGCGTGGCATTGCAAAAATACTAACGGCAACTCGGAAGGGAGCCTTAATATACAATACCTTTATTATAGAGATTATAGCCTACTAGGTAATGGGCGCTCGACAAGTTTGATTAATGAGCAATATAAATTTCCTTAAGGTAAGTACTCAAATGTGCTTAAAAAAAAGAATTTTTAGTCTGAATGCATGGTTACCCTACCGGCGTGTGAGATCCGCCCGCAAAGTGAGAACATTATCTCTCTAGACAATTGGACGCAGTAACACATCAACAATAACGTTCTCTTAATCGATAATATAATCTAAAGTAGACAGGTACACCACAGAAACTGGATTAAAAATTTACGAAAATAATTGAGCAATGTGACCTTACTATCGTCATCATCAGCCGGTGGACGTCCTCTATCGGACATAGGCCTCCCCCCAACCCCCACATAGAATGGCATGACGAACGGTCTTGAGCCGCCTCCATCCACCTACTACCTGCGACTGTGGCAATGTTATCGGTCCATCTTGTGGGGGCGTCCCACACCCCCACGTCTGCCGGTTCGCGGTCGCCATTCAAGAACCTTTATTCCCCAAAGGTTGTCGGTGCGAGCTATATGGCCTGCCCTTTGCCATTTTAAGTTAGTAATTTCCGAGATATGTCAGTGACCTTGCTTTTTTGGCGGATTTCCTGTTTCGGATCCTATCACGCAGTGAAACTCCAAGCATTGCTCCGTCCATGGCTCGTTAAGAAACTTTGAGATTGTTTGAGGCGACAAGTCCTTATGTCTTGATTACGACTTATGTCGTGATTATAGACTTTCCGATACGAATGCCTAATATGTATAATAACCTAGTAGGTATGTATAACGGTTGATTTTAAAAAAAATATTGTATATTTATATAAATTATTTTACTTATAGTCATATGTATTTATATACCATATCATATTTTTATATATGTTATTTCATATTTTTAACAGTGTATTAGGTATTTATAATATAATATGTTTTAGCACTGTATTAGTCACATATATCATATCAAATTTTATTTTTATTATACATATAGTCATATGTAATTATATATCATATCATATTTTTATTTATATTATTTAATATTTTTAGCACTGTATTATTTACTTATAATATAATATGTTTTAGAACTGTATTAGTCACATATATCACATCATATTTTATTTTTATTATACATATAGTCATATGTATTTATATATCATATCATATTTTTATTTATATTTTTTAATATTTTTAGCGCTGTAATATTTTTTTATAATACATTATGTTTTAGCACTGTGTTAGCCACATATATCATATTTAACTTTATTATACATATACTCATAATATGTATTTATATATCATATCATATTTTTATTTATATTATTTAATATTTTTAGCACTGTATTAGTTATTTATAATATAATATGTTTTAGCCCTGTATTTATTAGTCACGTATATCATATCATATTTTACATTTATTATACATATAAGTCATATGTATTTATATATCATATCATATTTTTATTTATAATATTTAATATTTTTTAGCACTTTATTCGTGTAGCTTAGCAATATATTGTATTATAATATAAATATGTTTATTCCATTATAGCATTTTAATATTTATTAAAATCGTATTTATGTATATCGCACATCCGGTAGAACAAAGTCAAAACAAACATTTTTAAAATTTTACAGGAGAGCAACTTAAAGTGATTTTATTATTTGAAACCAAGATTTTGACTTTAAATCATTGTTTTATTATGATGACTAATGACATTGTTTGATTATGAGGACTAATGCTTTGATTATGAGGACTAATGCTTTGATTATGAGGACTAATGATTATGTTTGATTATGAGGACGCAGCAGCCCTGTCGCGGTGAAACTTAGAACTGGCTATCATAATTGATGCGTATACAAAATTACGTTTCTGTGCTGTTGACCATTGAAGTACTCTCGTCGGGAGCAAGCCCTGGGAGAAGAAGTTATGTCGTCGTGAAATTTAGAACGGGCTACCATAACTGAATGCGTATAAAAAAAAAATGTGTCTTTGTTGTTAGGCGTGAGAGTAATCTCATCGGGAGCCGATCCTGGGTGTAGAATCAGGTCATGCTCACCATAGAAATTCATTGTAATCGGAATTGAACTTACCTTCATATAAAATTTTAACTTCATAGGATAAGAGGATTTTTTTATTTTATTTATTTTATTTTACTAACTTATCCAATACAAAACAAAGATTTTGGCAAAAAAAAACAAAAGTACAAATAATAATATTTTTTACAGTTTTATTTTTGCGAAGCAGGTAAGATGACATTTGTGTGGATTTTATCATCCCACTAGATTGTATATCTGTTCTGGAGTGATAGTATTTAATTCATAGTGACTTCACTTTTCTTTTTTTTTATTTATTCATTCTGATCGTTCATTCATCCTAAAAAAAAATAAGGTAAATTTAAACATAAATAACTAATATCAAATATATACATAAGAAAATATTTAAATATATAAATAGATAAATAAATAAATCTACAAATAAAAAACAAATAAATTGACATTATAATACCTACAAATAAATAAATCGACAATATATAAATTGACAAACAAATAAGTAGTCTGAAAAGGTTCCTTATTATTTATTTATTTATTTATTTATTTAAGAATTAATTACTATAAGACATTGATTAGCTTACAAAAATACCAGGAACCGAATGGCAAAACCTTAACCTTTTGCTTATTTGTTTCTGTCACCCAACTGGGACTAGCCCGTCCTAGGGTGGACAGGAGTCTAATATTATAATCATGTTTGCTTGATTGCTTACAAATGTACAAGTGTTAGTAAAAAGCTAATAACACTAAATTGCCCTAAAACGTGGTCATCAAAATAAAAAAAATAAAAAATAATTATAATAAAATATTAAATGAAATGTAATAAATAAAATGCAATTCCATTATATAAACGGCAACAAATATAATATACAATTCGATTGAATAATATAAATAAATTTGTATGTGAGAAAAGAAAGAAACAGTCATTAATATTTAATATATGTTAAGTAATATAGGATTTCATATAAAAATGCCTAGTCAAAAAAGTAGGTACAATTCATTTTCAAAGTCAAATAATTTTTGTAGTTAGTTCAATGTTAAATACTCAACATACATGTTTAAAAATATGCTAATAATTTGCGCACCTAAGTTTTATTAAACTATTATTTCTAACATATTTTGATGTATGATTAGTATTTCATGATTCGATAACCATTTCTTTAATTTATTTCTGAATTCCCTAAATGTCAAATTCATTTTTATTTCCATAAAGATCAGATTGTAAAATCTCGGCGCAATGAAAGAGTAATGTCGTTGTCCAAATGATGTTTTCATTCTGGGTATTATTAAGCTATTTTGTAAAACTTGTCTCGTTGGTCGCAAGTTCTGAATTATTCCTAAATTTGAGTTATTGTCAAAAAATAGCCTTAAGAGGAAAGTTTTTAAAAAAAGTTCCCTACAATCAAGAACTTTAGCTTCCTTATAAAGTTCATTTTTATATGAACATATAAAATAGTAAATCTAATTATTTAATGTTATATTGTTAATTTATTTTAATCATTATCAACAAATTGTTTTTATGGTTCAGTATCAGATAATAGATATAGACAAAAATGGCCTAAGTCAGGATGTATACTTCGGAAGTCGTTCTAAGTCAGCTTGCAAGATTTTACCTAAATAAACTCACAAACTAACAAACTGGCAAACATTGCAAGGTAAATAAAAGCTTGTAAAACGTCCCAAAATACAATTTTTTAAATGACTAGGTACATTCGTTTCCATCATTTAGCATACTACTGTATTATCCCTAATATAAATTATTCTCTTCCTCTTCGCCGGTGAAAGCAACACCGATACGAGCAAAAACAGTGTTCATAACGTGATAGTTTACGCGTGAGTGTAACGGCTGAATTACATTATGCAATTACATTTATTATTTAAACGATAGAGCACATTGTTGTAATGAGTGGCCATTAACAATATGTACGCGCACATGCTTTGCGTGACTCGTTAAACTTTTAATTTCGTTACTTCTTCTTCTTTCCTCATTGAGATCGGGATGAAGGTGTACAGCATCTGAATTAGATACACGTATATGATATTCCACAATAAGTAAATCGATTCCCCATAATAAGTAAACTACAATACATAAGTACATATAGATTAAGCATACCTTATTATATGCGAGGCCTAGTTGAGATAGATTTGTAATTACAATAAATGTACCTTCGTAATATATAATGATGTTTTTATTTAAAATAAAATTAGTAAAAGCTACTTAAAAAGTAGCGAAGGAAATCCCAGCTTGTATTTGGAAATGCTTATGTTTGAATGAGATATACTTACGGATGTGCACGACTTTCGACAGTGCAATGTAAGTTTAAAGGTCCTTTTGCAGTCGACTAAAGATCACTATTCATCCATATATCTCATAAATAGGGCTTATCCTTATGCAACACAAAATGCCTTCATTTGAGACGAATTAAGCGAAAAAATAAAAAATTAAACTATTGATCACTTCGGCAAAGCCGTTTTCCAAATGAAAGTGACATTACGAAATAATTCAAATTTCGAATGCTACCAACATTTAAAATATATATATATATATATATATATATATATATATATATATATATATATATATATATATATATATATATATATATATATATATATATATATATATATATATATATATATATATATATATATATATATATATATATATATATATATATATATATATATATATATATATATATATATATATATATATATATATATATATATATATATATATATATATATATATATATATATATATATATATATATATATATATATATATATATATATATATATATATATATATATATATATATATATATATATATATATATATATATATATATATATATATATATATATATATATATATATATATATATATATATATATATATATATATATATATATATATATATATATATATATATATATATATATAGGTATATATATATATATATATATATATATATATATATATATATATAAATATATATATATATATATATATATATATATATATATATATATATATATATATATATATATATATATATATATATATATATATATATATATATATATATATATATATATATATATATATATATACCAGAGATCCAAACAAAAATTTTGCAGTGAAAATAAAAAAAAAT
>OX155977.1:11626977-11759477 GCA_944548615.1 Micropterix aruncella
CACCTCAGGAAGTTTTAACGAAATTTGATCGTTTTGTCTCCCGTGAGGTGAGCGCAGAAGACTTAGGACAAAAGAGTCCACCGTCAAGCTCCGCCACATGCCCGTAAGAGACCAACGCCTTAACCGCGAGATAGCCAGGAGTGTTACCCAGCGGGCTTACACTCACGCTCTTACTTCAAATTGCGACTAGATTACTCCAGTCTCTCCATTGGTTACGAGTTCGAGGTCGCTTGCGCGGTTCTCTCTCTTACAAAGCGGTGAAACGGTGTATACCGAATCTATCGCGGACCACGGCATCTTTTGCCCGGCTGTTCACCCAGGATCGGGTAGCCGATGGTCGTTTCAAGAGCAGTCGCCGTAAGGTCCGCAACGACCCCCGCTTTATAGGAAACAGTACTGCTTCCAGACTCCCCCGACTGTTAGTCAGAGTGCACAATCGATTGGCTTACGCCGCACGGTGCGCAGACCGTCCAGGAGCGCCAAAAGGTTGATTCCTGGGGGAAACTAGCCCTAAGGCCAGAGCCCTACCCGGGCTCGTACTTCATGCATGGAGGACGCCGGATAGGTGTTGACCCGTGAGTGTGACCAACCCTGAATAGAATGGGTATTCGTGGACAACTCAGCAAGGGCCCATTAACTCCCATGTGCTAATGGCAGTTGGGTCATTGTGTCCCATGTGTTAGGGTGGGCCCAACTCACAGCTAAGAACCCATCCGGCGAGCCAGGTTAGGACTCTGTGCCTGCGGGCCACTTACCCTGGGAATCGCTCTTTAGCGGATTGCGCACCGTGCGGCGTCAGCCAGTCGAATATGCATTCCGACTAAAAACCGGGGCGCTTGGAAACGGCTTTGTTTCCTAAAGGGCGGGAATGGTTGTTAATCCCACGGTAACTGCTTTTAAAACGACCAATTCGGCCACCCTATCCCGAATGGACGCCGTGGTCCGCGATAGAATCGGTCTGTTTGTATCCGCCAATTACTGCCGTGCTAGGACTCACGTATTGTTCGCGTTACCGCGAGCTAGAACTAACATCGTTCAACACTGCTTCACGGTGCAGACGCTTCGTACCCTAAATGCACTATGTTCGGCTGAGCCAGAAATGAATATTTGGACGGTGAACTTAGCACAACTGCAAGGTACGGTAATGGCATTTCTTAGCAATCAAGTAATTAGATAAATATGTAGTATGTAGTATTAAAATCGTTAAAAAGTAGTAACTAGTATAATAAGAAAGGTTAGATAATCATTAGATATATGTAAGTATAATCGTTTAATATTACGCTCTAACGTATTTCTCAGTCCCGTTTCCTATAGTCTAGAATAATAGTCTATATATTGGAATAATAATGATAGTTATAGTAATGCAGTACAGTAATATAATATTAATTATAGTAGAATTATCTAGAATAAGAGCGTAGAAAAAAATTTGCGATTTGGAATCATCTGTAAGGTTAATTATGTTTTGGGAAATAAATAAATAAATAGATTCGGTAGATACTGAATCACCGCTACGTAAGGGAGAGGACTGCGCAAGCGACCTTGAGCCCGTAACCAGTCGGGGGGCCGAAGAAATGTGGCCTAAACTGGTAGTTACGGCGCGAGGCCGCCCGCTGGGTGCAAACCCAGTTTCTTGCGGTAAGGCGTTCTTACGGGCGAGTGGCGTAACTAAACAGTGGACTGTTACGTTCCAAAATCTTCTACGCTCATCTCACGGAAGACAGAACGATCAATATCGTTAAAACTCCCTGGGGTGGTGGGTTAGCCTGTTGTAGTTGACACCTCTAAGTATCCATCTATACGCAATTTATTCGTTAGTCGAGTAGTTGTACTTGCATAGGTACCATGTTAGCCTTTGGATGTGACGATGATTTGTTATTACACCTTGATGATGCGGGTGTCTACAGTTCTGGTCTCATTGATCAGAAGAGCACTGTAGGCGTTTAACCATCTGGTGTACCTCAGTACCCAGGAGCGGATATTTAAAGCGGAAAGACAAGATGTCGGTACTTACGGCCTTGTTGGTTCCGTCTGTGCTGCAAGACTGCGCGACCTCTGCTTCTCGTTTAACTGTCGCTTACTATGGTTTTACACGAATCGCGATGCGGGTGAATCTACACATAAGTTCGTGTGATGTGATGCGGCGGTTTTGTGGCGAGAGCAAAAAATCTAATAATCTTTTTTGCGGAGCGAATTTATTCGACCACGCGCCCAGCCAAGTCAACATATCTTCTTCTTCTTCTTGTTGCTTTATGGCAATCACCGATAGTCGGTGCTTTTCTGCCAAGTCGTTTTCGGAGGGCATCTAAGTTAGTTTGTTACATGCATACTTAGTTACATGTATAAGACGGCACAATACTGAAACAAGGGATACTTATTTATAGAAATGTAGGTACATATAGCATAAAACATGGTTATTGGGGATGATACAAACAAGGAAAGGGTGTGAAATAAGCTACTACACTATACAGAAATATTACTAAAGGAAATAAATTTACATATTACTTTACATATTTTGGGAGAGTTGAGGGATAACAAGTGGAGAACACATAGAGGGAGTTGGATGTTATACTTTACAAGGTCTGGGATAAAACTCGGATAATTATTGAGGATGGGACAGTTAAAGAATAGATGGTCCAGCGTGCAATCTTCGTGTCCACAATCGCATTGCGGAGACGCGAGAACATTAATACGGTGGAGGTGCGATGGGGTGGAGCAATGTCTGATCCTCATGCGGCAGATTATCGAAATCTCTTTCCGACTAAGTGGCTGATGGTGGTACCATGGCTTCGAAGGGATTTCGCCCTGGATAAGTGAGAAGTCAACATATCTTTATCCTACCCGTCGTTCAGACGGGGCGATCCGTAGCGCTGGGCGGCTCAGATCAGGTACCGACAATATTTGATTGGAGCGGAAGAATTTATAAAAGGGATTGTCTTTGATTAGACAAGTGATTAGGAGACGGAAAATTACGCTAATTCTCACACAAACCTCACTGGCGTGAACACACCTTGTCTTTTAGCCCCCCCCCCCCCCCCCTTTGAGTTTTTTTCTGTATCCGCGGCTGGGTAAAAACATACATAGATGAACCCTAAACACATTACATTCCTTTTTTGTTGAGCAGTCGTGTAAAAAGAAAAGAAACAGAAGATATTTCATTACGAATCTATCTCTTTTTTGCTCCCAACAAGGTTCAACTCTCTCTTTCTCTATCATAAAGAGTTTGTGGGGTTCCACTGGATCGCTGTGAAGATGCTCTTTTCAACGGGATACGATCTGGCAACACTGACAGCAGATCGCACGAAATATCGAACAATGCCACCGTTTAGTAGAGTCGGGGTCATTTGCGCGCTTAATCGAAGACATGAGCGCGAAACAAAACTAACCCAATAAAGAGAATTCTAGAAGAAAAAAAAACGGTTGTGTCACCCCAAGACATTCCTGTCAAGTAGCTAGGAACTTAATTCATCTGAATATTAATATCATAAATCCTACCACAACCCCTAACGCCATCCTTTAACCCTCGGAAATCGAAATCGACTTCGACTACGACTTTTTCGACTTTTCCGACTTTTTAGACTTTTCCAACTTTTCAGACTTTTCGACTTTTTCGACTTTTTTAATATTGTGTCCGCTGTTGACCGTTGAGGAGTTCCCTCGTCGGGAGCCAACCAGGGTACATCATCCATGTCATGGTGTAACTTGGAAACTGCTATCACAATTGAATGCTTACACAAAATTTTGGGTCTCTGCTGTTGATCGTTGAGGGGGAGTTAATGGGTCCTTGCTGAGTTGGCCACGAAGACCCATTCTGTTAAGGGTTGGTCAAATTCACTGGTCAACACCCATCCGATGACCTCCACGCATGAAGTGCGAGCCTGGGTAGGTCTCTGGCCTTAGGGTTAGTTTCCCCTAGGGATCAACCATCTGGCGCTCCTGGACGGTCTGCGCACCGTGTGGCATAAACCAATCGATTGCGCACTCTGACTAACATCTTGCGGTGTCAACTACAACGGGCGAGCCCGTCACCACAGGACGTTTTAACGATTAGTCGTTCTATCGCCCTGCAGTGAACGTAGAGACTTTGGACAGTACATTCTACGTCCAGCTACGTCAACAACCCGTGAGAGTCCAACGCCTTACCGCGAGTTAGCCAGGAGTAAACCCGGCGGGCTCGAGATACTCGCGCCCTCACTTCCAATTGTGACTAGATTTCTCCAGTCTCTCGATTGGTACCGAGTTCGAGGTCGCTTGCGCGGTCCTCTCCCTTATGAAGCGGTGAAACGGAGAGCACAACCGATTGGAGCAAACCCCGCACGGTGCGCAGACCGTACAATCTTCGCGGACCAAGGCGTCCTTTGCCCGCCTCTTACCCGGGATCGGATGGCCAATGGTCAATTCCAGAGCAGTCGCCATAAGGTACGCAACCACCCCCGCTCTATAGGAAACAGTACAGTTCCCAGACTCCCCCGACTGTTAGTCGGAGAGCACAACCGATTGGAGCAAACCCCGCACGGTGCGCAGACCGTCCAGGGGCGCCAGAGGTTTGATTCCCAGGGGAGACTGGTTGACCCAGTGTCCTACCCAGGACTCGCACCCCATGCGAGGAGGCCGTCGGATGGGTGTTGACCCGTGAGTGTGACCGACCCTGGACACATGGGTCATCGTGGCCAACTCATCATGGGCCCGTTAGCCCCCTCTGACTAACAGTCGGGGGAGTCTGGAAGCAGTACTGTTTCCTATAGGGCGGGGGTGGTTGCGAACCTTACGGCGACTGCTTTTGAACCGACCATCGGCTACCCGATCCTGGGTGAACAGCCGGGCAAAAGATGCCGTAGTAGGCGATAGATTCGGTATACACCGTTTCACCGCTTTGTAAGGGAGAGGGCCGCGCAAGCGACCTTGAACTCGTAACCAATCGAGAGACTGGAGTAATCTGGTCGCAATTGGAAGTAAGGGAGTTAGTGTAAGCCCGCTGGGTCACACTCCTGGCTACTCGCGGTTAAGGCGTTGGCCTCTTACGGGTTTGTGGCGGAGCTTGACGGTGGACTGTTTTGTCCAAGTCTTCTGCGCTCACTCCAGGGAGATGAACGACCAATCGTTGCTGTAGTCGACAACTCTAGTTGTTGACCGTTGAGGAGTTCCCTCGTCGGGAGCCAACCATGGGCGAAAGGATTTCAACCACAATCTTTTCAGCTCGTACCATGACCAAATGATGCACGCATGCCAAATTTCAGCTCAATCGGATAAAGTATTAAGATCGATAGAAAGATAGTAGATATAGTTTTATGAACAAGTCACTGGGTACATCATGTTGGACAGCTGACCTTAGAATATTACATACGTCAGGAAGCAGAGTTCAAGCAACATATCCCAGTATTTTCAGTCCATATACTGCTGACAAAGTCTAGCATTCTTGAATATATAGTATTTGAGGGACCACCCCTCACTAGACTCCAGGTTGTGCGGTATGAGGTGGTGTTGTCAACTTGCGGGTTATCTCCGTATTAAAAGGCGATTCTGAGTGAATCAGAAGGTATTTATTGAATTGATTGAGAGTTCGATATTGCCCGTTGTAACGCTTCCCGAATAGGTAATATTGACGCGGATGAAGTGACTCGCGGAATGAATGAATTTACGAGGATGTGAGGATAAGGATTTTACTTGTGCTCCTAGTATCTCGACTCGAGTCTGTGGGGATGCAGACTGATGCTTCTCGATCGGAAAAGGAAGGAAAAGGAAACCAAGGAGCCGGACTCGTTGAGCGACCTCGTGAGAGGGGTACCGAGTATGCCGTAGCAACCTTGGGGGAGGTGATCACTCTAGGAATGATACTTTGGTTGCGTTTTCGCCGGTTTATATAGGCCGATATACCTATGATGCAATCCAAAATATTCCGAGTAAAAGTATTGTTTCATCGTGCTGATTCATCGCTGCACGAGGTAGCAAAATAGCTGAATTTGTGTCAGTGTATTTCACTGGAAATCAATGCATTTGTTGATTGCATGTCACGGTACTTGAGGGCCGTTACAAGTATGTACTTTATCGTTTCGGGCATTCTGCGACGGTTTTCGTTTAAATAGTTGTTATAAATACAATAATTGGATGTGTCAGGTACACTTGGGCAGTGATTTTCAACCTTATTTAGATCGCGACCCCCTTTTTAGTATCAAAAAAAAACTCATACGCGACCCCCCTTAGACTGTTTTCTCTTCCACAACTATAACTGAACCATTTAATAAATACAGTTTTTGTAAAAACCACAGCGTAAACCACATTAATTTAAAGTGATTCTCACTTTCGAACTGTACGTAACTGTTTATATATTAGATTAAATTAGATTAAAATAAAGATTTGTAAAATCAATAGCAAAACACATAATAAATAAGTTTCTCTTCCGATGCTGTAAAAGTTTGCATATTATATAAATAAAGAGTTTGTAATATGTTCCATTTTTACATTTAGATAGCCTGCGACCCGCCGGTGTCTTCTTCGTGACCCCCCAGTGGGACGCGACCCACTGGTTGAAAAACACTGTCTTAGGGGATACCTATATGTAATTATGGTCATAACGACGGTCTACGTAACGACCAAATTTGGTTGCACATCAGAACACCGTTGACTACGTAACGACCAATATTGGCGGCTTGCTCCCGGAGCGCACAGTAATATTATTTTCTAATTCGAACGCATCCTTCAATCCATACCAAATATCTCATTATTACCTAGACGTAGAAGATACATAGACGGCCGCTAAAGTGATTTCGCGCGTCATTTCGCGGATATTTCTGGTAAAATTCCATTGTCAATTTCATAATATATTTTTTTCGAGAAATCATCAAAAATTTTATTGCTTTTATGAGTTAATATCTAATTATTTTTGTATGTAAATACGCAAAACGAAATATTGCCTTTGATAGAGAATCTAATAAAGATCACGATAGTATTTACCATTCCTAAATATTCATTTTTATTTATTTATTTTATTTTAAACATAACATGCGAAATTCATAAAATGGTCATACCAAGTAATGGTGCGAAGTAAACGACGACCCACATTCACATGACCATGCGCAGCGCTTGCCCAACTAGGCCGAGTATAGCCTGTATCTGGGTATACAATAGGGTTCTGTATTTTTCCGTAAGAATATTTTTCCGAGTTTCTTTCACCTTTTAGATTTTTCATATTTATTAATAATTATCTAATTGTTTTACAAAATGAGATTTTAATATTCTATATACGAAATTTCAATGGGATCATTGCACAGTTATTCTTTTTATGATTGCTATAGTAGTTCCATAGTTATAGTGGTATTTGATAGCATGATAGTATTTAGTACTTAGTAATTAGTTTTTCCATGATAATTTTAAATGACTATTATAGGTATGTGAGCGTCATATCAATATGTAATTGATTTATATATGTATATTATTTTAGTTTTTATTTTATTTATTTTGGTTTTATTATTATTTTCGTATAAATATATGTATGTGTATGTGTGCATATATAGATATATATATTATCTATAGATGTATATAAGTATCTATCCATATTTGTATATGCGTAAATATTTGTAGTTTTATATTTGTCAATTTAAAAATAAGTACCAACTATAGATTAAGTTGACAGTGCACACTTAATATCATCATTAAAAGTCTGCCTTAGAACAGGCCTAGGCCTAGTTAGGCGACTGTGTCAATCATAAAATAATGTCGCATCAATTTCTTGCTAACATCTTAATCAAATATGACATTAACTTTTTACTAGATGTGTTACTACTAAATAAATAAATAAATAAATAAAATAGTACTTTGTGTCGAGCGCGGCAAAATTGCGAGAAATTCCAAAAAATTGCCGCGGTCTGCCATGAAATTATGCCGCTACTCGAAGGGGTGTAATTCAGAAACGGCTCATAAAATGCTCATAAATGAGATCAGTCGTTGTAGTAAAAATTGTTTTACATAAATAGAGAAATTTATAAATTAAAATGTAATATTAAAAATATCTCATATAACTTTTAAATTATATATTCTATTCTATGCCACTTTACACTACAGTCCCTCTCCATACACTTGATCGTACAACTTGTGCTTTTGTTCAAGCAACATAACACAACGATTCAATTTGATGCAACGCGCTGACGTGAACCCGGGCCTTTGGCATGATTTCCACGCCATCTAAACCACTCCGCCTCGTCGATGACTTACTTTGATAAATTAATGTAATAAAATATCCAATTAGTCATACGAGAATCAACTATTTCTTCCACTCCTTTTTCTTTAATCGAAGGTAGTCGTTCGCTTAAGAAGCAATTGCTAAACAATGATTTCTCAGTGTACAACAAAGGAAGATTTCGCTATCGCTTTGTCTAAAGCAGGGATTCCCAAAGTTATTCTTGGCACCCTCACCTGCTGCCCAAAGAAAATGCCTATGCCACTGTCCTGCATAATATAAAATAATGATATAACTGTAAAAATGTAAAAAAATATCGGTTGTGTCACACCAAGATTGTCCCGGTAAGCAGACAACCCCCCGCCCCCTCCCCACGCCCAAACTCCTCGACCCCCCAGCCCCCCTCTCATATCACCCAACCCCTAACCTTCCTCCCCTAAACACAACCATCCTTCCCACAATATCAACTCCCCGCACCCCCTCCCCCTCAACTCCACCCCCTAAATCCCCCTTTGCATCCCAAGCACTAGGGTATCTAAATATCTATATAAATATCTAAATATCTATGTAAATAAACAATATCATACTTAATGTAACAGAAATATCTTAATTACCTAATAAACATTCGTAAGAAAATGCCATGAAAATTGTCAATATTATTTTATTTTAAAACATGATGAAAAATTATATATATTTATATAAATAAATACAAACGGAGCTGCCATGGAATTCACCGACCGGAGTCGGGCCCATCATAATACTATTTTTTTACACTTCTGGGGGGTGAGCAGTGGATTCCGGACTTACGAACCGGCTGTGGTAGGTTTAGGACAGCTGTCTTGCCACATGTGAGCGTTCACCTTGCCACCCATTCACTCCCCCTTCGAAGCCATAGAATTTGAGATGCGCAAATCGCAGTTTTAGATAATTTTTCTAAAAAAGAGTTGATTATTTTTCTGGAAAGGCCAAGATCTTTAAAGAGGTGAAATAGAGATTTAGCTGGCAGGCCACGAGCGCCAACTTCCACCGCGTGAAGGTGAACAGTGAAGCCGTTCCGGGTTACGGCATTTGCAAGATCATGGTATTTATTTAATTTGTACTCGTGGTCTTTTGGGATATTTGATTCCCATGGAACAGTTAATTCTACGATAAGAGCCACCTTCCGAGATAGAGAGTAAAGAGTTATATCTGGACGGAGGGCTGTGCATCCGAGACTTTCAGGGAATTTATACTGCTTTGAGACCGAATCAACCTCCAGAATCCAATCTGTAGCTTTCTCGATTATTGAGAGAGGTTTTGTAGTTAAATGTTTTTTGCCTTTAGAGCCATCCCGCACAAACTGTATTGGGGGTTTGAAGGATACTGTCAAACCCTTGTTGGCACGAGCCACTGAGAGACTAATTACCTCGCGAATAACAGCGAGAACTTTGTCATGGCGGTAAGTGTACCGTCCTTGATCTAAGGCCACCTTGCAGCCAGCTAGAATGTGTCTAGCTGTGCAAGGGGTGCCTGTAATAATAAGTATTAATATGTATTCATAATACACAAAATAAATTCACAAAAATTTAAATAAAATTACATTTAGAAATCATCAATTTATATTACTACATATGTATACTATTACGTTTTTATAATAAAGATTCAATTATTTAATAAGGTGTTCAATATTTGCATTTGTATAATTTAAGAGGTAGGCACTCAAACTATTTTTAAATTTATATAAAATTTTAATGTCTTTAATGTTTGGTGGTAGGCAATTATAAAATTTGGGGGCAAGATAAGAGAAACTGGACTGGCCAAAAGCGGATCTCCTGAGTGGTATATTGCAAAATTTGTTTGTTTCGATCTTCTTGTTACACGAGATTGCTGGCTTTTTCCTGTTCTCCTAACTCACTCTGGTTTTTTATTGATCACCCTCAGTATAGCCTTTTGCGCTTTGTAAAGGGTGGCCAGAAGCGGTTTTGCCGCACAGCCCAGAAATGTTCATATACTTGCTCTCCTATATCGTGTACTCTCCCAATTAACACCATCCTATCTCCACGAGCTTTTTGAACCGCTAAGTTCACACGGTCTCGTACTTCGGTCAGCCTCTGACAGTTTACTAAAAATTCCTCATAATAGCGATTTCTATTCCTATTCTTTCCGTGTCCATGGTGCAAGACTCTGGAACGATCTCCCAGCAAACATACGAAACTCGCCTTCTTTACCATCGTTTAAGACTCACCTTAAGGATTACTACCTTTCTAAGAAGTAACCAGTTCTTCCCTTTCTCTCCTCTTCCTCTCCCAATTTCCTCTCCTCGGGCATTATTAGATTTAAATTCTTCCAGTAGTCTGTATTTTATGCAGACGGTCTGTATATTAGGTAATAATCTATATTTTCAAAATGCGCGCATGTACCACTGTGTTTAGGTTAGTTGTAAGACATTGCCATGTGACAATAAACTCGCCTTTATGTATAACAATTAAGTGCAAATAAAGAGTTTATTATTATTACTAGCTGTTGCCCGCGGCTTCGCACGCGTTAAATTTGGGTTAAGATAGATCCCTTGTTCCCAGTCAAGTGGTAAGTTTTTGCGTGTAATATATAAAGGTATCTAACGTCCTTCTCTGTAGGTACTCCTGTCAATATGTACTTCATGATGATCAACTAAGTAATTGTGAAGATGTGACGATCGCGGTGCTTGCGCTACGCATGTTATCGAGACAAATGATGAATTTATTATGAGGTTCTAGCGCTTTCTCACGTCCGGGAACCGTCGCGCGCGACTTCTATTTTGATTTTTAGGGTTATTTACCCCTTCTCACCCCCTAAGTGGTAGATTTTAGAAAAATATGAAACATGCATTTGCTTATTTGTTTATTATCATTTAAACCCCTTTTCGCCACATTAGAGGGTTGAATTAAAAAAATACTAAATACGTATTTGCCTAAATGTTTATTAGAGTATACAATTTCCATCTAATATCGTTTCTCCATACAAACTTAAACACCCCTTTTTACGCCTTTAGGGGTGAAATTTCAAAAAAATACGAAACACATATTTGCTTAGATGGTTTTTAAAGTAATCCTACAAAGGTCATCTAATATCGTTTTTTCATACAAATTTTGAATCCCCGTTTCACCCCTTTAGGGGTTGAGATTTGAAAAAACACAAAAGACATATTTGCTTATTTGTTTATTCGAGTAATCTTACAAAGTTTCGAATTAAAAAGTATATCTATATCGTTTTCCATACAAATTTCGAAACCCCTTTTCACCCCTTAAGTTGTGGTATTTTGAAAAAATATGAAACACGTGTTTCCTTATTTATTTATTAGAGTGACCTTACAAAGTTTCGAAATAAAAAGTCCATCTAAAATCGTTTATCCATACAAACTTTAAAACCCCGTTTTACCCCTCTAAGGGCGAAATTTTGAAAAAACCATGAAAGACCCATATGTTTATTTGATTATGAGAGTAATATTACAAAGTTTTGATTTAAAAAGTCTATCTGTATCGTTTCCCCATACAAATTGTATAACCCCATTTCACCCGTTTAGGGGTTGAATTTTGAAAAACCACGAAAGACGTATTTTCTTACTTTTTTATTAGAGTAATCCTTCGAATTTTCAAAATAAAAAGCACATCTAATGTTGTTTATTCATACAAAGTATGGAACCCTGTTTCACCCCTTTAGGGGTAGAATTAAAAAAAAATAAACACCTATTTTATTATTTGTTTAATAGAGTAACCTTACAAAGTTTCGAATTAAAAAGACCATCAATAACGTTTCTTCATAATAATTTTATAACCCCTTTCCACCCCTTTAGGGGTTAAATTTTGGAAAAACCACGAAAAACGCATTTTGTTATTTTTTTATTAGAGTACTCCTACAGGAATTCGAAATTAAAAGCACCTCTAATATTGTTCATTCATACAAATTTTGAAACCCCGTTTCACCCCTTTAGGGGTTGAACTTTGAAAAAACATGAAATAACTATTTTCTTATTTGTTTATTAGAGTAATCTTACAAAGTTTCGAATTAAAAAGTACATCTATATCGTTTCTCCATAAAAAAATCAAAACCCCTTTTCACCCCTTTAGGGGCTGAATTTTGAAAAAATATGATACACGTGTTTCCTTATTTATTTATTAGAGTAATCGTACAAAGTTTCGAAATAAAAAGCACATCTAATATTGTTCATTCATACAAATTTTGAAACCCCCTTTCACCCCTTTAGGGGTTGAATTTTGAAAAAACATGAAACACCTGTTTTCTTATTTGTTTATTAGAGTAATCTTACAAAGTTTCGAATTAAAAAGTACATCTACATCGTTTCTTCATAAAAAAAAAATTAAACCCTTTTTCACCCCTTTAGGGGTTGAATTTAAAAAAAATATGAAACACTTGTTTCCTTATTTATTTATTAGAGTAATCTTACAAACTTGCGAAATAAAAAGTCCATCTAAAATAGTTTATCTATACAAACTTTAAACCTCCGTATTACCCCTTTAGGGGCGGAATTTTGAAAAACAATAAAACACCTATTTGATTATTTGTTTATAAGAGTAATCTTAAAAAGTTTCGAATTAAAAAGTACATCTATATCGATTTTCTATACAAATTTTGGAACCCCTTTTCACCCCTTTAGGGGTTGAATTTAAAAAAAAAATGATACACGTGTTTCCTTATTTATTTATTAGAGTAATCTTACAAAGTTTCGAAATAAAAAGCACATCTAATATTGTTCATTCATACAAATTTTGAAACCCCGTTTCACCCCTTTAGGGGTTGAATTTTGAAAAAACATGAAACACCTGTTTTCTTATTTGTTTATTAGAGTAATCTTACAAAGTTTCGAATTAAAAAGTACATCTAAAATCGTTTATCAATACAAACTTTAAACCCCCGTATTACCCATTTAGGGGCGGAATTTTGAAAAACCATAAAACACCTATTTGATTATTTGTTTCTAAGAGTAATCTTAAAAAGTTTAGAATTAAAAAGTACATCTATATCGATTTTCCATACAAATTTTGGAACCCCTTTTCACCCCTTTAGGGGTTGAATTTTGAAAACATATGATAAACGTATTACTTTATTTATTTATTAAAGTAATCTTACAAACTTTCGAAATAAAAAGTCCAACTAAAATCGTTTATCCAAACAAATTTTAAAATCCTGTTTCACCCCTTTAAGGGTAGAATTTTGAAATAACATGAAACACCTATTTCCTTATTTGTTTATTAGAGTACACTTTCAAAGTTTCGAATTAAAAAGTACATCTATATCGTTTCTTCATAAAAAAATGGAAACCCTTTTTCACCCCTTTAGGGGTTGAATTTTCAAAAAATATGAAACACGTGTTTCCCTATTTATTTATTAGAGTAATCTTACAAACTTTCGAAATAAAAAGTCCAACTAAAATCGTTTATCCAAACAAATTTTAAAATCCTGTTTCACCCCTTTAAGGGTAGAATTTTGAAAAAACATGAAACACCTATTTCCTTATTTGTTTATTAGAGTACACTTTCAAAGTTTCGAATTAAAAAGTACATCTATATCGTTTCTTCATAAAAAAATGGAAACCCTTTTTCACCCCTTTAGGGGTTGAATTTTCAAAAAATATGAAACACGTGTTTCCCTATTTATTTATTAGAGTAATCTTACAAACTTTCGAAATAAAAAGTCCATCTAAAATCGCTTATCCATTCAAACTTTAAACCCCCGTATTACCCCTCTATGGGCGGAATTTTGAAAAACCACAAAACACCTATTTGATTATTTGTTTAATTGATTGTAATAATATATTAATTAGTAGCTTAATTAAGTATTGATATTAATTGTAAAGCTAGTTCATATAAGTAAAATTTAAACAAACATTTGTAACGGACCTTAAGTCCACTACATACGATCAACAAATGCATCGATTTCCAGTGAAATCCACTGACACAATTCACCTATTATTTTGACTCGTGCAGCTATAAATCAGCACGATGAAACAATACTTTTACTCAGAATATTTCAAATTGCATCATTGCACGGCCTATATAAACCGGCCAAAAAGCAACCAAATTATCAGTCCCCGATTGATCACCTTCCCCCAAGGTTGCGACGGCATATCCGGTACCCCTCTACGAGGTCGCTCAACGGATCCGGCTCCTTGGTTTCCTTTCCTCATCTTCCCTGAGTCTCGAAGCATCAGTCTGTAATCCCACACACTCGAGCCATGCCCATAACAAGATACTAGGAGCACACATATAATCCTCTGGAGGACGTCCTCCAGAGGGAGCTAATGGGCCCATGATGAGGTGGCCACGATGACCCATGTGTTCAGGGTCGGTCACACTCACGGGTCAACACCCATCCGATGGCCTCCACGCATGGGGGACGAACCTGGGTAGGGCACTGGGTCAACCAGTCTCCCCTGGGAATCAAACCTCTGGCGCTCCTGGACGGTCTGCGCATCGAGCGGCGCAAGCCAATCGACTGTGCTCTCCGACTAACAGTCGGGGGAGTCTGGGAACTGTATTGTTTCCTATAGAGCGGGGGTGGTTGTCTACCTTACGGCGACTGCTCTTGAAATGACCATTGGCCATCCGATCCCGGTTCAGAGTCGGGCAAAGGACGCCTTGGTCCGCGATAGATTCGGTGCACACCGTTTCACCGCTTCGTAAGGGAGAGGACCGCGCAAGCGACCTCGAACTCGGAACCAATCGAGAGACCGGAGAAATCTGGTCACAATTGGAAGCAAGGGCGCGAGGGTCGGCCCGCCAGGTAACACTGGCTATCTCGCGGTAAGTGACGTAGCTGGACGTTGGATTTGTTCTGTCCAAAGTCTTCTACGTTCACTGCAGGGCGACAGAACGAGAAAATCGTTAAAACGTCCTGTGGTGACGGGCTCGCCCGTTGTAGTTGACACCGCAAGTTGTTAGTCAGAGTCTTCTACGCTCACTGCACGGTCGATAGAACGATGAATCGTTAAAACGTCCTGCGGTGACGGGTTCGTCAGAGTGCACAATCGATTGGCTTAAGCCGCACGGTGCGCAGACCGTTCAGGAGCGCCAGAAGGTTGATTCCCAGGGGAAACTAACCATAAGGCCAGAGTCCTACCCAATCTCGCACTTCATGCGTGGAGGCCGTCGGATAGGTGTTGACCCGTGAGTGTGACCAACCCTGAACAGAATGGGTCTTCGCGGCCAACTCAGCAAGGGCCCATTAACTCCCCACCAAATCAATCAATCAGTACTTCATAAAAAGTCATTATCAATGTTATTATAGACGACCAAATAAATTGCTATAAATTTCGCTGTCAATGCCATTAGCGCCACCTGCATTTCGCTGGCGTGAAAGGGTTGCCAAATCATACTATGGAGATGAGGAATCTATTACCATGTATATTTAATGATAGTACTGATTGTGTCTGATGTTTACGTGTTGCTCCAGTAGACGGCAGTACCGTTTCACTGGCCTTACTCCTAATAAGTATATAAAGTAACGGATAACCGATTGCAATACTTTTTACGACGAGCTTCGATGCGATTTATTTTCCGTTTTTTCACCGTGTCTATTGTTGTAGCCCTCTTAACAACTTGTGATAAGATAACGGATATGCCAGGGTTGTCACAAATAGATTTTTGATAGATAGCAACATTGATTATATAAGGTATTTGCGCTGACAGCATTGTCTGGCAAAAACAATAGCAAATTATTTGTGTATCTATAATAACATTGGTAACGAATAGCTTATTATAAATTACTGATATCCCAATATATACTAATACTAGCTAACCCGGTGAGCTTCGTACCGCTTAACAGCCAATGAATGTCGTGTTACAAATTATCTGAACTTAATTTATGATTTTATGAAAGTAATACAATGGATTCAGAATAAATATTAAGTTCACTACTTTATTAAGATAATAACACAAAAAGAAATATAAAAGTTTTAAAAATAAGCATATCAATCGCGTGTCAGCAAGACATGATTAAATGTAACTATTTACATATTGTGCAGCAATGGAATGCACTCGGTTTAATTCTCTTCATTGAAAAACCTTTTTGTTTTTTTATCAGGCGCAAGAACAAATAAAGCGGATGTTTTGCCGACACGTGAACATGCCACGTACCTACAACTGACCGTGAGAAAAACACGGATTTACATTTTGTATGGGATTTTTTTTTCTTTTATTTTATTATTTCGTCAATTTTCCAAATTTTGTTTTTAATAGTTATTCTGCTATTCGGGATGGAGACAAATATAACAAATCAAAAACTATGAAAATCGGTCTAGCCGTTCTCGAGTTATAAGTGTTAGAACAAACCTGACTTTGTTTTATATATTATATAGATTAATAGCCCGAAGTGTCCGTCTTTGTGTCCGTCTCTTTACCGCCCCGAGGGGCGTTTCGTTCTTTGCAGGATCCAGGGATTCCTCCCCCCCGTGGCTGCTCCGAGACCTGCCCACGGACCGTGCGCCTTCACCATCTCCGTTCTAGAGCGTCCTCTTCCCCGCTTACCGGATCCTAAATTTACGCTATTTGTTGATAAAAAAAATTCTTTTTGTGAATATGTCAAATTTTGTAATATTTTTGTAAATTTTTCTTTTTGTAAATACTTATTATTTTGAATAAATGGGTTCTCGTGGCGGTACGGGGGGGTGGTTTACCCTATTTCACCCCCGCGTTTTACCCTCCTGGTACGCGCAGGGTTGTCGTAGCACGACATCCCGGGCAGACAAGACGACCCTCGTCGTTATAACTGCCCGGGCGGTGGGCGGGGTTTGCTGCCCTCACCTCTCGCCTTGAAACTCTTAACTGTTTGTCAGAGTGCATAGTCGATTGGCTTACGTCGCACGGTGCGCAGACCGTCCAGGAGCGCCAGAAGGTTGATTCCTAAGGGAATCTGACCATAAGGCCAGAGTCCTACCCAGGCTCGCACTTCATGCGTGGAGGCCGTCGGATAGGTGTTGACCCGTGAGTGTGACCAACCCTGAACAGAATGGGTCTTCATGGCCAACTCAGCAAGAGCCCATTAACTCGCAAATTAGACAGTCGAAAATGTGCACAATCTTCTCGGGGAGGCTCCTTCTGTGTCCCATATATCGTCGTTATAGAGGTAAAACTGAACAAGTAGCATTTTACAAATTTGCGGGGAATTGAGTTTTAGTGAAATTTTCATATGATAATTCCTCTCTATGTCATACTTGTGGTTTTTATGTTTTGAGATAACCTTTGGTGTCTATAATAGGATGTAATTACACATTTTCATTTTTTGAGTCTAATTGTTATTTACCAAAATGTACTTAATCAATTTTCCCTCAAACAAGTTTTCTAGTAATTTGCACTTATAAAATGAAACACAAGTACTAATTTACCATGTTTAACACTAATTTCCATAACATTTAAGACTAAATTACTCATAATCCTTATCATAATTCGGTTCTGGACAGTTTTCCGAGGCGGACAGCAAGCCAAGATACCAACCTTTAACTTCTGTGGGTATCGACCAACTTAACAAGATCTGCTTTTTTTTCGATGATATGGGTAGTAAGTTTTTATATAAAGGTGTAAGTGTGGATGTATGATTAATGCTACGTCTACCTCGACTTTGTGCGTTTTTTTTTATTAAGATGAATGATCGTACCGATACTGAATGACATTTGGAGTAGATTTTTGATAGCGTAAACATTTAATTTTCAGCCATGACTCAATGCTACCCTCCTTATCTCAGGTCCGGTTTTTTATTTTAGTGGATGCTAAAGACTACAAGTCAAACAAGTCACGAAACTGCAACCTGCACTTTATAAGGACCTTTGTTTTTATTTTTGCCTCTGGAGGGGCGAGCCCACTTAAACATTTCAAGCCAATCATTCATAATGAATGCACTCCTGTGCTTTTTTGCTGTGTCTGTTGCTGAGTGTTTGGAGTCGTATTCCATGTACGAATGACCCGACTCAAGAAACTTCTGATCAATGGTTTTTAAGTGGGTGCTTGTTTGAACAGCATTATACAACGCAGCAGCAACTTGCTGGTTCGGATTTTGTCCGCCACAGGTATAAAAAAATAGAGATACAGATACCACTGTTGCAGGCAGTGTTTCTAGGTACTTGAGTAAAATTGACCCCGCTTCGCTACTTCCTCTTTTACGAATAAGTTCATCCCATGTATAACAGATTGCGTTGAAGCCGTCATTTTCATGTATCGTCAGATTGTACACGCATTTCTTCCTAGAATAATAAAATTGTGAGAAAGAAGAATGACGCAACTGAAGCACACTTTGCAGATCGAAAGTCGCCATCCGGAAAGTAACATCTTGTTCAGAGATAGCTTAGTCTTTTTTTTTGCCTCGTTGCATTCATTTTTGCAAATAATATACATCGAGTAGTCAAGTTCCATCTTTTTCTTGCTTTCTGCATCAGCTATATCGTATTTGCACATTGGTTCTTTTTTTTGTATAAAGAATGATAAATTGTACTCTTTACAGAAAATCTGCCGGTATGTCCATTCGCTTACTGGATTTTCATTATCAGGCAAGCTTAACTTCTACAAATCATACATTTTTAAGATGTATAAATTTGTATCTAAATATTTTCTTTTGCTGGTTGTTCTAATGTAGTGCGATTCAACACTTACGAAACTTTCTATGTGTTGTTTCGCCTTAGCGATTGCTTCTACTGTTGTTTTGTTTCTCGGTGAAGTTTTTCCTTGTTTATCCTGTCCTGCGTACAAACCGGTAACGCTTTTGCCTTCAATTGCAGTGTCCAAAGGTCCGTGAGAAATGCAGTCTTTAAAAAGTCGGTGCAAGTCTCGGTCCACAAACTCGGTGCAGTCCTAGTTTCCCTTCAAAGTAATATGATTTAGACACAGTTCTTGGCTTATTGCTTTGGGTGTTTCGACGCTTCGGAACAACCAGAGTCACGCTTTTGATCAAAAAATTTTTTGTCAGCCAAAGTCATTTAGACCCCAGTATGATTTACAAATTGATGCTCTGTCCTCATCACAGAAATTATAGGCGCACTTAAAACGACACCTTGAGCAATCTATTCGCTTTGGAGATTTAGCGGGACATTCTTTTTTTTATTTACGTATGGCATGCACTTGAAACGTAGTTCCTTGATCTTATTTATTTTCCAATTCCTTTGGTCACCTGTTCGCCATCTACTAAGTGGTCTTTTTTTAATTTGAACTTCCATAGTCAGTATCAGAATTGTCAAATGTTGTGCAAAAAAGAAGGATCTCTATCGGAATCACCCCTAGAAAAATCAGAACCGCTACTGCTGTCATCATAGCTAACTAATTTGATTGCAATTTTTCAGTGTTTTTCTTCATCACCTGCACATAATTTCTCTCGTCCTCCATAGAAACTTGATGTGAGCGTTGTGGACTTGCTTCAATATTATTTTCTGCGATAATTATGTCGCTATCTGTCGTAGGTGATGAAAGGGCCCACTCGACGAAATAGTTCTCTTCGACCAATTGTGGCACACGCGCAGACGAGGTGTCTGAGGTCACGCGTTGCTGTTACCGTCTCTTGAGGTTATTTTTGAGAGAATAATGTCGTTATCCATTGTCGCTATCGCAGACCTGACTGCTGGCTGACTGACGAAGTGCGCGAGTCATAGAGTTGCCAGAACCTACGCTCTGCGGAAAAAGTGATTAAGTGAACAATCAGTTTTTCCACAGACACAAACTTGTCGAAACTGCGCTTATTATATTTTTCCAGAGATTATCTATGAAAATAAAGCTCCTAGGCACTTGATCGTGTTTTCCTCGGATAGGAAATGATTTACTTGCACGGATTATTGCAAAAAGTCATTTTTACCAAAAAGTGCACTTGATCAGTTTTTCCTCTATAACGACGATATAATATACTAGCTGACCCGTGCCCACTTCGTTGGGCGGTAAACATTTTTACTTGTGATGAAATTATGAGTGTGGTTCGGTTAGTACTGAGTGCTATGATTTGTTTCCTGACTGCCAAAAGGAGGGTTATATTTTTACTGCATATGTATGAATGTATTTGCATGCCGATTTGGCTATATTACCAGTTTCTAACGAGTGAATGAAATGATTATGATTGAATAAATTATGTTTATTTTAATTGTTCAAAACTTCTCTGTATACTATATTACATGTAATGTTATTATTTGGCACCATTCTTTCAAGAGTTCCAAACCGATATACGGTCGCGGTTCCATACCTATGTCGTATTATCTCTTTAACCATTTATGCAGTAAAAGGAAAATTATAAACAGTAAATGGAAAAGTCTTTTGTTTTAAATACTTGAGACGATAAATTTACTTATTTTGATAAGAATTCATATTTGTTGATAATATGACCAATAAACATGACCTAACGATTTAAATTATTTTTTAATATGAAAAACTACTTTTTGTGACTTAAATATAAAAGTTAGACATATGCTATCGCAACTTTTTTGTATGCATTATCAAGCTCTACAACTTTTCTCTAAAACTCAATGATGTCATCGTTAAGGCAGCGTTCGTAAGAAACGTTTTCATTCGACCGTTTTTCTCCGACTTACTTTGCAAATCCGACTACTTACTACGAAAAAGTCTCTTTATTTTTCTCAATAATATATAGCGTATGACACTCATAAATAACGTGGCTTTCTATTGGTAAAAGAATTTTCAAAATCGGTTTAGTAGATCCAGAGATTACTTCCTACAACCTCACAAACTTTACCTCTTTATAATATTAGTAGATATATTAGATAATAAACTACGTTTAGTACATTCTAGTTGAAATCAATTCAGTAAGCTAGGCACCCCTGTTGTACGGATGACGTCACCGTATATTTAGACCAATCAGAGCACACGTGCTCAGCGGAGCATGAACCACATGACGGCGGAAACCGTCATACAATTTTACAGTCCATGCGACGCGAGGAGTATATCTACATCCTAATCGACTAGCTCGGCAGAACTCCTTCCGATAATAAAAGTAACCGAATATATAGTAAAGTATTGCAGTAATACCGTAGCATTGTCGATGTCTTAATCGGCACCGGCTTAGCAAGTTGCGTAACAGATTCCTTAGTTAAAGCCTCGGTTATTATAATAAAAGTCTTAGACTCCCAGCGCCAAGTCTAAGAGAGAAAAAATATAAAAAAATAATAGTTAATAGCTTAGTCACGAGTCCAGTAAATGACTTAAGATATTTAGATAATGCTGAATCCATATTCCAAGAGTATCAAAATTTTAAATATTATACATATACGGTGTTATTCAGAGTCCGGCTTAAACAGCGTGACTAACCTCTGATTAACAAATCACCAAACAAGCCTTGATTAACCCCACTCCTCCACAGGCTATGCAGAGTCATTCTTAAACAGATGTTTTGTAAATCACGGGATTAAGCTCCGCCCCCTGGCAACAACCGTCATTTTAAGGAATATTGTCTATGGTAGTGAAGGGAGCTGTCACTTTCGAGCATTATTTCGCGCCATTTGTGTGTTGTCTTTTCGTTCTTTCCGGTAAAACCAGTGGACGTGAGCATTTATCGCGGAGTTCGAAGCAACTTTTATTTTAGATCATGGCCAGTGACAGTGCAAAGCGCCAGAAATTTCAACGGCAGCAAAATTGGGACGACAATGAACGCGCCATTCTGTTCGACCTCGTTAAAAGTCACATGGACATCGTTGAAAACAAGCAAGCGGACACCAATATTACCAAGATGAAACTGTCTTCTTGGACTGATATACACAAGAAGTACGTATTTATAAGTATAAATGGCGCCCGGATAACTAATTATCCTGTATGTAGCCTTGATTGTTTCTTACTGAAGTTTGAGCCAAGATCGTTGTTTGAAGCTAGCTCCAGTTGTAACATCAATCGTTTCTATTAGCCATTTGACAAATTGTATCAATAGTTATGTTATGAATTACATTTCCGATGATAGTAATATATTTTGAACCTTTTTTTTCAGTTTTTGTTTACTGGTCGGCAAGGAGAATCGAGCGATTGGTAAATTGAGAGAGCAGTGGCATAGAATGAAGCAAGCGGCGAAGAACATTTCCATGTTTTTAAATGCGCAGAAACGCACTGGCGGCGGTTCGATGAAGTAAAGGTGACGTCGATGGAATGGGCGATTAAGGAGGCCCTTCCACATATATTTGTGGAAGATCACTTCAGTTTGGATAGTGACGGCCACTACGAATCCACCGGTCTAGCTATGAATCCACCGGTCAACACCGACCCCTTGGACGAGATTTCAATTCTCGACAATGTGGTCATCGCCTATTCACAGGCCCCTTCGCCTTCAACACCCCATATGCCCATCTCAGGGTGTAGCATAGATATTAATGCTCCCCTTATCATGAATCGTTCACCGTCGTCAGATGCGGACAATGTCATCGCAGCAGGCAGTCAGCAGCAATTTCCTTCTCCCCGCCGCATCGCTAACTTCACTTGCATAGGAGATAGCAGCCAGCAGGACCCCAACTTCGAGATATTGTCACACCTCATCGCCCGCAAACTGGTCTACTTTCAACCATGAATACAATGGGCGAACTCCGAGGAATCAGCAGCCACCAGGTCACATCTAATCGCGTTAAAGCTGCTGTTAGTATGAATTATAAATATTATATAATTTAGATGCTCAGTAGTCCAGATATAAAATATATATTTTGTTAAAAATAAATTGTTTATTTTTTGAGGAATGAATTTTTATTTTTTTGTTTACCATATACAACAATATCTGCCATGTGAATTTTACGCTCCCTGTATAGAGTGCAGCAATACTCGAGAAGCGACCAGAATACTCAGCGGCGAGAAGTATTCTCGCCGCTGAGGAAGGAGCCACGGGCTCCGAAACAATCGGCTAAGGTACTCACCTTTATCCTCTTACTAACTATAAATCTCATATATATATATATATATATATATATATATATATATATATATATATATATATATATATATATATATATATATATATATATATATATATATATATATATATATATATATATATATATATATATATATATATATATATATATATATATATATATATAATATATATATATATATATATATATATATATATATATATATATGTATATATATATATATATATATATATATATATATATATATATATATATATATATATATATATATATATATATATATATATATATATATATATATATATATATATATATATATGTATATATATAAACCTACATCTCTGTTCACAAGTCACAAGACAACCAACCAATCTCGTTTAAACGTATAGCATTCCCAAATCCACTCAAGGAACTCCTTCGTCGCTATGTAAGTGGCTTTTATTATTATTTTCTTTTAAAACATCCATTTAATCAATTCTATAAAGAATATAATATACAAAATATCAAATATATATTATTAGAAACAGAAAGGCAATCATCTCATTTCGTAGAATTTTATTACAGAACATTATTATTACCAAAAATTACAGAACATATAAGTACACTAATTAATTAGAAACATTTCAACCACATCAATAAGCAAGTAGGTACTTCGTCGCCATTAGTGCCTTGGTGTTAGAACCTTCACCCGTTACCCTGGGCAGGGACACATGTATATACCCCATGGGCGGAGGTCCCCGGGTGGAACTCAGCTACTGCGAAGCACGACTCTCTCCCGCGACTAGAACGCGTCCACCGAGAATTGCCCAGGTGAGCCTGGAAAACCTCCGGGCCCCCGAAGGCCGGGTTAATAGCTCAGTTTGTATCCATGAGCCAAAAGCGACCTGAAAAAAAAACAAACGTAAATATTACTGATAAAAATTGACGAATAAATTGTATATGTGGATTGTGGTCCATGAGCCAAAAGTGTTGTAATATTAAAATATTGATATTACAAAAGTGTGAAAATATTAAATTCCATCAGCAGGTCACACTGATACTTAAAAATTATTGGCTATATATAAAGCCATGGAAACATTTCCTGAAACATTCTCATTTCCATTTTGGGGTCTCGGATTCTCATCAACTTGCCGCTCGTCATCATCGTCACTATCGCTCCAATCATCAGCTCCTCGTCTCATAACTAATGCCAAATTGTGCAACACTGACATAGCGACGATCATGGTTTTCGCAGTCTCAAGGGAGACATTCAAGCCGATTAATAGGCAACGAAAACGTTGCTTCCACTGCCCAAAAAGCCTTTCAATCACATTCCTAGTGCTACAATGTGCCTCATTATATTGTTCCTGCGCTCTAGTTGCTGGATTAAGGACTGGTGTCAACATATAAGGCGCACTCGCATAACCGCTGTCTTCTATCAGACGCCCTTGAAATTCCCCATTTTCGAAGCGCCGTTTCATCACACATTCATTAAAAATGCGGGAATCATGAGCGCTTCCACGCCACCCAGCCACGATATTGGTGATGCGGCAGTCTGCATCGCACATAACCTGAAATTGAAATACATTGTTAGGCTCACTTTCGAATTGATAATTCCAGGAGTTTGTTTATGTATGGATAGGTACCTGAACATTCAAGGAATAATAATTCTTTCTGTTGATGTACATCTGGGCTAAATCTCCACCAGTTTTTTTAATCCGGATGTGCGTGCAGTCAATGGCGCTTATTATTTGGGGCATATTGGCAATTGCTTGAAAGCCTTGCATTGCCTTTACCTGCTCTGGCAAACTCGTTGGGAATCTAATCACTTGCGGCAATTTCAGCGCTAATGCCCTCGACACCTCTACATTTATACGGCTCATGGTGGATTGACTGAAACCATGCATTTGGGCAGTGTCATCTTGAACCTACAAAAGCATAAACGTTTTTAAATACGCAACATATAGCAAACAGCACAACATAGCAACCTAACCTTACCTTTTTACGTGCGTAACCACTGAGGGTGGCTAGCACTTTCAGCTCTACAGAAATGGGCTTTCCTCTCTGACAAGCTTTTTCAACCAGATCATCGCGCACCAGGTCTATGATTATTCTGACTTCTTCCTTAGTGAAGCGATAGCGACGACGAAATTCCTGCGCGTCGTACATCTTGAATGGATCCACTCTAGTTCGAAAATTTCATAAATTTCATCCATTTCAAGCTATGTACGATGAAAATCGTGAGAAATACCGAAAAAACCGCTAAAAACGAAAACAAATCGTGTACACATGAAACGTCAAACTGCTGAGCGTTCTTCTTCTTTTTTCTCGTTTAAGGTGTCCGAGAACTGTGATTTCGGCCAGTATTTAGTTCCAGTTTCGCCGACAGGCGCTGATTAGGCGCTGCGATCGATTTAGACAGACTCTACAAGGCCCATAAGCCGTGATTAAGGAATGTATGAACACAAATCACATGTTTAAGCCGTGATTAGCTTAATCACGGCTTGTTAAACGTTTCTGAATACAGTTTTTTGCAAATCAGGGCTGACTAACTTAGTCAACGTCTCTGAATAAGACCGATAATAGATACAATTTTAACAAAAAGAAAAACTAACACATTTTTTTATAAGTACAGCAGCCACGTCATCATGATACTTAGAACGGGCTATCATAATTGAATGCGTATACAAAATTTTGTGTCTGTGCTGTTAACCGTTGAGGAGTTCCCTCGTCGGGAGCCAACCTTGGGTGCAGCAGCAATGTCATGATAACACTTAGAACGGGGGCTATCATAACTGAATGGGTATACAAAATTTGGGGTCTGTGCTGTTGACCATTGAGGAGTTCCCTCATCGGGAGCCAACCCAGGGTGTAGAATCAGGTCCTTAGCGTAAGCATGAGCCAGTTCTCATATGGACTGAGCCCAATATATTATTACATTAGATCTTACCTCAAGACACATATGTAAACAACACTGCTCGTACTTGCCGAGCCAGAAAATTGTATGATAAATTATATAAAATAAAGATATTTCTATTCTATTCTATTCTATTCCTGCTTACCATAAAAATAAATGAATTATCATCGGAACTGAAAAAACATGCACATTTTCCATTTCATATAATAATATTTGAGGAGTTCCATCAATTCCTCATGGATCCCATCATCAGAACAGGATTTTGATACAAATGGGACCAATCTGTAAGTATATTCTTTCGAATAAAAAAAGAATTTTCCAAACTGGTTCATAAATGGCAGATTTCTGAGGAAACATCATAAAAATAAGGACAACCGAATTGATAACCTCCTTTTTTTTGAAGTCGGTTAGAAAGAAACTTACTGATAGTTGACGTAAATTACTGATAGTTGCCAAAGAGCGTAACATTTATTTTTATCAACGAAAGCTATTGTATATCGCTGGATTTCACAATTAATTTAAATTTGGTCGATTCTAGTATACGATTATCTAGGTTTTCAAATTATCACGTTCATAATTATGGTTATAGATATTAAGCTCTTTATCTAATCAGAAATTGTAATTACTAAATTATTATCTGATCATCAAGGATTTCGAACTGATTATAAAATACTTAAATTAATTTATAGTCACAACTATCACGATAGTAAATTTTCCCTAATCACTAAGGATGCTAGGCGCAATGACGCATCCACGTGTAGGAATGGCTACCTACTGGAGTAGAATAATTTGCATTGTATTGGATTGTATTTTATTTATGCGTTAAGGGCTCTCTAGATGGTCAAAATTGATTGTCAAGCAGGTGATTTTTTCATGCTTGACAAGCAATTTTGACTGTCTAGAACTAAAATTGCTAGGACAGTGCTTGTTAAAAATGTATATTTTTGCAATGCTTGAAAAGTACCTCTCCACCTTCACCATCTAGAGGTATGCTTGTCAAGCAAATCACATCCAGTGCTCTCCAATTTTCCGGTTTTCAGGCATTTCTACCGATATGGAGTCTGTCCCATCGAAATACCGAAATATAACGATTTCTGAGAATACAACGAATTTTATGGCTATATTAAAGTAAACATAATAAAAATAATAAGAAATACGAATGCCGTTACAGAAAGTGAAATATTGTATATATAATGATTTATGGAATTGTAGGGTGGGGTGCTTGCACGAAACAGGCCCTGGATCCATTAATAAAGACGCAAAAACTGCTGCTACGGATAATTTATAGGAAACCTAATGACTACCCGTCAGAGCGTCTTTTCAAAGAGTCTAAAGTTCTGGACGTCAAGCAATTGTTTATTAAATATGTGATAATATTTTTTCATAAACACAAAGATAGATATGATCAAAGTCAGCAAAACTTCAATACTCGGAGTTCACGGAAACAAAATTTTCTTATTCCTCGAGTGCAAACAACATTTGCACAACGACAAGCTTTTTTCATTGGTCCCAAACTATATAATGACATAGAGGAAAAATGGAAACACATAAAGAACAATCAAGAGTTTAAAGACAAAATTAATAAATGGTTATTTGAATTAGGGAGGTCTAAATCTGAAAACTTGGTTTGTAAAGCGTATGTATAACGGTTAATTTAAAAATAATATTGTATATTTATATACATTATTATGCATATATTAATAGTATCATATTTTTATTTATGTTATTTCAAGTTTTTTTAAATACTGCTTTTAAATTTGTATTTATATATTTTAATTAATTATAAATATGTTTATAACATATAGCATCTATTATTTATTAAAATCGTATTTACGTATATGTGTATTTGCCATATTGTATTACCTATGTTATTTATTTATTCTGATATATTATTCAATCTTAATTAAGCACATTCATTGAATATAAAAATAAAAAGGTTTTTTTTACTTTAATTAGGCTAATTGTTACGTAAGTTGTTTTACTTATTTCAATTATTTACTCTGACCCGCATAGATACGGGACATTTAAGTCCTAGTTAGGTGGGCACTGAGCATTAGCTGCATTTCGGTGTTCAATTTTTCCGAGTTACTTATAACATTGATAACAATGGGGCTAAATGTACAAACAAATAAATGAATAAAGTATTAAAAAAAAAAAAAAAAAAAATAATAATTTTTGTTACGGTTTTTTATTATGTAAGATAAAATGTGGTTTATGTATTCATCCATATAGATACATGTATATTTCCGGAATGTACTCAATCAGATATTTTATTCGATACTAAACACTATACATATATTTATTGACATTTGGACATTTAGGTAACTACTTATACGTGCGATACGTGCGATAGTAGGTATTGGTCCACGGCAGTCATGTCGTGAACACTTCCAAAAACTAGGGATATTGACCGTATATGCGATTTTTGCTCAAGAAGCTCTTTGCGAATTCTATTGCAATAAGAGCTCGGCCATATCCCACGAGGAAGTACATCGGCATGACACCAGGAATAAAACCCTGTATCTCCAACCGTTCGTAGCACGTACTGCCAAGTTCCAGGCGACTAGTCGATACTTAGGCCTCAAACTTTTCAATAAATTGCCCGAAAGATTAAAAGAAATTAAAAACATCGATATTTTCAAGAGATCCATCCGAGTCTATCTGCTTAAAATCAACATGTATGCCCATAACGACTTCTTAAAATATTTTGAAAATACATAGCATCGTATCTACCCATTTAATCTAATACATATTATTTACCGTTAATTGTTTTGTTGTAAACTGTTATCATATAGTCTATGTTTTCGTAAATTGGTAAGTTTAAAACTATATATTGTATATCATCTCTTGTCTAAATTGAGTAACTAATTTAAGATTAATTACTGTCATTCCTACACAATTGTATGGTTGTATTGGAAATAAATACCTTTTACTTTTACTTTTTACTTTTACTTACTAGATATTTGGTCAGTTAAGGTACCCTATGACACTCGGAATGACATAGCGATTCTAACAAAACTACACGCTTTTAAATCGGTTAAAGGGTTTATAAGTTATGGTGTAATATCCGTAAACATACATAGATGAACCCTGAACACATTACACTCCTTTTTTATTGGGGAGTCGTGTAAAAAACTCTATACAATAAATACACTAAAATTTCTGGCCTATCTATTAGATTTTATTTAAATAATATCGCGTCATTCCATCCCCGTAACGTATAGGGGTCTATGCGTTGATAGGCTGTTCCAGGAGAGGCATTTAAACTACCTTCTCCCTATCCTATTCTTGAAGTTGTTTCTACCTGCCAGCAGGTAGCACTAGCAGTGTTTACTTTCTTGAAATATAGATAGATATCTAACTTAGAAAATATATGGTGCTTACATCTATTGGCTCTAATATCAATACAAATAAATATCAACAAACTATCGCTACTATATTAAGATTTTAAAATAGATCTAATTAACGAGACTTCCTGATATAATACTGCAAAATTTGCCATTTTTGGTAAAAGTTAAAAATGATATGTTTTGCATATCTCCTACATATTGCGAAATTAAAATTGCAATAATATTTAATAACAATTTGAACATCGCCGAAAACATTCCTTTATAAAATAATTATCAAAAACATTTAAAATATATATTTTGTAGAATAAATCGCTTTTTACTGGTAATAAAAACCATTATTCATCAAATATTCAAAATAAACACATTTTAATATTTTGGACAAACAAGATATAGGTACATGTCATATTATGATCGATTGTTTAATTTAAACAAACGAGGTTTTAAAAACCAGTCGAGCATCATTTCACTCCACTGGTTACTTTATAACGATATTTTATTATCCCTGCAACAGGTGTACTCGAATCAGATGATAATGTGAGAAACACCAAATTAGTCATTTCAACAAATACCCGATATATATAAAATTAAAGTCAAAGAATCAATAGCCCTCAAGTAATGCAACGAATAATCAGTAAAACTAATAATAAAAATAACCAATTTATGACAAATTAAAAGATAAATGCCTAATAATCTCTTATGTATGTAGAATGACATTAATTATAATGAATAATCATTATAAAATTATCAACTTATTACTACGAGGATTACTTAGTATGTAACAAAAGAATAATAGAATTATCTTAATCTTAGAGATATGATATTATTTTTCATAGTATGTCTGTACCTATATTAAAGATTTAGTAATATTTTTTGATGTCGTCTACCTTTAAACCCCTTGAGCGGCAAACGGGACAATTGTCCCACAATTGAAATTACCGTAGAGCGGCAAAGGGGACACCCGTCCCAGCCGAGATCGGCGCCGATGTTTTCCAATTATTTACCCTTGATACCTCACATAAATCATACGGCCTGTGGTATGTGCGAAAAGAGAGAAGATTCTCTGTCGTTAACTAGTTGGTTCATTATTTTTCATACAGTCGCCATTTTTATCACTATGATTGAACCAAACCTAAACCAAAAAGTAAAACGAAGTCATAGGTTGAATGAAGCATATTATAATTATTATAAAAGTATTCACAATTTCTTGTATAGGGTGATTTATTTCCAGAAAAAAACATGGAAATATTGGACAAGGCAGTTTTTTTCTGAACCACAACTTTGACAGATAATTCTGAATAATGCTTATTGCTTTACAACGACGTTACACGTATCTAATAGCAAATTTCAACAGGAACATAAATCAGGTCTTCTTTATACGATCCGTATAGTAGTTTCGGAGTAATCGTCGTTTTCCTGAAACGCTATATTTTTGTTGTGATGTAATCTTCTTCTTCGCGTTCTCTAAGAGAAACTACAATTCAAACGTCAGCACTCGAGGTATTAAATAGCAGGCGTTTTGAGTCAGTGTTTAAATCTATATTGGAACATTTTTGGTTCTAAATCTCGTATTGTCTTTGGAAGTTTACTAACCGCCCTACCTTTGGGTTAATATTCAAAAAGAAGGTAAATCCTTGTTTTTTTTAATTAGGTTTCTCAACAGCAATACTTGTTTAAAATATACCAGACAAAATATGTAGCGGCTTATACAGTGTGGCCTCCAATAAAGTGCACAAAAAAATGGAGTAAAACTAGACCTCATTTTATCGAGTGAAATAACCATTAGAAAATCAGAAGATTCCCGTAATTTTATTAATAAAAAAAAACCTTTGCCAAGATCTGTATGTGTAAAAACGTTGATAACTTTTGAATCACTATATGTACGTCCTTGAAATAAAATTAATTATGATATTTAGTAATTGGTCTTTCACAGTAAGTCTAGAGCCGTTAAAATATTAGGCTGGTTTCATTTAATAAAAAAAAGATTTTAAGAGTTTCAACTTTTCTTACGTGCTTTTTTCAAGAAAGGTCGATTTACGTAAAATAATGGCTTTATAACCTAAGCTTTTCAGTAGGTACTATTTATAATTTCCCACTTTATTAGCTATCTGGAACAGGATTCTATCTCAAACACAACTCAGCTATGAAAGGTTAAACACCACCAGAACCTGACCCATACCCCGTTTTGAGTTAATAAATAAACTATTATGGCAACGCTAGCGTACACTCATCTGTACCTTTGTAGTTTTAGCATACACTAAACAACTGACAATAGGCTTGATAGCGTTTCTTCGTGAAGTAAAATCTGAAATTAGTTCGTATGAACGAGACAGGACAATTCGCTAAAGCGGAATGTGAACTGAACGGATGAAACTTTTTCGCATTAAAACTACCCAGCCATAAAGCATCTGAATCTAACACCGCATGAAATGTGTTCAAATTTATTCGAGCAAGTATAAGTTCGATAGGTAGTTTTTTTCGACGATCGTTCGTTTTATATTCCGTTCTAACGAATTTCTTAAACTCTTTCGCTTGAACTAATTTCAGTTTTAGTTCACAAAGAAACGCAATTGGGCCCATTACCACGATAAATATCGTGCGTGTAGCATTCGCCTGACGTGTCTTGTCAGGTAAGAGTCGCTTATTCTGATCTCCGTCTGTCAACAAGAGAGAGTGGACGTATCCAATATAGTATAATATTAACAATTCAAATTTCTAAGCATTATTGATTAACGAATATTTGTCATTAGTAAGGATAATAGATACTTAATAATAATGTAATATGTAAATATTAAAATCTACTGTCACACGCTTACGTCATATTATGACTAAATTATGCATGTTCACCGCAACACAGGTAATAGGGACGTCAATTGTTCGCCTTAAAATAATCGATTTTTAGTAATCGAGTAACATTGATAGCCTGGGCTTCGATTTTTACAGGACTGCCCCAAAAAGAAGTGTATTATTTACAGGGTTCATGTATGTATGAATGCTGTCATTTTCTTTATACCACCGTTATTTCTAAATGTTTAAACCGATTTAGAAGTGTGTGGCATTGTTAGAATCGTTACGTCGTCCTAGGTATCATGCGGTAAATGTCAAATAAATTATTGTCTGAATATGCGGTACGCAGTTTATATAGAGTCTCATCAAGAAGTTCTTGTAAGCCGCTATTTGTAAAATCAGGAATAATGACTTTATTTTCTTCTTACATACATCTACCAAAATATTATGTACGCTCGTAGACACATAACAGAAGCTCCGGTGAATAGTGATTTTCATCGTCACGATACGAGGAATAAATCCAAACTCCACATAAACCGACAGCGACTTAGCAAAGTGCGATACAGTTTTATTCACCAAAATTTGACCTTCTATAATAAGATTCCAGAGCAAATTAAAAGCCTTGGAGAGGACTAATTTAAAAAGATAATTATACATAATTTGGTAAGAAACCCAATTTATGGTATAAGGGAGTTTGAAAATTCTTGGTTTATTTTCCATGTTGATGATTAATGAAATGCGTAAAGTTTAAAACATAATGGTATTATGATAGGTGACATTCTAATTTTCATATAATTTATTATACATCTATTCATTTTTAAAAAAAATACGAAGGCATATTGCTGAATTGACAATAAAATATATACTTTTTGATTATTCTACATAGAATTTGCATTTCTATTTTAATATATTATTCTCCCTGACTCTTAAATCACATTAGTATATTTTGATTATTTGTATGTACGTAATATTGAATATAATATTACATCCATGACAACCATCACGATAGTTATGTTTTTAAAAAAAAAAAAATTACATTTAATTTTGTGACGCATCCAAGTTTAGGAATGCCTATCTACTGGAGTAGTTGATTGTATTGTATTGTATTGTATTGTATCAATAAATTAAGTCAAAAAATTTAAGCTCTGATTGAACAGATTCCGACTATATATAAAATATGTATTTTTATCATTTTTCCAATCCATTCTCCTGACAAGGTGGAATTTTTGTGAATATGTTCAATATACCGAACGATAGTAGAGTACGCAAGGATTAAAAAAATCGGTTGTCTGTAAAGTCGGTTTACTGACGATAGTTGAACGTGACAACGTCATAAGAAAATACTGATGGAATGGTTGCATTTTTCAAAAGAAAATTTTAATTTTATTTGTTTGATAGATATTTTGTATGGATATAGAGAAGGAGGTAACTGGAAATCACAATTGAATTGATCAAGTTACATTTATTTGTATGCATAAATACAATTATGTCAATGGCAATGTTGCCAAGCAAACTGAGCACTTCAAGCCTTAAATGGAACGCCTCAGAGCGAGGTAACGCCGCATGAGTCATGTTTTTTCGTACGTGCAGCCGGCTCCATCGAATTATAAGACGTTGTCACGTCAAAAAAGGGTTTTGAAGCGGGATCTATCAGGACAAAGCAGACATTCAGTTCTTTTTGATCCGCCCCATACAAATCAGAATATATTTTGTTCTGCTCAAAGTATAAAGTTTAGGTACAAACAAGAAGGCCAGCTATTGTTAAGGTTAAAAATCGCAATAATGAAAACAGTGAAAAACAAAGTTGGTTCCTAACTCCCTAAAAGTACAGTTTTGACCCACCGTGCGACGCCACACTCACATGAAACCCCGCTAAAGGTAATTAGACAGCGTATGACGTCACAGGCCTTGGACAAGGCCCGTTAACTGATTCACAGAATGCGCAATCATCTTTAAAGACTGGTTGTTTATACAGATATTACGTGTACACGGGGCCGTAACGGAGTTCCTGTAAATTTAATTTTGGTTTAATGAAGAATTCAGATTGTTAAAAGGAAGTTAAGTAGAAATAACAACGAACATACTTGTGTTTTAATTGCCCAATAAACTATATTATGTAAGTATACCTATATTTTAAGACAAAATAACATTACGAATAGGTTTAATAGAAAATCTAAAAATGGACGATTTTCCGTCGTTGCTAAACTATGAAATTCGTATTGCTGAAACCATGAGCTTTCAAACCATACAATTTCTAGGGTCTCAAACTTTGGTCAACATTTGATAATTTGCTTAAAATTCATTGTCATAATACTGACTACCACTCCGATATTTTCTGTGTCCATGGAGAAAGACTCTGAAACGATCTCCCTGCAAATATATACGAAACTAACCTTCGTTAGAATCATTCAAAAATTACCTCAAAACGTACTACTTTTTTAAGAAGTTCTGTTTGAGGTACAGTTCTTCCCTTTACCTCTCTTTCCTCTCAATTTTCTCTCCTCGGGCATTCTTAATTTTAAATATAGTAGTTTCTATTTTATGTAAAAAAACTTATTTGTTAAAAAATGTTTATTTCCACAACGCGTGCATGTACATACGTGTCGCACTCAAATTCAAAATTCTTTTTTAAATCTATAAAGCTACTCATATTAAGTGGCAAAGCCATCCTAACTAGGCCTCACCTGTACTAAGGTAGGCTTAATGTAAAATAATGTAGAGTGGTTTACGTAACTTACGGTATTTTTTCTTTATATACATAGCATGTAATAAATAAATGCAATATATTAAGTTTACGAAGATAGATACGTATTCATATAATAGTACTGACGTATTAATATGAAATTCAAGTATATGCATAGATATACACATACATTATTATTTTATTTTTATTTTTATTCCTATTTTATTTATTTTTTTTACTGAGTAGGTATCTATCTATATATTTAGTATTATTATGATTTCGATTTTTATTTATTTACTCGATAATTTTATGATTATAATTTCAAACAGTTTTTGATGATATTTTAAATAATTTTTTTTGCATGTTTATGGCAAAGACATAATTTAGAATTCTTGTTTTTTTTTTGTGTGCACATGTAAATTATTTCCTGGTACACCTGCCTTAGTACAGGCCTAGGCCTAGTTAGGCGGTGTTGACGTAGTGACCAAGATGCTGCAGTGTGCTCTGCTTTTCGCTACTGGTCCAAACACATTTTTTTTTTGTAATGATGCAGGAAATAATATTTTATGCTTTACCTTTAATAAATAATAAAAAAATAAATAAAATACATGAAGTATATACTTTATAAATAAATATTTAACAATGCTATATAGATTTCAAAAATCTTTCTCAATTTTAGGATATATATATTACTAGTGTCTCCGTTTCTGCTCGACCCATAGTCAAAAGAGACTTAGTTAGGTTTTTCTTTACTCCGTTAATAGTAATAGATTTCAGTCCTGCAGAAAAACTCTAGTTATTTAGTTGAACAGTCGAGGAGCAATGTGAGGAAAGTGTTTTTGTGCAAACCTTGTTCTCTTTTTTGGGATTAAGTGCTGTATGTTTGTTGTTACTCGTGTTACTTTGTGGTGTGTTGAGTAGAGATGATAATCCTCATGGTCATAATAGTAGAGTAGGATTACTTTAGCGTATATCTGACGAACGTCTAGGAATTTAGATTCCTTTTATAAGCTCTCAGAAAAATAACGGAAGGGCTATTTGTACTCTTAATAGCGACTTTTGGGCCTTAATTAGAGGATCAAGTGCTTGCAACGAAGCTCCACCCCAATCTATGAATCCGTACGCTAGCAAGTTACGGGTCAACGCGAAATTTATAGTGCTTAGTAAATCTTTAGATACGGCATTTCCTATTAACTTGAAGGTATGTACAAGTTTCTCACTTTTGTTGCGGTGCACCTGATATGTTCTTCCCACTTTACTGCACTGTTCTTAGGTTAGTTGTATGATCAGGCGCGGATCTATAGGGGGGGGGGGGGGGCAGAGCAGGGGCGCCCGCCCCCCCCCCCCCCCCCAACGAGGTTTAATAAAAAAAATGTTGACAAAAAACGGCAAGATTCCTGAATGATGATTACCTACAACCTATAGATTTTATTGTCTACCTACACTGACGATTATACGTCTACACTGATGACTAAACGACTACACTGATACTTTTACACTAACATAAGAGTCTCCTAGGAGTTCGTGCGGCAGGAGTTCTGGGAGAATGCAAGATCTGGAAAAAAGTTTAAGAAGGGGAAAGAGAAATAATCCCGCTTATTCGGAATCAAAAACTATTCTAGATGTTCTAGATCTGGCCAACGAATTCATCTACCCTAGCATACATCGCCTCATCCTTATCATGGCCTCCTTGCCCGTAAGTGTGGCGACTGCCGAAAGAAGTTTTTCAACTCTGAGGCGACTAAAAACCTGGCTACGATCCACGATGGTAGAGGATAGGTTAACAGGGTTGGCACTCCTGCATATTCATTTTGAAATTCCAGTAGACAAAGAGAAGATAATTGAAAGATTTTCAAAGAAAATACACCGGAAACTGCAATTTGTAATTTAATTCTGTGTTATGCACTATTATGTATCATTTGTTCGTTGTTCATTTAGAAGTAAAATAAATACGTACGAGTGTATTCATTATTTCTTTTCCCTTTTTATAATCCTAAGCTACTTAATTACCTATCTCTATTCAGCATATTGGATGCCCTAAATTCACACTATAATTTATTTTAAATATCTATAGACAGAAACCCATCTCCACTGTCCGCCCGCCCCGCCAAACACAAGACGTAGATCTGCGCCTGTGTATGATAATGGTAATAGCCATGTGGAAATAAGCTCGCCTTTGTATATATTTTTTTAAAGTACAAATTAAGCGTTTGTTATTTTTTATTTTTTATTTATTTATTGATTTCGTTATTTAAGAATTAATTACTATAAAACATTGATTTGCTTACAAAAATAACAGGAACCGAATTGCAAAACCTCAACTTTTTGCTTATTTGATAATGGCACCCAACTGGGACTAGCCCGTTCTAGGGTGGACAGGAAAACTAGTTTCTAGACTGTCGATTTAGATGTCTGGTTGCTGTAGGTTGCCTCTCATGCAATTTCGACGTTAAAAGCTACTCGATTGTAGATTCGATTGTGGCTACGTTACTATAATGGGGCGTAGCATACGGTCGTATTTTGCCTTCCAATTTAGTACTCTAGCGACCGTCCGCCAAAGAAGTGTATCCGTAGTTCCGGATCCCCCCGGAAGTGAGTCGTTCAACCGTGAGGGACCCGTTCACTCGATCGGAACGAACGAGACATCGAACCGAAAGAAAGATTCGAAAAAAGTTTTTTTGTGTTTTCAAACGTTTTATTTAAAAACAAACAATCGAACAGTGATGATAAAAGTAAGAAAATTCCAGTGATATTTTGAGGATACATACTATTTAAATAGGTAAGCATAACTGGAATAAAATTTCTAATATACGCTCCGCATTTAATAACATATAAAACAAATCATTTCTGATACAGTCCATTTGACGTAGGGGGTGGGGGGGGGGAGGGAGAATATTTTAACGTTGATTTTATGAAATTTCGGTCATTTTGTCACTAATTCTCGTTATTCATATTCTTTTGCGCTAAAAATCAATAAAACTATTAAAAACGCAGCTAGAGAAATCGTTTTCAGTGTCTCAAAATGTGCTTCTGGGTATATTTTAAGATGTTTTGCCTGACATTTTGTATAGTTTAACCAAAGATTCTTGGTACCTAACCGTCTCAATCGTAGTCAAAATTAACGATTATTTAAGGAGTCACAATGAAAGTTTTTTTTAACACGCTTTTATTAGGTCGGCCTGTATGTAACTAACTATGTAATGGAATCTAAGGTAACTAATTCAACCATCTTCCAAGGATTGTAGCGTCATGAAAATTGGCAGTTGTATGTAGTTCTGATGACAATACAATAATATGGTACTGTCGAACTGATCTGATGATGGAGTCGGAAGATATGAACTGGAACTTCATGATGGAACATCGTATCATAGCTGTGTTTGGACTTGTTAGAAAAGTCTTGGAATGAACTTTGACCACGATTAGGTTTCAAGGTCTGATGATGAAGCTGGAAGATAGGCACTGGCATTCCATGATGGAATATCATATCATAGCCGTGTTTGCACTTGTGAGAAAGGTCATGTAATGGACTTTGAACACGATCAGGTTTCAAGGTTATAACAAACCTATTATATATTGACTTGTAAATATTGAGTGTAAAAAGTGTAAATATTGACATAGGTGCCTGTATAAAATGTATATAGACCTGTACATGGAGAGTGTAAATAGAATATTTTTTTTGGCTTTTACGTGCATTTATAAAAGCGTGTTTTTAGCGTTTTTTTTTAAAACTATTAATTTATTTCATTCAAGCCCACAATCATTCAAATGTTGATGTTACGTGATAGAATCAGAAAGAAGCAGAAACACTAGTCTAAGTACAATACGCCTCTTGGGAGACGGCACTGAAACATATCCCTAGACTATTAAGTCTTACTATTCTGACATTACTGTGTTGCGATATAAATATTTTTTTCAAAATGTAGGATCTACTTTTTCTGGCCAGACTGAATCTTTCTGGCCGTATCGATAGAATAAAAAAACGTAAAACATACATAGATGAACCCTGAACATATTACACTCATTATTTGTTAGGCAGTCGTTTTTAAAAAAAAACCATTTACTGAACTATCTTCTAATGTTTAATTGCAAGCCTTCGTCTATAGTATATTCGCCATAGTAAATCACTAGGAGCGTAAATCACAGCGGGCGATCCCGTCACCCCAGGGAGTTAAAACGGCGTCAATCGTTTTGACACCCATAGAGTGAATGTAAAAGACTTAGCGGCCGAAAGACAATCCCCTGTCCAACTATACCGATAACCCGTAAGAGCCCAACGCCATTGCGAGGCATTGAAAAGAGGGGAAGTGTCAGGTGATCTCATAATCATGGCGTTAGGTTTTTCGCACGACTGTCCAAAAAGAGGACTGTTATGTATTTAGGATTCATGTATGTTTTCCGTTTCTTTATTCCAACAAAGCTTCTAAACGCTTGAAGCGATTTAAAAGTGTGTGCTATTGTTAGAATATATATTATATATCTATCTATTATTCTTAATTATTTTTTATTAAATTTGAACTATAAATGTATTTATTTATTGCATAGCTATATATTTTATAAATTTTATTTATTTATTTTATTTTTTATTTTATTTGTTACAACTTGGTATAGAGTTAACAGTAAGATCGTACAGATATGATTTGTAATTATTTATATAAGTAATAAGAAAATGAATACATCCCATACGATCATTCTAGACGAATGCCCAACTAGACCGAACAGCCTGTATCTGGGCATACGAAATATATAGCCTTTGTTTTTGGAGTAGTAGTGACGTTTGAGTAGTACTGACTAATAGACTACTTTCAATACTAACACTAAGATAATGAATAAAGAAATAAAATATAAGAAAATAACTGAAAAAAAGAAAATTAAGAAATAAAATGGCATAAAATAGTAAACATATTAATACAAATATATATAATAAAGGGTTAGTAACATACATATATACACATATATACATACAAACATATATACATACATATATATACATACATATACACACACACACATATTTTAAATTATTGTATGAAGCAATTCATTTTCAGTCTTTGTACGCCCTACTTCGTAAAGGAGCCATTTTGGAGGATATTTGCCAATTGGTATATTTATGTGTATATACAGGTGGTGGGTCCTAATAATTTATTGTAAAAAAAAAAAAATTCTTAAACTTGCATAAAAATAAGCCCATCTAGAGATGGGCCATATTATCGCCTAGTTAGATGTGCTATTGGCAGGAAAGGTCATGTTATGATGTGTTAAACCTCCCTATATTAATTATTAAATAATTTATATAATTATTATAAGAAGCAACCGTTACATGATCAATGAACTGTATACCTAATCATAAGTATCTCAATAAAAGCAAGCCAGGAAGCCATACCGCTACTCCAGTGACCAGCTCTATAGGGATTTTATGGTGTTGGATGCAAGACAGCTATACGTACGGCAGGTCTTGATATGCTACAGGAAGTAACTCCAACGGGACAACAGCAAGCCGACCAGTAACGCCCATAGACACGACACAAGACATAAAGACAGACATGTACAACCAAAAATGAGAACGACCTTTGGACAAAGACACTATATTTACCTAGCGAAAAAACTCCATAACATATTTACCACGCAATTAGGCCAAGCTACAATCATTCAAAATGACGCTCACTACAAAAGACTGGTAACATTATGGTTGTTACCTTAGAGTATTAATACTCTAAGGTTGTTACACTCGACGAGGGAGCACTGTGAGTCGTTAGTAACTAACGTTATTAAATAGGTGCACAGATGATTTATATTACTTATTATTGTTATTATTATCACATTAGCCTCATAACTGTATTCATATATCTCCCATAATATTATATCTCATTTAATTTAATAAATACTTTTTTGTTTAATATATATACCTATATACTATGATAGTTATACAATATACACTTGTAGGAATTCCTAAGATTAAATAAATTACCTATACACCCGGCAGATGAACGCAGTACTAAATATCCCCTCAATACAGGCTCTGCCTAGTGAGGTGATAAAATCCCGCCGAAGCCGCACCTTTAGTAAATTTCCAGGGTTCACATTTTGTATGTACGACTAAATCATGTAAAATATACTATAGAAAATTTAATCATGTAATACTAGGGATAAATAAAATAAATAAATAAATAAACATATCATCCTTAGTGTGATAGGATACAAGTGTCAAATAAATAATTATAGATATGTCAAAATATCAATAAATTAGGCTAAATATATCGTGTTTAGTGTCAAATGAAAAGTCTGATGGAGTACACTTCGGAAATATATATGTATCGACATGGATAAATAAAGAAACCGCAAATATTTCCTATAAAAAACTAAATCACTTGAGCACCTCTAGGGCAATCAGGGACGCGCGATCGTTTCAAGAGATGTATCTGCCGCAGGGCATCTGACGAAATTTTTTCCTTTACAAAGCGTGGTTTTTTACACAGCGCGAGCATTTTTTTAAATAATTTTAAATACAACAGTTATTTATTTGTAAAGGCAGTCGTGTTTTTATTATTTTTCTTGTTTTCTGTCCCTATACAACATTTAACCAGTTCAATACAAGTTCCTCTGTCATCCATCTCTAAAGCTAGTTACTTAGTTTATCTGGGCTATTTCCTGAACTTGGCCTCTTGATTGGGCCGTGCGTGGCTCATGTTTCTATTTATGTTACTCCAGCCAACCCAGGCGGTCCTGGAAGGTTAGCAGCCTGTTTGGGTTGTTACAGGCCTCCGGGACAGATGCTGGAGATTGTAGTATTCTTGCCCGTTGCTCTGCCACGCTCCTGCATTCCATGAGCACATGCTGTGGCGTTTCTTCTTCCTCCATGCATCCTCTGCATAGAGGGCTGTCTGTCACAACTATGGTAAACAGGTGTTTGTTTAGGGGACAGTGGCCTGTCATAGTACCTATGACTTTACGGATTTTGTGCCTTTTTAATCTGGTGAGGTTGCGGGCAAGTTTTTTAGGCGCTTCCGGAACCGCGTTCTTTGTTTGCCTGCATCCAGCGTTTTTTCCATTCTTTAAGGTGGGTTTCATCGGTGTTCCTGCGTAGCCATGTTTTTATTTGGGCCTGAGGGGTATGGGCATCAAGGGTTCCGGTCCATATACTATTTCCTTTGATCCCCTTTTGGCCAGTTCGTCTGCCGCGTCGTTGCCCAGTGAGTCACTGTGCCCTTTAATCCATTGCAGGGTCACTCTATTTGACCTTGCAATGGATTGAAGCGCATTGTAGCATCTCTAAACCTAACGACATGGCCTAAACCCCGAAAATAACGCGAATGTTTATATTTTTAATATTTTGTGTAAAAAATCGGCTTATATTCGGGCAAGTAAGGTAATTAAAATATTTCAGCATTCTTGTGGCTCAATTTTCCGAGACCACTTATACAGTTTTTACATATTCAAATGTCGTCTAGTAGAGAGTTGAATAATTTAGGTGAGATTTAATCAAACTGACGCTGTGCAAATTGAGCATTTTGACTAATTTTACTGCGAGGTTGATTTTGGGCGCACAGTGGTTAAGGGGCGCAACTAGTGTGATCGCCTAGTAGTAGTAGTAGTAGTATACGGAGTGAGGGGCTTGTTTCTAGACCTTTATGTCACCTGGATCTATAAGATCTTTTGTAACTACCCATTTTGTGGTTGGGTCAGTGGTCGGATAGTAGCCCAGTACTGCTTACCAGTCCAAGCAGATCACTGACCTTTAAGTTGGACAGATCGCTGGGTTCGAGAAAGGCTCGTCCCAGTAAACTGTGTCTTTTTGCGGCGAGGCCTGGGCAGCGACCAACGATGTGTATACTGTCTTCAGTTCTTCGCCACATACTCGGCAGTCCTTGCTCTCGGTCAAACCAAGGTTGAATAGATGTGCTCTAAGGGTCGTGTTGTGCGGTGAGGAGACCGATAGTGGTTCTAAGGTTCTTCTTGCTCATGTCAAATAGGGCCTTGGTTTTCTTTTGTAGTGGTGATCGCCTAAAAAAATGTGATTTTTGTTTTTAGTTTAAAGAAAAGTATTGCATCAAATATGTAAAAAATATACATAGTAATTATCTTAAAACAGTTTTTTTTATTTTCAGCAAGTTACTCGCCATCTCCAAAGTCCACAAAAAAAGATCCCTCATTGCTGCAGTGATTGCGGCCTTTTCAGCTCCTGTAATAATTTTAAAAAGCTTAATAAACTAGAAGGTTTTGCTTATTATGCAATGACCCAAGATCGTGAAGAAAAATAAAATTTAACATAATGGCAGAGTTTTGAAAAAAATTATCAAAAATTGATGATTTTTGAGCGAAATTTTAAACTTTTGCTTGTTGAATTTCATTTTTTCACAATCCTGGGTCATTGTATAGGTTACTATAGGCAATACTTTCTATTTTAATGAACTTTTTTTTTTAATTCAGGTGCTGTGAAGGCCGCAATCACTGCAGCATTGAGGAAGCTTTTTTTCAAAGATGACGATTAAGTTTTTTTTTCTTCACAAACTCTTTTTTTCAGCCCGTTTACAATACTTTCCCTAGCCGTTGATCGGCCGGGAAAGTAAAGGACATAGCAAAGTCATTATAATTCAAGTTAAATAATTTAACATTTTATGACTTTTTGTGCTACGTTGACGCTACTCTACAACGTACTTAATAACTCCACTTCTCCAAGGAATTCTCGTCAAGGAGAATTTCCACCCTTTGGGAGGCCATGGTCTTCCACTTTGATCAAGCCGGGATAACACAGTCCCCATTCCGATACATAATTCTTCTGTTTACACGCTTTTTTTACGGTACATTCTGCTCGTTTATGGAATCAGCTCCCTCACTCTATAAGGCATGCACCTTCTTTGCATACTTTAAAAAAATTGTTGAAGAAACAATTAACCTAACCTAACACAGCCACTAACCGAATACCTTTGTTTGTTTATTTCTCACCTACCTACTAACCAAATACCTCACCTTGTCCTCTCCTTTATCCTTCCTTGGGCAACCTTAGCATAAGTTATTGACATATATTTGTATAAGTTTATTTTAAATTTAACTTTACCACTTCTTTGTGTATTGTACGGTGAAAATTAGGAATTATTTTATCAAATGGTTGACCGTAAAATAGCGTTATGGAGATACGTCCGCCATTTGTGCATAATTGTCTTTTTTATAAAACTAAGGTAATATTCATTAAGTTATGTTTATATAGCACAATAAATTTACTCCCATCGTCGTATCAACTGTGAGCAATATACATTTTGCATATTATTATTATTTGCAGACACTTTAAATTCAAGTTCAATTTACGCAAAGAGCAGACGAATGGTCATTTTGGCAATCATACCCGTTCATTGCCCCGACTCTTTTGTTCCGGCTCATAAAAAACACCGGCATGCGAAACCGAAACCGATTTTCGATTTCGTTAATGGGCTTGTTAGCCGGCTGCGACGTAACCGGTTACGTAGAAGCTGATTATATAAAGCTTCGAAAATGCAGCAACGATACATTATCATGTTTGTCCAATTTGGAAATTTGTGACAAGGTGAATTGTTACGAAATTTCTTTTTCATTAAATTAGCTTTTAATTGGATTGTATATAAGCTGTAACACAAAACCGGAACGGAGATTGCGAGTACGAAACTCGCAGTAGCGTCACAGAGGGAGGTGATTTTGCTGGTGTCTGCAGAGTGTATATTTATTTATTTCTTTAACCTATTTACAACGACCGATCGTTATAAAGATAAAAAAAAAGTATGAGAATACCCTCAATTCAAAAATATTATCGAGCAGATAACTTTTTCTTATTATTTACCAATCGCCGCAGTGATCGTTTGACAGTGTTTCGGTGCATAGATAATTATCTTATGATCATAATTTTGAAGTGCTTTTCTAATTTAATTCGTATTTACTATGTCTTCAAAACGATAAGTGTTTACAAATAAGCTTGTGATTGAAATTTATTTTATGCAGGTACATTTTTTATAAATTTATGACCTAGATAGATATAGATTATCTATATATAGATATAGATAGATAGATAACAAAGCCTTTTTCATGGTAATAACTGTGTTTCTTTAATTTAAAATAGGATACAATCAATAAAGTAGTAGTTATATGAGCGTTAACCTACCTGCCTATTACTACTGATCGTTAAAACGATCCGAAATTTCCAAGCTTTCCTGAAAACTCAGTTTTTTTTGTTATTTTTCCATGTTTACTTTATGCATTAAGGTAATAATACTAAAAAACTACTGTGATACGAGATAAAAAAAAGTTTCAGTAACAACTGGGCTAATAAGGAAAACACACAGTATGATTATACAGAATTACAAAATTGTAAACATTCTAAGATATAAAACCGGTTACAGACTTACTATGAATTACAAATTTATAATAATTAAAATTCTGGTACTTTTCAGTATTTTTTTGCCCATTTCCAAATACAAAACTTACTATAACTGCTTAAGAGATGGGTGCGTACGTATACACATGCTGGGAGAGTAAATCAGATGGTGGGAGAGTGTGTGTGTATGTGTGTTAGTGTGTGTGTGAGAGAGAATGTGAGTATGCCTGCATCTGAAAGTGTGTGTGTATGTGAGTCCGTATTTACGTGTGTGTTTATTCTATATTTTATATTATATTGTATTTATATAGGTACTACATTTTATTCTAAGTATAGTAAAATAATAAGTATATCATAAAGGGCCCGATTGCGTTTCTTTGTGAACTAAAACTAAAATTAGTCCAAGCGAACGAGACAGAGCAATACGTTAGAGCGGAATATGATACGAATGATCGTCGATAAATACCACCTGCCGAACTTATACTCGTCCGAATTAATTCGAGCGTATTTCGTGCGGTGTAAGATTTGACCTTGGCGGGCAGTTTTAATGCGAAAAAGTGACAACCGGTCATCTCACACCCCGCTCTAGCGTATTGCCTTGTCTCGTTCACACGGACTAATTTCCGATTTTAGTTCACGAAGAAACGCAATCGAGCCCACTGTGTCCATAATAAATAAAGCGCATAAATAAATGGTCAAACCTCCACAGTAAATAATATTGATATCAGTATCCTTTATCCTAAGGACATACAATTATTACTATTGTCTTAACGCAAATCGCTTAACAGTATTTTAGTTTTTTTATTTTATTTGTTGAGTGGGGCTTTTCTAAGGTCTTTATGAGCCTTGTAACACTGCGACCATTGCTGATCTATTGTGTTCGCCACCTACTATAGTTCTGCGCTAAGCCTCGTGGCATTCAAGAACCGCAGCAGGCTTTTGGCGCCAGATTGTTTTACCTCCTCAGGTTAGAGGTAATGACCACCCAAGTGGGTGTATCTTTTACGCATCAGCGGGCCACACTCGCATGACTCGCACATGAGGTGCTGGGGAGTTTCCTTTGCCCTTTTTCAGAAACTGCACATTTTTGTGTCACGTAGCTTGAGGTTGAACATGTGTTTGTTCAGGCCACAGTGAGCACCCTCACCAGTATGCTTAGATTGTTCCTATTTAGCGATAAGGCCTCTCGGGCCGTCTTACGGTCGTAAGCCTTAATTAGCGCTTTGAAATGATTCAACCCTGGCGTGTTGTTCCAGTGGTTGACGGATTGTTCTAAACATATTTGATTGAGCATTACGTTTGCAAGGCTTTTTGGTACGCCACAGCAAGGCTCAAGGACGTATAACGTTCCCATTGCTCCCGTCTTAGCAAGTTCATCGGATTTTTCATTTCCCTCGACTCTTGCATGGCCGGGAACCCATCTTAGAATCACCCTGTTCTTTTCGCCCTGGGAATTCAGTAGTGATATGCAGTTTTGCACTAGCTTTGAATTAATGGCTAGTGCCATAAGAGCTGCCTTGCTATCCGAGTTGATATATATATATATATATATATATATATATATATATATATATATATATATATATATATATATATATATATATATATATATATATATATATATATATATATATATATATATATATATATATATATATATATATATATATATATATATATATATATATATATATATATATATATATATATATATATATATATATATATATATATATATATATATATATATATATATATATATATATATATATATATATATATATATATATATATATATATATATATATATATATATATATACGGTGGTTGGCGTAGTTCTTATGGAGGTTGATATCCGCACATTCAATAATGGCGTATACCTCCGCTTGGATTGTTTTAGATACTGATTGTTTGTAAGCAGTTATCAACGTATTAAATATATCAACATTTCCTAGTTGTTTATTGTAAAGTTCACAGCAACGAGTAATACGAGTAATTCCACTCCTGGATGCAATTGTATTGAAACTAGGAAGTGGGAACAAGTCATAATTTCTTATAGTTCTTGATGAAGCATTAATTTTGATTACTCCCAATCGCTACAATTAAAGATACCATTAAGTATTTTGAAAATATACATAGCATCATTTAAGTTTCGCCTACGTACCAGAGCATCCACTTTAAATAGTACAGAAGCCTCATTTGTGTTGTTGCAATAGCTTTTTGTTTTAATATTTAGTTATCGTACAAATTTATAGATCTCTTCGAGGCCGATGGTTTTGTTATATATTGTTTTCACATATATCATACCGTTTCGTCGGCGCACGCCGATAAAGCAATTCACCAGCTCATTTTTCTCCGACTTGATTCAAAAAATTCTGATTTCTTATTGAAAATTAATATTTATCGCAATAAAATACAGCCCATAGCACTTATCGATAACGCAGCTTCCTATTAATGGAAGATGTTTTCAAATCGGATAAGCAGTTTCGGAGATTACCCCCAACATACAAACTTACAAACTTACAAACATTACTTCTTTATAATATTAGTATAGATAGCACCTATATTCAACCGTCTTGATGACGACATTAAAAAATCGGTTTCGGGACCCAGCCGGGTTCGACCGCCCGCCGTGGGAGGACACTCGTCTATTTTATTAATGAAACTAATATTCAGATGAATCAGTCTTTGGCTACTTGCCGGGAGTTAATTGGCCCTTGCTGAGTTGGCCACGAAGACCCATTCCGTTCAAGGTTGGTCACACTCACGGGTCAACACCCATCCGACGGCCTGCATGCATGAAGTGCGAGCCAGGGTAGGACTCTGGCCTTAGGGTTAGTTTCCCCTAGGAATCAACCTTCTGGCGCTTCTGGACGGCCTGCGCACCGTGCGGGTAAGCCAATCGACTGTGCAATATGACTAACAGTCGGGGGAGTCTGGAAGCAGTACTGTTTCCTATAGAGCGGGGGTGGTTGCGGACCTTACGGCGACTGCTCTTGAAACGACCATAGGCTACCCGATCCTGGGTGAACAGCCGGGCAAAGGATGCCGTGGTCCGCGATAGATTCGGTATAGACCGTTTCACCGCTTCGTAAGGGAGAGTACCGCGCAAGCGACCTCGAACTCGTAACCAATCGAGAGACTGGAGTAATCTGGTCGCAATTGGAAGTAAGGGCGCGAGTGTGAGCTCGCTGGGTAACACTCCTGGCTATCTCGCGGTTAAGGCGTTGGCCTCTTACGGGTTTGTGGCGTAGCTAGATGGTGAACTGTTTTATCCTCAAGTCTTCTGCGCTCACTCTAGGGAGATAGAACGACTAATCGTTAAAACTTCCTGATGTGACGGGTTCGCCCGTTGTAGTTGGCAACTCTAGTTGACGGGAGAGCCTTGGGTTGAGACTGTCAATGAAAAAATCAGTCGTGCACAGAGTGCACAGTCGATTGGATTACGCCGCACGGTGCGCAGACCGTCCAGGAGCGCCAGAAGGCTGATTCCCAGGGGAAACTGACCATAAGGCCAGAGTCCTACCCAGGCTCGCACTTCATGCGTGGAGGCCGTCGGATAGGTGTTGACCCGTGAGTGTGACCAACCCTGAACAGAATGGGTCTTTGTGGCCAACTAAGCAAGGGCCCATTAACTCACGAAAAGTGCAAAGGGGCCTCCCGAAATTTCGATGGCCTAAGAGCCCCTACATGGATTAATCCGGCATTGTACATATGTATGTAAAGGCGGCTAAAAGCGTATCGTGAATGTTTATTTCATGTACAACTTTACGTGGGTCTTTCGAGCATGAATAATTCCCAGGAATTAAAATCAAACAAGCTTAATGTCATATAACAAACGCTGCCGCTGGCAAAAGCTTCGGTGTCCCGTTAATGCTCCGGAACTCCGTATCATTTGATGCGATGCCATCACGTTATAGCAATGTTAATCCAATTTTAAGCTTGGCTGGCTGATTTTCTCATTAAGCTTCTCAACTGCGACGAACGTATCCCGCGGTTCTATTAGTCTTTAATAATAATAATAATAAAACGCTTTATTCTTAAGAAAAGGCGAGCTTATTGCCTGCAGGCAATATTTTAGAGCTAACCTATACTATTGTATGAACATTATTTGCAAGTAGACTACATAACTTAACCTATATAAATAGTATGACAAATAAAATTAAAGAGGATAGAAAGAAATATATACTTTACTCTTTGCGGGATGTGCCACACCAAAATAATCTAACACCTATAAAATACGATAAAGTTTAAAAAGGAGGGGAATGGGAAGGGAAAGGGAATCTATCTGGAAGATTTCAAATGCTCTCTGGGTCTGTTTTTAAAACTCGTTATGCTTGGCGCGGTTCTCACATTTTTCGACAAAGCATTCCAAAGACGGGCTCCGTGCACGGTGAAAGGCAACGAGAAGAAGTCAGTTCTATGACTAGGGATAGAGAGTAGCAGGTTGTCTTTTGATCTTAGAGGGCGTCCATGAGCCGATAGTGCAGTAAATCTGCCGGTGAGATAATTGGGAGCGACGCCATCCAAGATCTTGAAAAGCATACAAAGAACTCGCATGTCTCTTCTCTCCCGGCTCGACAGCCAGAGACGCTTCTCTCTGTACTCCGTGATGTGGCCATGGATATAACGAATGCAAACATTTTGGAGACGCTCAACTTTGGTGGATAACTCCTCTGTGAGGTCGAGAAATGCGACGTCTCCATAATTCGGAAGGGGGAGGAGAGCAGACTGACAAATCGTAATCTTGCTCTCCTCCGGGATGATATTTTTTAGCCTATTCAGCGATTGGAATCGGCCGAAGAGTTTGCGTCGCATTTCTCGAATATGTGGCCGCCATGAGAGGTTGTCGTTCATATGGACACCGAGGTTTTTTAACCTCGGTGTCCTTTAGTTTAGGGAGCTAATGGGCCCATGATGAGGTGGCCACGATGACCCATGTGTTCAGGGTCGGTCACACTCACGGGTCAACACCCATCCGATGGCCTCCACGCATGGGGTGCGAGCCTGGGTAGGACACTGGGTCAACCAGTCTCCCCTGGGAATCAAACCTCTGGCGCTCCTGGACGGTCTGCGCACCGAGCGGCGCAAGCCAATCGACTGTGCTCTCCGACTAACAGTCTGGGGAGTCTGGGAACTGTATTGTTTCCTATAGATCGGGGGTGGTTGTCTACCTTACGGCGACTGCTCTTGAAATGACCATTGGCCATCCGATCCCGGTTCAGAGTCGGGCAAAGGACGCCTTGGTCCGCGATAGATTCGGTGCACACCGTTTCACCGCTTCGTAAGGGAGAGGACCGCGCAAGCGACCTCGAGCTCGGAACCAATCGAGAGACCGGAGAAATCTGGTCACAATTGGAAGTGAGGGCGCGAGTATCTCGAGCCCGCCGGGTTTATTCCTGGCTCACTCGCGGTAAGGCGTTGGACTCTCACGGGTTGTGACGTAGCTGGACGTAGGATTGTACTGTCCAAAGTCTTCTACGTTCACTGCAGGGCGACAGAACGACTTTAAAACGTCCTGTGGTGACGGGCTCGCCCGTTGTAGTCGACACCGCAAGATGTCCTTTAGTTTAACAGTATAGAATTTCGCTGCCTAATTTCTACCATTTCATAATAATTTATCAATATATAATTGATCTATAAGTCCTACACTATTTTAAATTGATAAAAAACAAGAATACAGAATTTGCCATGTAATTTGAGGTTTCTATAAATAATCATAATTTTGGAAATAAAGATATTTCGAAAATATCGCTATTTAAATGTTTGTTTGTGTCTAGTCTTTATTGTGAAATTTTACAATTGGCGGGTTTATTGTCATACGACAATCTCTTACAACCAACCCTACTGTGAAGTGTTATGCATGTGTGCGTACCATGTACCTAACGTTTGCGAAAGAGTGTGCCTTGTTACTGTATTCTATCGGCAGTATTAAAGTGCAATTCCGTTAATTTTATCCCAACGGAAAATGGTGACCCAGCCGGGAATCGAACCTAGGACCTTGCGTTATGCAGAAGCGTGCAGTCCGCACAATAGCGCGTGTGGCGCTTGATACGACAGCTAGGCCTTTGTTTAGAGATCTCTTCATCATGACGCTGCCGTCCATTTATATAATGGAAGTAGGGCTGTTCGTTCGCAGAAATCTAGCCGATTTCGAAGTGAATGGTGTGCATCACCACTATCCAACAAGATCCCGTAGCATGCTACGTTCGGTAAGTCATGCATTATCCGAGTCGGAGAGGCTAGCCTATATCGCCGGCCCAGCGGTTTACAACAAACTCAGCGAGCACATTAGGCAGGCGCCATCTCTTGACGCAATTAAGAGACGCCTTAATAGGTACGTCACAGATAAGGCGTTTTACTCACTGGAGGAATATTACTCCAGTGAAATCTAAAATGCTTTCGTGGCTAAAGTGTTTATTGATTTCTTTGCATTTTGTCTTGTATTTCCTCTTTTTGCATTATTCTTGTATTTTTTTTTGTTTATTGTTATTATTTCTTTACGATAAAAAAGAAATTTGTTTGCTAATATGTATGGATGTTTGCCAATCTGTATCTGACTTGTATACCAGTATACCAATAAAATGAATATTAATATGAATATGAATACAATGTCAGGGGCGCCCTGTGAACCATTTTTTTTTTGTAATTATAGTATTTATAAAAGTATTTTTCTAAACGTTTCTCTGTGTATTTTTGGACGCTGACTTCGATTTGCGACCTCGCCAGAGGTAAGTAACTTCAGGAATCGCGAAAAAATGCAAAAAAATGCATGTCATTTCGTTTTCCGCTTATAATTCACGAATAGAGCATTTTTTATAACATTACATTACATTTTCGTCGTGTCCAATTGACGACTAAAGACCGCTCTTGGACGTGTCAAAATAATTGGGTTAGGTAGTAAGTTTCGTTACTACTCTTTACTGAACATACATAAGTAGTCAAGAATTAACTATTAGATTGTCAAACTATACATATAAATAATCAAAATAGAAGCCTACTATTTGAAGTAGTTAGTAATTCGAAAAGATACGTAGTAAAATTATTCATCGTAATATTCAAAATGTCAGTAAAATGTTAAATAATCAAATTAAATCTACGTTATGCATTTTAAACTAAAAGTACAGATATAAGACCATATAAAATAATCAGACAATAAGGATCTACTTTTTTAAGTAATTTAAATGGGCACAATATTTGAAAAATCATGGCCCTCAAATTCGGCCAGATTATAGAAAGGGTGGCCTATCAGCATCTCCTTGATGTTTTTTTTTTAATTTTATGTCCTCCAGCTGTTTAAATTTTGTAGGTAGTAGATTATAGAATTTAATGCTAAGGTACAAGTAGCTTTTCTGTACTTTTGCCAGTCGTATTCGGGGTACGCATAAAAGGGAGCTACCGCGGGTATGATGCGAGTGAATATCTGCATTAATTGGTGTTTCTGCTAAGTGCTGTCTAGCATACATTAAACACTGGTATATGAACGCCGAATACATAGTCATTACCCTTGCCTTGCTGAAATATTCTTTGCATGACTATTTAGAAGAAACGACTATATTGCAACGACTATTTAGAAGAAAAATAAAGTAGATAAAATTTCCTACAATTCATATATATTGACTTAATTCCTTCGATGTACCGCCGCTAAAGCGCGCTCAAAAATGATTTTGTCACTGTCACAGAAAATGGTATTTTGAAAGTGCGGTATAGCCGCGCATAAAAAGTCTTTGTGGCATAAAAAGACCATTTTTGAACGCGCTTTAGCGGCGGTTTGGTACATTGGAGGAGTTAAGCCTGTGTATATAAATTGTAGGAAATTGTATCTACTCTAATTTTGTACTAAGTAGTCGTTATAATAAAATGCTTTATTCGTGAACTACCTGACCCGTGCCCACTTCGTTGGGCGGTAAAACTTTTTACTTGTGATCAAATTATGAGTGTAGTTGTGCTATGATTTATTTCTTGAGTGCTATGATTTATTTGTTGACTGCCAAAAGAATGGTTATATTTTTACTGCATATGTATGTATGTATTTGCATGCCAATTTGACTATATTACCGTTATTTGTGAGTGTCTCCTTGTGAGTGTCTTATTTGTGAGTGTCTTATCTCTTTAACCATTTATGCAGTCAAAGTGAAATTATATGCAGTAAAAGGGAAAAGTCTTTTCTTTTAAACACTTGGGACGATAAATTTACTTATTTTGATAAGAATTCATAATTGTTGATAATTTGACCAATAAACATGACCTAACGATTTAAATTGTTTTTTTTAATATAAAATACTATTTTTGTTACTTAAATATAAAAGTTAGACATATGCTGTCGCTGACTTTTTTGTAGGCATTATCAACCTCTACAACTTTTACCTAGAACTTAATCATATATCTCTCATAGTTAAGGCAGCGTTAGTTAGAAACGTTTCCGTTCGACCGTTTTTCCGACTTACATTGGAAATCCGACTACCACTGAAAAGTCTTTACATTTTTCGGATTAATATATAGCCTATGACACTCAAAAATAACGTGGCTTTCTATTGGTAAAAGAATTTTCAAAATCGGTTCAGTAGATCCAGAGATTACTTCCTACAACCTCACAAACTTTACCTCTTTATAATATTAGTATAGATTATAAGCGAAAAACTAAACGTAATGCATTTTTTTGCTGTTTTTTGCTATTCCTGAAGTAAGCTCACCTCTGACGAGGTCACAAAGGTGAAAATCAGATTCTGCGTCTATAAATACATATAAAACCGTTAGAAAAAATACATCCGCAGTTTTTTCCTGGAAACGACACGCTTAGATCTTCAATGCTTGGACTATTAATAAACAGGGGAAAATAAGCTGTTAAACTCTTTTTAGTTGATCATATATCGTATAAATATACAATATGCCTACCTAAAATATGATCGAATATACTCGTATTCGGTTTATCACTGATAAGAATATTTATTAAAGATTAAGTACATATTTGATAAGGGAAAAATATCTGATAGGAACATAGTTTTATACCACTCGACCAGTACTATCTTTGGCAAATAAAAAAAATATAAACGATAAAGAATAATTAACCCCTTGAGTATGATACGACCAAATCTGGTTCTGAAACAATTATCCGTTGAGTATGATACGACCAGATCTGGTTCCGCGTTTTTTTCACTTCTTTGACGTTCTCATATTTATTCATAATTATCTAATTGTTTTACAAAATGATATTTCAATATTCTATATTCGAAATTTCAATGCAATCATTGTGCAGTTGTTCTTTTTATGATTGGTGTAGTAGTTTCGTAGTTATAGTACTTTAAGGTCGATGTCGCCGAAAATCCTGCAAAAGAGACAGATGCATCCATGAAAATACCCATTTACTCCAAGGGTTAATAATCTTTGGTATTGAACAAAGATGTTCAATGCTAGTCGGTACCTACCACTTAGACTAACATTTCAATGTATTGATGTATTCCTACACTTAGTCCGCGAATCGCGCGCGACTTCACGGCGCGAACTCGCGATGAGCGAAACTAAGCTCCACACTCGCAATGGTTCGCGGTAGTTTCACATTATAGTTCTCGCGTTTGAAGGAGATGGACGTTAAATTAGCTTCAACTGCGTCCCTCACGTTGTGCGCAATAGCGCACTATAATTATGAATATATTAAAAGTAAAAACAAAATTATCATCCATTCATTATTTCATATTCAAACCCACTGAGCTTTTTTCAAGTAGGATTTTTTACTTTACTTTTGTAATTTCTGTAACTCGATAACAAAGGGATTCCCCTTTGTTCAAAATTTCTACATGTTTTTTCGTCATGGCGCTAATGACGCGTTGTGATTTTTATATTTTTCAGTAGTATTCAAAAAATTGCAGCTAAATTTGTTTCATCCAGTTTACGGTAATTTTGTAGGAAATCTCAGCAACATATTAATTAGGAACAAACACGACTACACACCGACGCTGCCGACAGTCAACTGAGCGACGCGCGAGTGCGGAGACTATGAGCGTTCGCACTAAATTCGCGGTCCCTTTGTCACGGGACAGAAAACCGAAAAAAATCGGGGAACAGGCCGCGAATCCGCGAAAAATATGCGAAACACTACGCGTTCGCGCACCTTCGCGGCTTCGCGCGCGATTCACGGACTAAGTGTAGAGCGGCCATATACTATATTTAGAAGCGTGACCTCACGCTGGGGGGAGAAACGGTCCGATGCGTTGTCGTTCTACATAGGAAATGTTATACAAAAAAATAATTCAAAACGGTAGTTTCTATTGAAAATTTATAAATCCAATACGACCTGTGAAATCACCCCTTAAAATCCGTAACAAAATACTTGTGCCATCCCAAAACTTTCCCGGAGAGTTGTGGGCGCTCGAGTGGCCAACAGGTCGTTTCAAGAGTGGCTGACATCAGGCCAGCAGCCACCCCCGCTTCTTAGGAAACGTATAAGAGCATTTCCAGACAAACCGGTATCGAGTGCGCAGTCGATTGGCTGACGCCGCACCATGCGCGAACCGACCAGCAGCGCGCGAAAGACATCTGGGGGGAGGGATTTACAAATTAAGTAAATATATCTTAATAGATTGTTTAAACAGGTTTTCAAGTTGTCAAGTTGTCCCAGTGTCAAAGGCACAGAGTTTCATGTTAGGGCCGCCTGCACTGCAAAAGACTTGGACAATGAAAGTTGATAAATGCGGAGGTATAGCCAGTATTAGATTTTCTTGAGAGCGTAATGGAAGGCCATGAGATGAAAGCGGAGAGAAGATATTGTGGATACAAATAAGAAGGCATGTTTGAATAAGGTACCTACAAGAAAGAGAAGTGGGAGCCACTCCATTTGCCTACGAAAGGTCGATAAGTCTTACAACGACAGCACAGGTATGTGCGTCAGTTGCCTTATATGTGTAGCTTTAACCCTTCGAGTAGCGGCATAATTTAATGGCAGGCTGCGGCAGTTCATAGGAATTTCTTGCAATATCGCTGCGCTCGACAAAAAGTACTATAATTATGGAACTGCTATAGCAATCATAAAAAGAATAACTGTGCAATGATCGCATTGAAATTTCGTAAATTGAATATTGAAATCTCATTTTGTAAAACAATTTGTACTTGTCTTACGGAAAAATACGGAACCCTATTTAGAAAGTGTAAATACTATGTATCGTGATCTTTATTAGATTCTCTATCAAAAATAATATTTCGTTTTGCGTATTTACATACAAAAATATTTCGATATTAACTCATAAAAACCAATACAAATTTTGATGATTTCTCGAAAAAAAAAATGATGATGATTGACAATGGAATTTTACCAGAAATATCCGCGAAATGACGCACTAAATTATTCTAGCGGTCGTCTATGTACCTATGGTAATAATGAGATATTTGGTATGGATTTTAGAATGCGTTCGAATTAGAAAATAATATTACTGTGCGCTCCGGGAGCAAGCCGCCAATATTGGTCGTTACGTAGTCAACGGTGTTCTGATATGCAACCAAATTTGGTCGTTACGTATCCCAAGGGTTCATATGCGAATATAGAAAGGAAACTGCATCGAAATCGGTTATCAAGTTATTAGCGAGCAGACAGTCAAGACGTGTTCTATAATACTAGCGAATATTTAAGTAAGGATTTATGCAAGAATCTCTTGGACTGAGTAATTGCTACCAGTCGCAAAAACAAACGTTAATCCATCCATCAATTATCTATTAATAACAAAAACTTGATGATAGACATATTAAAATACCTGTTTTGGCTTTCACGAAATTGTGTAATCTTTAAATGATTTATCGATTTATCGACTAAAATCAAGGAGAATGTAAATTACCTATTCGCTAATTTTATCGATGTTTTAATTTTATTCGATTGCTCGTTTCGAAGAACACCAACGCTTATAGCATTGATTATATGGCGTATCAGATTGATCAACGATTCATTATAGGGTATCATAATCAATGGTCGTACTAATCTGCTAACCAGATTTTTACTACGAATCGCAAAGTGTAGATGGCACTCATAGTTACAAAAAGCAGTTGTGTCACCCTAAGACTTTCCCGGCAAGCAGACAAAGCCTAAACAAGGCATTTAGCGTAAAGTCACCCAGCGTAAATCCAGTGAAAAATATTGGAAATCGTACGTTGGCGTCTAGGCGAAGATACGAACCACAGCCGCAGCTAAATAGTGACATAAGTTCGCGGGTAATATATGGCGCCGGCCGCCCGCAACTTTACGCTGAGATGATACAATTATCACAAATAAAATATGGCAGCACAGAGACCACGTGTGGACGCGCCGCCAAACAGGCGGTGATCCGGTATCAACGATTGATTGCAGCGCTTACAAAGAAAAAGTATCTTGCGCACAGGTTAAAATGGTGCAATAAGGGTGATAATAGCAAAACCACATTTAGAGTAACTGTCATAGCGCTGTCATGTTTTAATTAATTGTAATTAATTTAGGGCCTAAATAAAAAGGTGGCTATTCGCGACGCTAGAGAAGTAGCGGCATAATTTCATGGCAGACCGCGGCAATTTATTGGAATTTCTTGCAATATCACCGCGCTCGACAAAAAGTACTATAACTATGGAACTACTATAGCAATCATAAAAAGAATAACTGTGCAATGATCGCATTGAAATTTAGTATATAGAATATTGAAATTTTATTTTGTAAGACAATTAGATAATTATTAATTAATATGAGAAAATCGAAAAACTGAAAAAAACTTGGCATTTCTAACTTGTACTTGTCTTACGGAAAAATACGGAACCCTATTTAAAAATTGTAAATACTGTCGTGATCTTTATTAGATTCTCTATCAAATGTATTATTTTGTTTTGCTTATTTACATACAAAAATATTTAGATATTAACTCATAAAAACCAATAAAAATTTTGATTATTTCTCGAAAAAAAAATGTTGATGTTTGACAATGGAATGTTAGCAGAAATATTCGCGAAATGACGCGCGAAATTATTCTAGCGGCCGTCTATGTATCTATGGTAATAATAAGATATTTGGTATGGATTTTAGGATGCGTTTGAATGAGAAAATAATATTACTAGCCGAAAGGTTAACCAGACAATATAATTAAATTAAAATAAGACATTGCCGCTTACATTGTAAGAGTAATCGATCCTGAAAGTTTTTAAAATCAGTTTAAAGCCTGAACGTCTAAGGCAAGGGCAACTTTTTTGACTCTAAATTATAAATTGGTTCCTTATGGAGAGATTCGTTTAGAAACTTTTCAAAAATAGTTCTTATATTTTTCAAAAAAAATATGAAACGAAAGTTCTTCAGATATGGTCGTTCCTAGGTATCATGTCGCCTTAAATAAGTCTTGTTTACGTCGCTTGTATATGAGAATTTCACAACGTAATTTCGGTCTAACATGGCATCTGTGTACCGATTTTCAAGCTGCAATATATCGAGATTGAAATATGATTAGCACGCCCTCTAATGGACCGATTTTAACCGCAATCGGCCCGATTGCGTTTCTTTGTGAACTAAAACTAATTAGTCCAAGCGAACGAGACAGAGCAATACATTAGAGCGGAATATGAAACGATCGATCGTCGATAAATACTACCTGCCGAACGTATACTCGTCCGAATAAATTCGAGCATATTTCGTGCGCTGTAAGATTTGACCTTGGCAGGCAGTTTTAATGCGAAAAAGTGACAACCGGTCATCTCACACTCCGCTCTAGCGTATTGCCCTGTCACGCTCACACAGACTAATTTCCGATTTTAGTTCACGAAAAAACGCAATCGAGCCCACTGTTCTCACAAAAATAGTAACATTATAATCAATAATAATACAGAGAGATAGAATATTATATATTAGTCTGTCTGAACGTTTACATGCGTAATTATTACGCATTGAAATTAAAAATTAAAAATTAAAAATTAAAAATTGACATGTTTATGTGAATATTATAATAAAAGGAGCTGTGATTTCAACATTCTTTTGCATATGAACCCCCCCCCCCCCCCCGAGATGATTGATTAAGACTATTTCCAGATTGCAGTCTGTGTCTGTTGGTATTTGTGTCTGTCCGTGTGTATTCCTCCACCATAGCGCCCAAACGCCTCATCCGATTAAGCTCAAAATTTACACGCAGGCATCATTGGTCATGGCCAGAGTTAAAAGTTATGAAATTGTGGTTAAAATCGGTCCACCAGAGGGCGCGCTAGTCATACTTTAATCTCGAAATAATGCACTTAGAGACTTGAAATTTGGTACAGAAATGTCTTGTTGCACCGAATTCACGTTTGGTTGTAATGTCTCTTATACAAGCGACCCAAATAATATTTAAAGTCCGCCATATTAAGAAAATACTACATCATTTTTAGAAAAATACTATTTTAATACCACGGATAATACTACATGCTACAAATTGGCGCGCGGGGGTGATTGGGTGGCGCGGGGGGAGGGGGAGTGTTAGGGAAGAGGTTATCGGGGGGCTTATCTACTTCTGCCGGGAAAGCTTCTGGGTGAGAAACCGATTTTAATAATTTACTATTCCAACTTAGCATGTGATACGGTATCTATATGAATTGATTAAACATTCTGTACTTTAAACAATTAAATAAGTTATCTCGTGGCACGTTATTTACGGCAATGTAAACACTGCTATTTTTTATGAAATGGCAACATTCCTAAGTGACAGCTGCCTGTCAAATCGTTTTCCTTCGCGAGCTCCTCGTCAGAACACTTGCAATCATTTTGCCTTATTTAATTATCGTGTCAAACGCGTTTTCTTAGTACCTAAATAGTCATTGAACATTTTTGGTTACATATATTTATTTAAGAATATTTAAGATTTTATTTTAATTGTTCAACGCGTTTTCGAGTTATCATGCGCGCAGACAGACAGACGGACGATTACACAAATCGAAATTTTACTTCTATCTGGGGTTAACGCTTTCGCAAAACGGCGCATTTGCTAAGCGAATAATAATTGGCGTATCATTATCTCAATCTCATCAGTAGTATTACTATCTTTACCTCATTCAAGGCAATGTCAACACTGGCAAAAATTTATTAGGGTTTCATGAAATGGCAACATTGAAAAGTGACAGCTGTCTGTCAAATCGTTTTCCTTCACGAGCTCCTAATCAGAAAACTTACAATCGTTTTGCGATATTAAATTATTGACAAACGCTTTTACTTAGTAAATAGTCATTTAACACTTACGAAGATGAGTGACCAAATTATGAATGATTATAGCACCGTAACAGTGAAGATCGAAGAAAACGTCGCTGACGAATCGGAGGTCGTCGATCCTCATCATTCAGATTCGAATATCCTTTCGACCAATTCAACAGAAGATGAAAGAGGGAATGTGGTCGAATTCTTCGATGTAGAAACTCAATTATTTAAGCCAGAACCGATCGAAGGTGGAAGCAGTAATATTGGAAACATACATGGAAGCAGTAATATTGGTGGTAGTGAAAACATACATGGAAGCAGTAATATTAGTGATAATGAAAACATACATGGTAGCAGTAATATTGGTGATAGTGTATCTCGCGATGGAAGTGTTGAATCTTTTGTTTGCCCGGAGTGCAACAGGGCGTTTTCTCTGAAGTCTAATTTAAAGACTCACATTTCCGCCGTTCACATTAAATTAAAGAAATTTGTATGTGGGTAGTGTGATAGTTCATTTGCGCTGAAGGGTAACTTAAATAAACACGTCACTGCGGTTCACTTGAAGATAAAGACGTTTGTTTGTAACCAATGCTCTCATGCTTTTACACACCAGGGGGCTTTGAATAGACACATGGACTCAGTTCATAGGAAATTAAAGGAATTCATATGTAGCGAATGTCATCGTACAGTTTCAAGCCAAAGCAACTTGAGGAGGCATTTGAACGCAGTTCACAGAAAGGTCAAGAGATTTTCGTGTGGGGAATGTAATCGGGATTTTACAGAAAAGAAAAATTTAAAGAAGCATTTACTCACTGTTCATCAGAGATTGATGAAATTTGTTTGTGTCGCATGTGGTAGTGCATTTTCACGGCGAGTACATTTAAAGATGCATTTGGATATGGTTCACGGAAAGCTGAGGAAATTCTCATGTTGAGAAAGCGATCGCAGCTTTACTCAACAAGGAAACATGACAACCCGCTTGGATGCCATTCATAAGACAATCACGTAGGGTAGACCTTAGAAAGTTAAAACAATTTTACTTTCCCGGCAGAGCGAAACCTCCATGAATCAATTAAGGTTATCAACACAATCACAACATTTTAAAAATCTGTTACTTCTTGGTTGATGACAAAAATGGGAATTTATATAGATGGAGCACGAGTGTTAAAATATATACATATCTAAATGGTAGGTTTATGTGGAATGGTATGTATGTAAGGGTAATTAAATAAAAAACGATATAAAACATCGATTTTATATTATTTATATTTTCATTACACTGGGCTTGATTGCGTTTCTTCGTGAACTAAAATCGGATATAATCTTGTGTGCACGAGACAGATCGTAGGCCATTGTTGCCCGATTGTGTAGCCCGTGTACGAGGCAAAATTATGGGCCAAACTTTTGCAGAAACATATGGCCGAGATATTGATTTTCCAGCTATACTCTGCATTAAAATGTTGCAGTGATGGCCGGGATATGGTTGCCAATATTGCTGTAAAAGTATAGCCCGATTAGGACCACCATAAGAAAATTACGTACACATGTGGAGAAAGTTTTTCATTTTCTTTAAAGTACTTATTGAGAGTGTATTTTGATGTAGGAAATGTAAAAACTTTTTATATGCTGGATGCAATCGTAGTTCTAGAAATCAATTTAATAGCTCAAAACATTTGTGTAATGTAAGATTTGTCATCACAATTTGACTATCTATATAACTAATATATTTCTGTAATAATATAGAAAAAAATATATACATAATGTTTTACCTTTTTCTTTTAAGTACCTAATAATAATAAATTACCCTTTTAAGTAATAATAATAATAAATTAAGTTTAAATTATGATTGTAATTTTACTTTTACAAACTCTGGTCTATTTTGTTTGCTTTATTATTTTATTAACCGACTTCAAAAAAGGAGGAGGTTATCAATTCGGTTGTATATGTTTGTTAACTCAGAACTCGGTCATTTATGAACCGATTTGAAAAAAATCTTTTTTAATTTTAAAGGATATACTTACCGATTGGTCCCATTTTTATCAAACTCCTGTTATAATGATGGGGTCCATGAGGAATTGAAGGAAATTCTCAAATATTATCTAATGAAGTTGAAAATTTACATTTTGTATTAATGCCGATGGCAATGCTTTATTTTCATGGTAAGCGTGACCTGATTCTACACCCTGGGTTGGCTCCCGACGAGGGGACTCCTCAATGGTCAATAGATCAGGCACGAAATTTTGTATACTTATTCAATTGTGATAGCCCGTTCTAAGTTTCACCATGACATGGTTGCTGCACCCAGGGTTGGCTCCCGACTAGGGGACGCCTCAACGGTCAACAGCATAGACACGATTTTTTTTATATGCATTCAATTACGACAGCCCGTTCTAAGTATCACCATGACATGGCTGCTGCACCAAAAAAAAAATGAAGTCAGTTTTTTTTTTTTTAAATTTTGTGTTATATTTTATTTTAAATTGTGTATATGTACATTTTTTTTTCATCTTCGTGTCTTCTATCTAAATCTGTAACTATGCCAAACTATAAATAAATTGAAGTTTCAGTCTGGCAAGAAAAGGTGGATTCTACGTGTTGGGAAATAATATTTATATTACAACACAGTAATGTGAGAATAGTAAGATTAAATAATCTAGGGACATGTTTCAGTACCGTCTCCTAAGAGGCGTATTGAACTCAGACTAGTATTTCTGCTCCTTTACTGATTCAATCACGAAACATTGACGTTTAAATAATTGGGAGCCTGAAAGAAAAGAAAAAGCGATAGTCGTGCATCCGTTAAACAATCATTAATTTTGACTAGGATTGAGATACGAGAATTTGTGATAAAACTATACGAAATATCAGACAAATTGAAGTACATTTTGAGACACTGAAAATGACTTCTCTAGCTCCCCTTCGAATAGGTTTGTTTAATTTTAAGGCAAAAGAACGTTATTAGCGGAAATAAAAAACAAAGTGAATAAACAAATGAATAAACTATAACCTCAAATTACTAACCTACCGTGTTTTGCAGAAACACGGCAGAATCCATCAAAACCCAAAAGAATGAATGTAAAAGGACGCCACCTTACTTTTAAAGATAAAGAAGGAAACTAATTTTTTTTTAAATATACCCGAAAGAAATTTTAAAAAAAAAGAAAAGTTAACCTAAAAAAAAACGATCTCAGAGGGTGGGCTATATTGATCGGCACTGGATTTGGCCAACAGAAAACCTTTTTCCTCAGACACACAAAAGACTAAAGCACAAAAAAGAAACACAAGGTTATGTAAAGTATCCGTGTTTAATCGCCACGCCGGCACCCTTTCTTCAGTTCCCGCTCATCGGCGCGTCACATGTGCTCAGCCAAATAAAAATCCAATTTCCGAATATGTAGGTAAAATTTCCTGACGTGGAGGCAAGACCCGTCACATTTAGCGACGATTTCGTCACTTAATTAGCAGCAGTTATGCATAAAAACAGATGTTCAAAGGTGCCGCAAGCTACGATCAATAGAAAATCCGTTAAAATCGCGAGGATCCTACATGAAAAGCTACCCAAAAGGAAATTAAATGCTAACCAGGTTCCAAGGACCGTCTACATTTAAAAAAACTCCCTCAACTGCGCATTAAAAAATAAATGCCGCTCGGCTGGCGAAATGCCGCTCACTCTCCAAACTGCGAAATTTTCTGACAGTTCTCCTTCGTTCATGCAGCGTTCCGACAGGCGTTCACGCCGTTAAAGTCAGAAGAAGAAAAAAAGCAAAACAGCGGCCTCGACCAATCACGTGAGAGTTAGGCGCGTCATCGGCTGTCACAATAAAACGTACCGAATTTCGCGACAACATTTTGTAGCTGTCAAATTATGGAAGAAATGCACGCCAAATCGCGAAAAAACACCAAACTTTTTGCCAAACTATACAGCTAAACGAACACAATTTTTAAGTTAGGCGAACAGACCTCCATGTGATGATAAAACATTGTTAAAGAAGCATTCAGCGTTAAATGTTTGTTAAAGGTTCCAGATGATTTCAATTTCAACCCATTATTGAGAAAAGGTGATTGAGGAATTAATCACAGTATTAGAAACGTTCATAAATATAATACTTATTCAGATAAACAACCCAAAAATATAAGGAAACTCAAGTAGACACAAAAATAAAGCATAAATCGACAAATAATTGGCCATATACCCTATCTGTTATCCTTAGGCTATAAGCCAGTTCGGTCCTGATGTCGTCTTGGTTCAGTTCAAGAAATTGGGTTCGTTTGTCATTTATTTTCGTTATTCGTATTCTCTTGTGTTAAAAATTAACAAAACTATTCGAAGCGTAGCTAGAGAAGTCATTTTCATTTTCTCAAATTATACTGCTAGGTAAATTTTAAGGCTATGTTTTGTCTGATATTTCGTACTATTGGTCCCTTACTATCTAAATCGATGTCATAATTAACCCTTCGAGTATCGGCATAATTTCATGGCAATTTATTGGAATTTCTTGCAATATCGCCGCGCTCGACAAAAAGTACTATAACTACGGAACTACTACAGCAATCATAAAAAGAGTAACTGTACAATAATTCCATTGAAATTTCCTATATATATATATATATATATATATATATATATATATATATATATATATATATATATATATATATATATATATATATATATATATATATATATATATATATATATATATATATATATATATATATATATATATATATATATATATATATATATATATATATATATATATATATATATATATATATATATATATATATATATATATATATATATATATATATATATATATAGAACGGAAATTTGATATTATAAAACAATTAGATAATAATGAATAAATATGAGAAAGTCTAAAAAGTGAAAAATACTCGGCATTTCTAACTTGTACTTGTCTTACGGAAAAATACAGAACCCTATTTAGAAATTGTAAATACTATCGTTATCTGTGTAAGTTTTATTCAATTCAAATGCAATAGGACATTTTCACAACAAATGCATACAACACGGCGATCCGTAGCTAAAAAAATATATATTCCCAGAATGATGACCTCTTTTGGTCAAAGGCATTTTACTATTTTGGGCCCCAGGGCATATAACCTATTAGAAGATGGAATTAAAACAATTCAGACTAAAGATTCCTTTAAGAAGCAGAGCCATATGTGGCTAATAAATGAAGACCATGAAAAGAGCCACAAACTATTTGACTATCTAGTATGATTTTTATTTTTATTCTTATTTTATTTTTATATTTTATTATTATTATTATTATTATTATTATTATTATTATCTATTTATTATTATTATGATTTCGATTTTTATTTTTTACTCGATTATTTTATGATTATAATTTCAAATACTTCTTGATATTTTAATTTTATCTTTTTAACATGTTTAATTTTTAAGTTTAGTTCTTAATTTTTTTTATTTTTTTTGTGTGCACAGGTAAAATATTTCCTGGTACACCTGCCTTAGTACAGGCCTAGGCCTAGTTAGGCGGTGTTGACGTAGTGACCAAGATACTGCAGTGTGCTCTATTTTTCGCTACTGGTCCAAACCCATTTTTTTTTTTTGTAATGCTGCAGGAAATTATATTTTGTGCTTTACCTTTAATAAATAAATAAATAAATAAATATCTTTATTAGATTCTCTATCTAGAATAATATTTCGTTTTGCTTATTTACATACAAAAATATTTAGATATTAACTGATAAAAACCAAAAAAAAAAAAAAATGATTTCTCGAAAAAAAATGATGATGTTTGACAATAGAATTTTACCAGAAATATCCGCGAAATGACGCGCGAAATTATTCTAAGGGCCATCTATGTATCTATGGTAATAATGAGATATTTGGTATGGATTTTAGGATGCGCTCGAATTAGAAAATAATATTACTGTGCGCTCCGGGAGCAAGCCGTCAAATTTGGTCGTTACGTAGCCGAAGGGTTTTAATGATTATTTAAAGGAGGCACGACTAACGTTTTTTCATTTTCGTTCAAGGTCACTTTCATTACATCGTCGATGTTACATGATAGTATTAATAAAGGAGCAGAAACACTAGTCTGAATACAATACTCCTCTAGGGAAGCGGTATTGAGACATGTACCTAGATGATTTAGTCATACTATTATCACATTGCTGTGTTGCTATATACATAATTTTTTTTCAAAACGTATGGTCTACTCTTTCTGGCCAGACTGTAGGTACATGCTGAACTTCAATAGTAAATTATTTTATTTTTTTCTTATATACATAGAATAACCCGCTATCTGTGCTACTTACTTAGTACCTTACGTATTTTTATCTATATTTACTCTCATCTCAGTTTAGTACTCTGCGAACAAAAACCTTGATAACACCGTCTTATCATTTTCAACCTGTTTCTCACATTCCTACATGATACAGCAACCATTTTTAATCAAGGCTAGGAAGCGTAATTTGGATTTATCCGAGTGTATTCTTCTAAAATGTACACGAGAAATAAATGGTGGTGTCACCCCAGGACTTTCCCGGCAAGTAGACAAGACCCCCTCCCCCGTGTCGTTCCCGCTCCAGGAGCAAACCGCAGGAACAAACCGTCCAAGAGCGCCCAAAGAGCAATTACTCAATATACTCCACAAAATATTACCTATTTTTAAATAACCGTTTTTGGTTCTTACGCATTTATTTAATTATCCAACATTTTGGAAAATTATAAAACTACGCAATTGTACTCGGAAAAAACCGGTAGTATTAATGACGAAAACTTGGTTTTATTCCACCATTACTTCTAAACGCTTGTACCGATTTAGAAGTGTGTGATATTGTTAGAATCGTTATGTCATCCCGAGTGTCGTAGGGTACATAAAATGTCCAAATGTAAAAAAGTACTTGTTTAAATGTCCAAATGTCAATAAACATAAATATATCGTGTTTGGTGTCAAATTAAAGATCTGATTACATTTCGGAAATATACATACCTATAGCTATATGGATAAATACATAAACCACAAATATTTCATTAAAACACCGTAATATAAATAATTACAAGTAAAGTACTACAAATGATTCCAGAAGCTAACGGAAAATCGGGTACCTCAATGAAATATATATTTTTGAATAGCTTAGACCTTCAGGATAATGGTTGATTATGGACAAACATCGCTCAATACATGGGAAGGGGGTCAAATCGCTCTCATCAATTTTGTTTACACTAATAAACACTAAATTACATCAAGCGCCCAGAAATGGTACTAATGTAAAAATATAGTTCGAAATAGTACATACAAATGAGTATAGAGGGCGTTAAATTTTATATAATTATTTGAGGTTTCAATCAAATGTCATTAGGATAATGAAAGATGCATTGCAGCAATGTATCAAATATAAAGAAGATATTTAATAAAATCAGTCTTATTTTGTTTTTATGTTCAATACTTTACTCGTCCTCTCTACCTTGTTATAAATACAATAGTTCACTTTCTGTAACTGCAGTTCTGTTTTTTATTCTTTTTAATATACAGTACCGTGCGAATTAATTAGAACAAAGAGTATTTTTCTTTGAAAAATTCTCTATTGGACATAAACATAAAAAACAGTAACAGGTAGATTGTCAGTTTTAATATATAATGTGTACTCCTTTTGAATACGGACAAGGTCTGGAGGGAGGGAGCTCTACAAGGTGTATCCTTCCAATATAGGATTTTTTAAGCAGCATCTCGAACCATGAACCATTTAAAATAACGATCAAGAGAATATATTTTTAATAAAACAACTAAATGTCAAAAATAACAAATAAAAAGTGAGAATAGTCTGAGACAATTTCTCAGGCGACTGACGGAATAGTGAAGCCTTATATTGACAAGCCTAACTTTCAGGTACCTCATTTTATTTCTTATTGTTTAATAATAATATTATGAATTTAATATTTAATATTATGTAGATTACAATGTGTGACGTAACATACCTGATCATATTACATACGTTGCTTTTTTCCAATTTTGTTTGATACTTTCTATTGTGTGATAATTTTTTGTATGAAGTGCCTAAGATGACTTTTAATATTCTTATAATAATTAACTATTGTATATGTATACTCATGTACATGGATTCAGCTCTTTTTTTTTTTTAATGTATTTGTCTGCCGTGTAAAGCCGACTTTAGTCAACGCTATTGTCGAATTAATATTTATGCTTTAATAGTTTTATATCTACATATATTAATATATTACTAGCAACTGACGAATTCTAAAATGCGATAATTAGCTTTAATTAGTAATTCATGCTTTTATTGTATATTCTGAATGAATAAATTGAATACTGAATACGGAATACTGAATTGGCGATTGCCGTACATCGGTGAGTTTGGTTTTATACCGCTGCTGAGTGCCTGTTACGGTCCATGTTTGTTTAGCTTCGTTTGACAGCTACCAGTTCCAATCAGTTTGGGCCATATTACCTGCTCGGTCACCTTAGGTCAGGTTAACTCACGGTTCAATACCCTTCCGGCAGCCACCTCGAATAGGGCCGAAACCCGGACAGTAGGGCGTTGTCGACTACAACGGGCGAACCCGTCATCTTAGGCTGGTATAACGATATGTGATCGATCTTTCAGCCATGGGATGAACGTAGAAGACTTAGAGACAAGACAATCTACTGTCTAGCTCGCCAACAGCCCGTTAGAGACCAACGCCTTACGGCGAGGCACCGGGAAAGGTAAACAGCGGACAGCCTCGTCTCCTAACTACCAGTTTTGGCAGGATATCTCCGTCTGGAATTAACCTTCAGGATACCTCGATTCTCCCGCTTACGCGGTCTCTACCTGTTGCATTACAGCGGTAATTCAATTTGAATTTATCGCGGACCTGGGCGTCCTTTGCCCGTAGTGCCAAACGGGACCGAGTGGCCCAAGATCATTTAATGAGTGGCATGACAACAGGTCAACATCCACCCCTGCTGCTTAGGAGATATTTCCATAGTCTCCAGACTCCTTCAGCAATTAGTCAGAGTGCACAACCGATTGGCGTCGCCGAACTTGTGGCGCAAGCTGTTTGGCGATGCCAATCGGCTGTACCTTTCCCGGCTCGGTACCTTTCCCTGTGCCTCGCCTTAAGACGTTGGCTTCTAACGGGCTAGTTGGCGGAGCTAGACGGTAGATTGTCTTGTCTCTAAGTCTTATATGCTCATCGCACGTCTGAAGGAATGATAACATATCGTTATACCAGCCTGGGTTGACTGGTTCGCCCGCTGTAGTCGACACCGGCCTACTGTCTCCTAAGCAGCAGGGGTGGATGTTGACCTGTCGTCTTCCGCTCTGATAATGACCTATTAGTTACCTAATCCTGAGTTTAGAGCTAGGTTAAATATTCCAGATTAAAACTGAATCACCGCTGAACATCCTGCAAGTAGAGGACAGCGCAAGCGACCTCGAACCCGTAACCAATCGAGAGGACGGAAGTATCCTGATGGTTAAATCCAGAATGAGATATCCTGCCAAAACTGGTAGTCAAGGGGCGAGGTTAACCGCTGTATCACCTTCCCGGTGCCTCGCCCTAAGGCGTTGTCCTCTGTCGGGCATGTTTGCATTGCTGGACGGTAGGTTTGTACTCATCCGCAAGTCTTCTACGCTCACCTATTAGGAGACAGGACGATCAATATCGTTACATCTTCCTGGGGTGACGCGTTCGCCTGTTGTAGTCGACATTTCCAACTGTGGTCCGCTACAGAAGAAAACAAAAGTTGAGTTTGTAAATCAACAACCAATAAATTATTATACCTATTATGTAGCAAATACCTAGAACAACTCATTGTATGTCGCGCATGAAGACGAAATTTGGGAATGTATATAATAATATGTTTTCGTAATCAGCCAGATTTTTTTATTTGATTTTTTTCTATTTTTACAGAATAAGTGGCAAACTGGCGTTTAAAATATTCCTTTAATCTTAAAAATGGCAGACAAAGATGGCACAGTCTCGCTGGAAGATTTGCCTATGTCATTTCAAGTAAGTATTTTAAAACTATTCCTAAGTATTTCCCTAAGTATTAAGTATTTTGTATAATCAATCCTAACGAAACAATTAGGTTCAGAGAACCCCAATTACCTAATGTATATACGTTTGCATACGTTCATTCACTGCTAACGTACGGCGTGGAGTTATGGGGGCGAGCAGCCGACAGGCTTTCGTTATGCAGAAGCGTGCAGTTCGCACAATAGCGCGTAGGGCGCTTGATACGACAGCTAGGCCACTGTTTAGAGATCTCTGCATCATGACGCTGCCGTCCATTTATATAATGGAAGTAGCGCTGTTCGATCGCAGAAATCTAGCCGATTTTGAAGTGAATGGTGTGCATCATCACTATCCAACAAGATCCCGTAGCATGCTACGTTCGGTAAGTCATGCATTATCCAAGTCGGAGAGGCTAGCCTATATCGCCGACCCAGCGGTTTACAACAAACTCAGCGAGCACATTAGGCAGGCGCAATCTCTTGACGTGTTTAAGGAGATACTTTACAGATAAGGCGTTTTACTCACTGGAGGAATATTACTCGAGTGAAGTATTTAATGATATCTTTGCATTTTGTCTTGTATTTCTTCTGTTTACATTATTCTTGTGTTTTTTTCTTCGTTTTGTTTATTTTATCTTTTCTTTACGATAAAAAAAACGTTTGTTTGCTAATATGTATTAATGTTTGCTAACCTGTATCTGACTTGTATACCAGTATACTAATAAAATGATATGAATATGAATATAGATAACACCCTCGTTCACCCCCCCCCCCCCCCACCGCCTCTCCACCATCCTTCTCCTAAGTTGTTCTTTTATTCCGGGAGCTAATAGGCCTGCTGCAGTTAAGCCACTAAGACCCATGTGTAGGGTCACCAAACTCACGGGTCAACACCCATCAGCAGCCTCCACGCAGAAATGCGAGCCCGGGTAGGAGCCTAACCTGCGGGCCAGTTCCCCTAGGAAGCGTTCTTCGGGCGCTGCTAGACGGTTTGCGTGCGCCAATCCTGACGCCTCGTGCGGCGTCAGCCAATCGTCTGTGCATTCCGACTGGCAGTCGGGGGGGAGGTGGTGAACGGTTTCGTGCAGCTTTGGTCGCAAGATCCATTTTGTTCTCGGATCGGCTCAACTCACGACTCAGCTCCTATTCAGAAGCCTCCTCGAGTGGAAGGCTAGCACGGGTAAGACTCCCGTGTCTCAGGCCTCAGAGCTGGTGGACCGGTTTCTCCCGGCGGAATTGCATCCCGGCGCCACTGGGCGGTTTGCGCACCGGTCGGCGTAGCCAATCGACTGTGCATTCTGACTAATTTCTGTAGGGGTCTGGAGACTATGGTAATATACTGTTTCCTAAGCAGCGGGGGTGGATGTTGACTCGTTGTAATGCCACTCTTGGAATGATCTTGGGCCACTCGATCCCGTGTGGCACTACGGGCAAAGAACGCCCAGGTCCGCGAAATTTCAAACTGAAATACCGCTGTAATACAACAGGTAGAGGTCGTGTAAGCGACTTCGGACCCCTAACCAGTCAGGAGGACGGAGGTATCCTGAAGGTTAATTCCAGACGGAGATATCCTGGCAAAACTGGTAGTCAGGGGGCGTGGATGCCCGCTTTATACCTTTCTCGGTGCCTCGCCGTAAGGCGTTGGCCTCTGACGGACAGGTGGCAGAGCTTAACGATGGATTGTTTTGTCCTAAGTCTTCTGCGCTCTTCTCACGGGAGACAGAACGTACATTTCGGGTTCGCCCGTTGTAGTTGACAACTCTAGTTTAGCAGTCGGGGGAGTCTGGAAACGGCCTTGTTCCCGAGCGAGCAGCTGGGCAAAGTATGCCGTGGTCAGCGATAGATTCGGTAGACACGGAATCACCGCTACACAAAGAATAAGACCACGCAAGCGACTTAGAACCTGTAACCAGTCGGGAGGCCGGAGAAATATGGCTGTACCTGGTAGCGAGGGTGCTTGGTCTGCCCGTTGAGTTAACTACCCGGTGTCAAGCGCTAATGTTTGGTCTCTTGCGGCCTAGTTGGCGGAGCTAGACAGTGGATCGTCATTGTCTAAGTCTTCAACGCTCATCCCACTGCTGAAAGAACGATCAAATATCGTTATACCAGCCTGGGGTGACGGGTTTGCCCGTTGTAGTCGACACCGTCCAACTGTCCTTTTATCTCATCCATTTCTTAGATATTTAGTTGACATGTGTAATTAATTTCTGTCTAATTTTCATTATTATGCTTATTAATGTAACCTATTGTACTCATTTATTATGACGACTACTTAAACTAAAATCACATTTTTATATTACACTTTTACAACCAAAAATGAGAACGACCTTTGGACAAAGACACTATATTTACCTAGCGAAAAAACTCCCGCAAATAGGCCAAGCTACAATCATTCAAAATGACGCTCACTACAAAAGACTGGTAACGTTATGGTTGTTACACTCGACGAGGGAGCACTGTGAGTCGTTAGTAACTAACGTTATTAAATTGGTGCACAGATGATTTATTTTACTTATTATTGTTATTATTATCTCATTAGCCTCATAACTGTATTCATATATCTCCCATATATATTATATCTCATTCAATTAATTTATTTTTTTGTAATATATATACTATAATAGTTACACAATATACACTTGTAGGATTTCCCAAGATTACAGAAATTACCTATACACCTGACAGATGAACGCAGTATCTACTAAATATCACCTCAATACAGGCTCTGCCTAGTGAGGTGTAAAAATCCCGCCGAAGCCGCACCTTTAGTAAATTTCCAGGGTTCTACATTTTGTATGTACGACTAAATCATGTCAAATATACTATAGGAAATTTAATCATGTAATACTAGGGATAAATAAAATAAATAAATAAAAAATATATTAGTTTGCTTGCATAAACACTTAAGTCACTATAGCCTTGATGGTATGATGGTAAGAGTTTGCCACTTGGCAATAGGCCTACTATGTTATATTCTATTGTGTGTGAACTAAAGTTTTTCTAACTACTTATAATCAAACAAACTAACTGTCCATTTAGCAATTCATGAAAATGTTTTTAAACATTTCACCACTTTTTAGACGTATGTATATTTAATTATAGTAGTTTTTGCATGACAAAAAGATACAAATATCCCGTTTGTTTATACGAAGAATTAGAGCGTAATGTTGACCGGAAATCCGCTATATTTCGCGCCAAAAATACTAACTGTCACTTCCTGTTCTTTATTCCAATCACGTTTCTGTTTTGCTTTGTTCACGTGTTGGTATTTAGTACGAGCACGTTACGTGGAATGCTATTGTCCTCGCTTTGACATCTGGAAATGCAATGGAACCATTTAAGGTCTGGCAAAAGCCTAAAAAGCTTTCCCATAATATTAGGAAAAATAAATATATAGAGTTGTCAACTACAACGGGCGAACCCGTCACCTAGGGAAGTTTTAACGATTAGTCGTTCTATCTCCCGTGAAGTGAACGCAGAAGACTTGGACAAAACAATCCACCGCCAAGCTCCGCCACATGCCCGCAAAAGGCCAACGCCTTAACCGCGAGGTAGCCAGGAGTGCTACCCTGCTGGCTTACACTCACGCCCTTGCTTCCAATTGCGACCAGATTACTGCGGTCTCTCGATTGGCTAGCTGCCTAAACGTAGTACGACATAAAGCAATTTAATCCTAAACAATCAATGTTGACCGATCATCAATGATCAAAGGCTACCGATGACAATTTCTAGTCAATTTATGGGAAAATATTTCATGGCAGGGACTTTTTGGTTTGAAGTCGTTTCTATTACGAGAGTTCCGTACCTATTAAGGTACGGAACTCTCGGCGTGCAAGTCTCATTCGCGCATTATCTAAAAAACATCTATTTTTAAGTAAGTGACTACATTTTTATACCATTACGAAGTAGATAATCTGCGATTAATTTTAAATAAATTGTGCGTCTGATGTCCTCCACGATTGTCTGTCATACCATTGATCGATACCTCTATAATCAATGGTCATACCTAACCTAGGTGTGCTTATGATAAAAAATTTGATAACGTATTTACCCAGCCCATCAAGTGATAACACCTTTCATTTAGATTTACATTTACATTTACATTTTCGTCGTGTCCAATTGACGGCTAAAGACCGCTCTTGGACGTGTCAAAATAATTGGGTTAGGTAGTAAGTCTCGTTACTACTTTTTACTGAACATACATAGGTCGTCAAGAATTAACTACTAGATTGTCAAACTATAAATATAAATAATCAAAATAGAAGCCTAATATTTGAAGTATTTAGTAATCCGAAAGATACGTAGTAAAATTATTCATCATAATATTCGAATTGTTAGTAAAATCATTGATTTTATATAAAATCAATGGTAAAATGTTAAGTAATCAAATTAAATCTACGTTATGCATTTTAAACTAAAAGTACAGATATGAAACCATATAAAATAATCAGACAATAAGGCTCTACTTTTTTAAGTAATTTCAATGGGCACAATATTTGAAAAATCATGGCCGTCAAATTCGGCCAGATTATAGAAAGGGTGGCCTATCAGCATCTCCTTGATGTTTTTTTTCGAACTTCATGTCCTCCAGCTGTTTAAATTTTGTAGGGAGTAGATTATAGAATTTTATGCTGAGGTACAAGTAGCTTTTCTGTAGGTATAGAATTCACCAGGTTTTGACAGCTTCCTGTCAGTTCATCACCGTGAAACCAGACTTCAATTACTGCACTGATCATCTTGGTTTTTGTTGAACAATCCATCTTGGTGAGCCGTTTTTTGCAAATGGCCCAAAGGTTCTCGATCGGGTTTTGATCGGGGGAGTTTCCGGTCGTTCAAGTAAAGTAATTTGGTTCTGTGTAAAGAACTGTTTCACTTTTTTCGAAGAATAGCATGGGGCCAGGGCCGGCTCTAAGGTTTTTTGGTGCCCTAGGCGAAAACAAATTCTGCGCCCTAATTAAAGTACCTTCGGCGGGGTCTGCCGGGTATGAAACTATGGTATGCAATGGAACTTCGGAAAAACGTTTTTGCTAATTTATTTATTTATTTTATTTTCGGGAAACATACAGCGCTTCATTAATTATTACTAATTATTCTAATACAGTGTTTCGCTGGCCGATTAATTGTTTCCTACATTATATTCTTATACGGTAAATCAAAAATTGCTTTGCTTTAAATTAAATTTAATTAAATTACAATCAAACTATTGCAAAGATAGGAAAGGAGAGGGATGGGATATATATAGGATAGGATATAGGTATTCAAATTATACTCTTTGCTATTCTCATTTTTGCTTTGAGTGTTTTGAAACAATTTGTATACTCACTGGGCTCGATTGCGTTTCTTCGTGAACTAAAATCGGAAATTAGTCCGTGTGAACGAGACAGGGCAATACGCTAGAGCAGAGTGTGAGATGACCGATTGTCACTTTTTCGCATTAAAACTGCCCGCCAAGGTCAAATCTTACACAGCACGAAATATGCTCGAATTTATTCGGACGAGTATAAGTTCGGCAGGTAGTATTTATCGACGATCGTTCGTTTCATATCCCGCTCTAACGTATTGCTCTGTCTCGTTCGCTTGGACTAATTTTAGTTTTAGTTCACAAAGAAACGCAATCGGGCCCACTATATAATCACTTCCTAACGCCTAGTGGGCTAAGGACAGCCTCGCCGAATTTAGGTTGATTCAAGTAAAAAATGACGATATCTTCGAATCGACAGTTATATGTGGTCATCAAGCGGTGCATAACAGAGTTTTGGGCGTAACTATTATTCACACGAGGGTTTCGAACGTACGAGGAGAGTGAACCCTTCGTGGCGGAACCAACAACGACAGTTTCTTTACCAAATGAGGGCTATCAATTTTGTTATGTATTATATTATGCAATAATGTCATATCAGCCGCTGTGCGGCGGTCTTCCAGTGAACACATACTGAAATAGTTCAGCCTGGTCTCGTAAGTTCCAAGTCCCAAGTGCTCACGATAGTCCATGTATCTAATAAAACGTCTTTGGACGCCCTCTACCCTATTTTTATACACGCCATATTGCGGATTCCAAATCTGCGATGCGAACTCTAAAGTGCTACGAACATAGGAAAAGTAAAGCGTTTTAAAGATGTTAATGTTCGAGAATGGTTTACATATTCTATTAACAATAATTGTTACAACAAAGAATTTGATTTTATAACCTCGCCTCGCAACCAGGGTGGGGCTGGGCGAAGTGCGGGGATTCCCCCGACTACAACCCGACACTTTGAACTCCGCTTCGCACAGCGAGGTTGCCATACTGAGTAATGTTACGTGAGGGCATAGTATACTTTCCTATTCTCTAAGACAACCATAATAAAATAAAATACCCTTCACCTTTCATTATCTAAAAGCGGTTTTAATGTACTTCCAGAGGAATGACAGGACTGCGATATCTAAACTTCGGGACCATGGACATGAGACTAGACATCGATACAGACAACCTGAGGTAAAAATGAACACGACATATGGACAACGACATTATACTTTTCTAGCTCCGAGACTATACAATAAACTGAGAATGGACGTACCGACGACCGACTTACCATACCCTACTTTTCGAAGAGTGGTTTTAAAATGGCTGCTAAATAAATCTAGGAAAGACTGCGAGGCATTATTAAAATCTCTTGAATGAACATATTTCAATTCGTCTGCCTAAGCTAGTAGGGCGCAGAAATATTACTTTTATTAAGTTTATGTTTTAAATCCTCACATTAAAAAAAACTCAATTTTGCCCCCCCCCCCCCCTCTCCCCCGCACAAAATAGGCGGCCGCTTAGGTTGCCTATATGGACGAGCCGTCCCTGCATGGGGCAAGATCCTTTTGAAAAATTCCTTCGTTGGAAAGATAAACTTTGCGGAGCTTCCGTATCATATGGTTTGATACGATGTCAATATATTGAAAATAGAAGTAGATTATTGCAAGGCCATGACTCAAATATGGCGCTAATGATATTGTAGCGCCAATGATGATGGCGATGTTATGATTTGTATAAATACATTATTTGATTGATAAGATAATATGTAGACAGCTATTTGCTAGTTGTTTTTGTATGTTTTTTTTTTAATTATTGTATTATTACCGCATATTCAACAAATTGTGTAAAATCCTAGATTTAATCGATTCGGCGATTAATCTGTATGGAAAACTAAAAGCAATTATGATTATGATTCTTCTTCTTCTCCGTCGTTTCCTCATTACTGAGGATCGTGGCCACTATACAACAGTTTGCCTTCGAGGCTCCTCCACTTCGACCTGTCTTCTGCATGGCGGGTCGCAGATTGTATTGACCTTTTGTAACTTCTTTGATGAGGTCGTTCCATCTGGCCGGTGATCTGCCTCTGCTTCTTCTTCCCTCCACTTGACCCCCGGAAAGCATTTTCTCCAGATTCTCTGGGTTTCTCCTGGCAACATGACCGAAGACCTGCAGGACCATTCTCATGCATGCGGTGGAGAGTCTCACTTGGATGCCGAGTTCTTCCAGGACAGATTTGTTGGTGCGGCGTGCTGTCCATGGGATTCCTAGCATTTTACGCCAACACCACATCTCCATTGCATCGATACTAAAATTTTAACTAAAAATAATAAAAAATTCGACTTGATAATAGATTATAGTTTATAGATTATTGCAATATCGATTTTTGTTTAATAAGAATGTGTATATGTTAAAATTCTATATTTAAAAGTTACGAAATCACGTGGAAAACGTTGAAAGACTTGTCTGGATATTAAAAACTGTCTTTTCAACGAGGTTTTCGTTAATTAATTTGAGAGATACTCAATTTTAGGCATCTTAATAAAATTTCCTACTCGGAATGATAAAAATTATAATAATAGCTGTAATAAAACGCCTTATTAGATCAAATGAATCGGCGAGCTTCTTGCGTTGAAGCAATATCTTACAGCTAACCTTAACCTAATGATATAACATGTTTTCTGGTAAAATAAGGGAAACTATTAATAAAATCACTTACAATCACTAACATTAAAATGAATTTAAAAGAATAAAAAGCAATAAATCTGTAACGACTTAGGGAAGGAGGAGGGGAGGGGTCGAGAGAAATATGGAATTTCCTTATAAACGAACGTATATTGTATTTACCAACATATACATGCGAATATCGACATTATTGTTTTAATGGTTTATTAAATACCAGGGGAGACTAACGGAGTTCCAGTTTTTCTAACAAAACCCTAAAATACAAAGTCAAGTTTTTGTACGTATACAACCCAAGTGCAGAAATCTACTGTTATCGAGTAAAGAATCACTAGTCGATACACACCACTAGTCGATAAATCGAAAATGACTTAACCCTTGCCCGCGTCGACGGCCGATATGCGTCTAAGCTCTATAGAATATCTCGGCACTAACTTGGTTTGTTTTCTTTTTGTAGGTCAAATACTTAGGACAGCATGACGCAAGAGGTCTTTGGGGTATCAAACACACAAGGAAACCTGTAGATACCATGGTAGCAGCAGCTAAAGCACTACCTCCTGGTGAGTAGAATGATTCGCTTAGGCCTGTCATGATTTTTTTTTTGGGGATGTCATGGATTCCAGATGAGCAGGTGCAAAATAGGGATATGGATAATATTCAAGTACGCGGATAGGGATATGGATAATATTCAAAATAAAATCCAGAATGATTTTGAAAATGTGTTAAAATGGTCCCACGACAACGGCATAATACTAAATATAAGCAAAACAAAATGTATGCTCGTACATTCACCGTATATCCAAAAACCAAGGAATAGCATTAATATAACTGGTCACTCATATGAATGTCTGCATAATTTTAAAATAAATTGTACTGACTGTAAAAAAAATAATTTGTAATAGATTATAAATATCTGGGTCTATCGATAGATTGTAACATGAATTGGGGCTTACACGTGAATAATATACGTAATAAATTGAGATGGATGCTATATAAGTTCAATCACCTTCAGTATCTTGTAGATAAACCAACATTACGCTTAGTATATCATGCCCTCGCTGATGCAGTACTGAGCTATGCTCTCACTTCATTTGGTCGTACTTTTCGCACATATATAGGTAAAATATTTAATTTGCAACGTAGAATGATAAAACTTTTAGTAAATAAAAATGTGTTAACACAGTGTAAAAAGAACTATAACTTGTTGTTATAGTTCGATGCGATATATTACCGATACATGAAAAAATTACATACTTACTAGCAATGGAGCACTTTAGACATTCAGAATTTAAAATACCAATACAGTACAATATAAATAAATACAAACGGAGCTGCCATGGAATTCACCGACCGGAGTCGGGCCCATCATAATACTAATTTTTTTTTACACTTCTGGGGGGTGAGCAGTGGATTCCGGACTTACGAACCGGCTGTGGTAGGTTTAGGACAGCTGTCTTGCCACATGTGAGCATTCACCTTACCACCCATTCACTCCCCCTTCGAAGCCATAGAATTTGAGATGCGCAAATCGCAGTTTTAGATAATTTTTCTAAGAAAGAGTTGATTATTTTTCTGCAAAGGCCAAGATCTTTAAAGAGGTGAAATAGAGATTTAGCTGGCAGGCCACGAGCGCCAACTTCCACTGCGTGAAGGTGAACAGTGAAGCCGTTCCAGGTTACGGCATTTGCAAGATCATGGTATTTATTTAATTTGTGCTCGTGGTCTTTTGGGATATTTGATTCCCATGGAACAGTTAATTCTACAATAAGAGCCATCTTCCGAGATAGAGAGTAAAGAGTTATATCTGGACGGAGGGCTGTGCATCAGAGACTTTCAGGGAATTTATACTGCTTAGAGACCGAATCAACCTCCAGAATCCAATCTGTAGCTTTCTCAATTATTGAGAAAGGTTTTGTAGTTAAATGTTTTTTGCCTTTAGAGCCATCCCGCACAAACTGTATTGGGGGTTTGGAGGATACTGTTAAACCCTTGTTGGCACGAGCCACTGAGAGACTAATTACCTCGCGAATAACAGCGAGAACTTTGTCATGGCGGTAAGTGTACCGTCCTTGATCTAAGGCTACCTTGCAGCCAGCTAGAATGTGTCTAGCTGTGCAAGGGGTATTGCTACAGAGGGGACAAGAACTATCCTCGGCAAAGCTCCAACGAGCGAGGTTACTGGGGTCTGGAAGTGTTTGCTGAAAGGCATTCAAATAAAATTTCAGCATCTCTGGCGTCCAGTCATGAGCATTACCTTCCAGTGCATTGGAGGCGGAATGCAAAAGTCCCCAATTGTTGTCCAATCATTCTGGCATTGACGGCCAATAGCATGAGCCATACTGTTGCTGTCGTAATCTCCCCGCAAAAGAGACTTCTTCAAGTCCACGTCGCTCGTGGTTGTACTGCCCCAGACCAGTGCCATTCTGGCTGATTCCAGTAAGGAACTTTTTGTGGAAGTCTACGCGGGCTTGTAGATCATTTGAATCACTACGGCCACTTATTACGTGCTTCGATATTGCTGGATCTTTGGAATTGCACAGAATCGAATTTTTGGTTATTCTGGAGTTGGCGTAGAGCAGAGAGGGCAGTTTTAGCGCTGGCCTAAAATTTTGTTTGGACCTGAAGAGAGTCAAGGGGTCAGCTGGTTTGGCTAAAGACAGCCAGGATTTTAAACTAGCTGTCACCAGCGCATCTAGACGGGACAGTTGGGTTTTGGTAAAATCGTAAAGAGAAAAAGTCCGTAAAATATTTGAAGAACCAAGAGCGAACAACTACTATATGGTGAAAGGACGTTAAAAAACCTCATTCCAAGAATCATTAATGCTATTGTATCTGAGGAAGGCTGTGTAAGCGTGAGCAAACAGATGTTTAAAAAGAGTTTAAAAAGCTACCTGTTGGACCTTTATAGTGAAATTAGTGGTCAAAAGTAAATTTGTTATACGTTTCTATCATTTAAGCTTGTAGTAATACTGCCTAATTTAAGCCTGTAGTAAGACCAGTAGTAATACTGCTGTGCATTGTTTTTTATATTATTAGTGTCTTTTTGTATCACAAAATTACAATTATTCTCTGAGCTGGCGAAAAACTAAAAAAAATAAATTATTATTTTTTTTTATTTTTATTTCTTTATTTATTTAGTAGTAACACATCTAGTAAAAAGTTAATGTCATATTTGATTAAGATGTTAGCAAGAAATTGATGCGACATTATTTTTATGATTGACACAGTCGCCTAACTAGGCCTAGGCCTGTTCTAAGGCAGACTTTTAATGATGATATTAAGTGTGCACTGTCAACTTAATCTATAGTTAGTACTTATTTTTAAATCGACAAATATAAAACTACAAATATTTACGCATATACAAATATGGATAGATACTTATATACATCTATAGATAAAATATATATCCATATATGCACACATACACATACATATATTTATACGAAAATAATAATAAAACCAAAATAAATAAAATATAAACTAAAATAATATACATATATAAATCAATTACATATTGATATGACGCTCACATACCTATAATAGTCATTTAAAATTATCATGGAAAAACTAAATACTAAGTACTAAATACTATCATTCAAAATACAACAGTCAGCATATTCCCTAAACCGTCCCTACCCACTTCCAAACAACCAATCGGTTAGTGATTTTTTAAAAGTGGATGTGTTCTCACTACTTTTAATTGCGTCGGGAAGATTGTTATACATTCTAGGGCCAATGAACGTGAAATGGCGCTGGCCAAATGTTGTGTAAGATCTTGGCACCATCATATCACCAGTTCTTGTTGCTCTCGTCTTTCCAACTCGTTGATTATAAGGTGTCATTTTATTTTTAGTATATATTAGGGCCATGCGTTTAAAATAGATTATTAGTTTATCATTATTAATTTAAAATAGATTTTTCACCTTTTTCAGGTCAAGCCCCTCCGATTGTAAGGCTACAAATCACCACAGAAGGCGTACACCTGGAAACTATAAACCACAAGCCAGGACACGAAGATGACTACGAGCACATGTCGATATTCTTCAACATTGAGTCGATATCCTATGGAGTTCAAGACTTAGTCTACACAAGAGTGTTCTCCATGATAGTTGTAAAAGACAATGCTGACGTGCAAGGAATCAATCCTTTTGAGTGTCACGCATTTGTTTGTGATTCTAGGTATGTATTTGGTATCTGTTATTTGATTTTGAAGACTGGGGCCTTAATTCCGATAGCTGGTGCTAAATCAGGAGAAAGACCTTCAAAATAATAATTTTAAACAAAACAACCTCGAACTAAGAATGCAGCAATTTAAAATGGCGGAACCGGTAACAATAATTAACAGACTTATGTAAGATTACGATAACATTATAATTACGTACGTAGCGACTTTGATTATACAGTGCTGTATAATCAATAGTAGCAATAATTATTTTTAAAAATAGTAGAATTTCGAACCAATGCGCCAGCGCCATCTGATGGCGTACGAAATACTACTTCACAATGTCGCCAGTTTGTAATCGAATTAGTACGACGAATAAAAAACAGGTAGCGCGGTTTTTTAAATATTTTAAATTTTATTTTACAGAAATACGGCAAGAAGATTGACCTACGCCCTAGCAGCTGCCTTTCAGGAATATTCCAGAAGAGTCAAACAGATGCAGCCAAACACCGGAAATGGTATGATTTAATTCGAAACCGGTTGTTCGACATTTAGTCGGGGAGGTAGTGAATAGTTTTAGGGTTTTTTCCAGTTTGTGAAAATAATTAAATCTGGTATATTACTGATACTAATCAAGAATATCCCAGTCTGGCAAGGATTATGCCATAGGTGGGTGGGCGGGTGGTACAATCGAATTGTACTTATTTTCTCAGTTACTATTATAAACTTTTATTAGTATTTCGGCCATAGAAGGTTAGATTCCGGGACACCTGGCACTGGAGTACTAGGAAAGGTGTAATTTTAATTAGTACCTACCTCCAAAGTGTTTCTGAAAACTCGAAACATTTGGATCAGACTGCTTCATAATAGAACGCGTGGCGTCAACATCTCCATACCGTTATATGTATATATTACGGCATTGCGACCATTATATTGCGCGGCACAGTAGACCGATGCGTCACAGACCGACCTATAATTCCACAAAAAAACACACCTGACTGACGTTCACGTTAACTAAAGCCTCGCCAGACTTACATGAAGTTTGTGACAGTGCGCACTCTTTATGCTCGTCAATAGTTTAATGCGCGTCAGACACGTCTAATAAGCGTCACTCTGATGCGCAATAAACGAGTTTGGCAAGGCTTTGGCGATGGCACATCACAGCTAGATATTATTCCAAGTTATCGTTATAATATCAAGTAGGTATCATACGAGCAGTGTTGGGCAAAATTTAGTCGACTAACGATTGACGATTGAATACGTTAATCGCGATTAACGACTAACGATTGATTCGTTCAATCGTCAATCGGCGACTAACGATTGATTAGTTTCAATCGTTAGTCACGATTGGCGATTGATATTCTCGACAGCGGTCAACTTCAATTTTGCGTTTTTTCGTCGGTCGGTGCGGTCGGGTCGATCGGTGCGGTCGGTGCGATCGGTGCGGCCAGTGTGGCCGGTGCGGTCGGTGCGATCGGTACAACGCGACCGCGACCGCATAGGCGACCGCAAACGCGACCGCAAACGCGACTGCAAACGCGAACGCGACCTTGACCGCGAATGCGATCGCTAACGCGAGCACGAACGCGACCGCGACCGCGACCGACCGACCGAGCGACGAGTATGATAGATAGATAGATTTTTATTCGAAGTAGAGTTACAGTACTTTCCGAACGTCTTATGTTTCTAGACATTTATGCCTTGCTTGTAGGCTTTACCATTGATTACTACACTATATAATCAATGGCTTTATGTAATAGTAATATTAATAACAATAATAACACTTTAAAAATGGTTTTCATAGCTATGTTACACAACAAGGACTTGACCAGACCAATGTATCGCTTAAAAAATCTTCAATTTTATAATAGCCTTTAGAGCACAAAGTATCTTTAACAATTTTTCTAAATTTAGTGTCTGGTAAAAGGGTTAGTTCCTCGAATGAATGTCGGGTGCTATCTACAGAGCAAGTTAGTCGCGATTGACGATTGACGATTACCGATTAACTGATTTAGTCGCGATTACTTCAATCGTGATTAACGTTAGTCGCGACTAAATCAATCGTGATTGATTAGTCGCGAAATATTCAATCAATTGACCAATTTTCAGGCCTGCGAAAAAGGGCCACCATTTTGTTCGGGTTTTCAAATGCCAGACATATTTTCCATGCCTATAGAGCAGCCATATTATTTTTTTCTAATTATTGTTGCATTCGACTTGACAGTAAAACGATTTTTATCTGTGCTTAAAAAAGTGCAGCACTTTTGTATCTTGTAAACTTCTACCGAAAGACTCCCCTACAAAATACAGAATTAGTCACTGAATATCGACGCTTGGTAACTGGGAAAATCAGTAGGTATTATACCGGAAACAATCAATAGCTCCCTGACTATTAGAAATAAGTCAAAAAAGGATTTATAACACCGAACTTTAACCGTATTTCTCCATAATTTAACTAACAAACATAATTGAAAATGAAAATTATATGGGTGCATTTCTTATGCCGCGGCCGATCCGAGTCATGACAATGGGCCCGATTGCGTTTCTTTGTGAACTGAAACTAAAATTAGTCCAAGCGAACGAGACAAAGCAATACGTTAGAGCGGAATATGAAACGAACGATCGTCGATAAATACTTAGTCCTGTCGAACTTATACTCGTCGCCGGATGTAAGATTTAGATGCGTTGAGCTTCGCGGGCAGTTGCGAAAAAGTGACAACCGGTCATCTCACATTCCGCTCTAGCGTATTGCCCTGTCTCGTTCACACGGACTAATTTCCGATTTTAGTTCACGAAGAAACGCAATCGAGCCCATTATGATGACATTTTTATTACAAGCTGTGAGATGTAAAAAGTAAATTTATATTAACAAGCAAATATATAAAAAAGCATAAAAACACAACTGCCTTTACAGAAAATAAACTATTGTATTTATAAGCAGCGGTCGCAGCAAACGGTCTCTAAGCAGTATAAATTCCCTGAAAGTCTCGGATGCACAGCCCTCCGTCCAGATATAACTCTTTACTCTCTATCTCGCAAGGTGGCTCTTATCGTAGAATTAACTGTTCCATGGGAATCAAATATCCCAAAAGACCACGAGTACAAATTAAATAAATACCATGATCTTGCAAATGCCGTAACCCGGAACGGCTTCACTGTTCACCTTCACGCGGTGGAAGTTGGCGCTCGTGGCCTGCCAGCTAAATCTCTATTTCACCTCTTTAAAGATCTTGGCCTTTCCAGAAAAATAAACAACTCTTTCTTAGAAAAATTATCTAAAACTGCGATTTGCGCATCTCAAATTCTATGGCTTCGAAGGGGGAGTGAATGGGTGGTAAGGTGAACGCTCACATGTGGCAAGACAGCTGTCCTAAACCTACCACAGCCGGTTCGTAAGTCCGGAATCCACTGATCACCCCCCAGAAGTGTAAAAAAATAGTATTATGATGGGCCCGACTCCGGTCGGTGAATTCCATGGCAGCTCCGTTTGTATTTATTTATTATATTATTTTGATAACGGTTTTTTTAATGAAATATTTGTGGTTTATGTATTTATCCATATAAATAGATGTGCATTTCTGGAATGTACTCAATCATACCTTTCATTTTGTTTATTGACATTTGGACATTTAAACAAGTATTTTTTTACATTTGGACAGTTTATGTACCCTACGACACTCGGGATGACATAACGATTCTAACAATATCACACACTTCTATCAATCAGACCTTTCATTTGACACTAAACAGGATATATTTATGTTAATTTATTGACATTTGTAAATTGGACATTTGGAGAGTAAGACAACTACCTACTCGATATTTAGACAGTTAAGGTATCTTATGATACTCAGAATGACATAAATGATTGACATTTGAACATTTAGACTAAAGTACGGGCCAAAGGAACGTTCCGATGGGGTAATAATCCGAGCTGTCAACAAGGATGCGGCTAACGTCGATATTGCTTATCGATGAATTACGCTTGCTCGATGAAACAGTATTTTACATCTGCATTTATTATAGTACCGATTGCTATATTTATTAATATTTTCGGTTTAAGTATTATTTTAGAATTAGAGTAATTAAATAATGACCTAATTATGTGATGTGAGTTATTAAATGAGTACTTAATAGATAACTGATTATCATAGCATGGCATATCATGGGTCATTATTAATTTCTAAACATTCATTAGTGAAATGTTATCGTGGCATTTTGTAATAATAAGTCCCACATCCTAAAATGCTGCGCGGATAACACATCATTACTTGCCTATCAGTTGAGCAATGGAGACCATATTTTCTAACCTGGAGCTATTAAAGTTGAAGGTTGATATTAACATGCAGACTCGGTGCTTTATACATAACATTTTGTCATTTTTTGACCAACTGAAAAGTGACCCGACAAAAGTTTAGATGCTCAATTTCAATAATATAATAATATGATAGATAATCTACGAAGGTTATGACACGCATCCCTACAAGCAGGTATTAAAAGGGGCGGGCAGGCCTAATGATCAATCCTCATCGGAACGTTCCTTTGGCCCGTACTATAGCATTTTTCGACATTTGGATAGTTTAGGTACTCTATTATACTCGAGGTGACATAACGATTCGTGATACCACACACTTCTAAATCGGTTCAAGCGTTTAGAAGTTAAGATGGAATAAAGAAACGGAAACATAGGTACAAACTAAACATATATGTTAAGTATATTTTAACATTCAACTAACTACCAAAAATTATTTGACTTTGACAATGAATTATACTTTTTAGACAAGGTATTTTTATATTAAATCCTATATTACTTAACATATATTAAATATTAATGACTGTTTCTTTCTTTTCTCACATATAACTTTATTTATATTATTTAATCGATTTTTATGTTATATTTATTTCCGATTACATAATGGAATTGCATTTTATTTATTATATTATCTTTTATTATTTTTTTTATTATTATTATATATTTTTTTTATTTTATTTTGAAGACCACCTTTTACGGCAATTTTAGTGTCATTAGCTTTTTACTAAAACTTGTACATTTGTAAGCAACCAAGCAATTAAGCAAACTTAATTGTAATATTGGAGTCCTGTCCACCCTAGAACGGGCTAGTCCCAGTTCGGTGACAGAAACAAATAAGCAAAAGGTTAAGGTTTTGCCATTCGGTTCCTGTTATTTTTGTAAGCTAATCAATATTTTATAGTAATTAATTTAATTTAATAAATAAATAAATAGATGAACCCTGAACACATTACACTCCTTTTTTATTGGGCAGTCGTGTATAAAGCCAAAACAGTGTTTATTTTTATTAAATGGAATCTTAACAACGAGTTCAATCGGAAACGCAGTAAAAATAAATGAAATATTTTTTTTTATTTCAGATGAAAACTCACCGAAAAGCAACTTTTCAAACAAAAAATTCGCCATTGATTTGAGGACTGCCGAAGAAATTGAAGCAGATTTTGAGACGGAAGCCTAGCCAGTAGAACACGCATTTATTTCTAATTTATTCTATACCTTGTGTAAATATTTCTAAAGAGTTACTATGTTTTGAGTTGTTTGTATGTATGTACCAAAGATTGCGAAATAAAATATTATTGAAGTCATTGGCTATTTACAATTAGGTACCTGTGATAGGGTATTGTTTGTTTTTGAGTGACGGGTGGGGGGGGGGGGGGTCGTGCGCAGCTAGAGAATCGATGTAGTGATGGACACATTGCAGCTAAGAGAATTAGTATAATCACAGAAACCGCAACTAGAGCGGACTTCACTCTCACGCATACACGCGGTAATTCCCTTTTATGCGTGCCCCGAACAAGACTGGCAAAAGTACATAAGGGCTACTTTACCTTAGCATTAAATTCGAGTATTTAACTGTGGTTAGACTCTTTAAACACGGTTATCTATCTTAACCGAGCTTGGTGTAGAGCATACTTCAGTAAAGTAAAGATAATGACCATGTATTCGGCGTTCATATACCAGTGCTTATTGTATGCCAGACAGCACCTAACAGAAACTGCAACTAGAGCGGACATTCACTCTCACCATACACGCGGTAATTCCCTTTTATGCGTGCCCCGAACAAGACTGGCAAAAGTACAGAGGAACTACTTATACCTTAGCACTAAATTCTACAATTTACTCCCTACTACTATCAAACAACTAGAGGACAAACAATTTAAAAAAACATTAGGGAGATGCTGATAGGCCACCCTTTCTATAATCTGACCGAAATTCGAGGGCCATGACTTTGCAAATATTGTACCAATTTGAATGATAATTATATATGTACTTTTAGTATTTAAATGTAAGATTTAGCTTTATTTTGATTATTTAACAATTTACTTACTACTTTGGATGTTACTATGTACAGTTTTTAGTACGTATATATTCGATTTATTGACTATTTCAATTGTTAGGCTTCTGCTTTGGTTATTCAACTTTTTAACTGACTATTTTAATTATTGTGTGTTTAGTAGGTAGCCATTAGAATTATTGACTATTTTATTAAATAAGCCTTTAATTTGTTTTGTAAAACGATTCTACGACGAATAACTTTTAGTAGGTTTCAAAGTTTCTTAGATACTATAGATATATTTTAATTATTATATGTATGTTAAGTAAAGATTAAAGTAGTAATGATACTTACTACAAAACACAAATATTTTGACACGTCCAAGAGCGGTTCTTAGTCGCCAATTGAACACGACGTAAATGTAATGTAATGTAATGTAATCAGATCTGGATTTAGGGGGGGGGTCAAATCGGGGTACCTGCCCGGGGCGGCGATTTAAGGGGGCGCCAAATTAATGTGTTTTATAAACAACTTATTCACTAAAGCGCCGCCTAGCTCCAGGGCGCATCGCACTGTCGATTGTTTATAGGGAGCTAATCACAGGTCAATAGCCATCCGGCGGCCTCCACGTAGAAGTGCGAGCCAGGGTATGACTCGGGCCTGCGGGCCAGTCTCCTGTAGGAGTCAACGCTCTTGGAAGATTTGCGCACTGTGCGGCGTCAGCCAATCGATTGTGCATTTCGACTAACAGTCGGGGAGCCTGGAAACAGTAATGTTTCTTATATAGCGGGGGTAGTTATTAACCTTACGGCAACTGCTCTTGAAACGATCATTCGACCACCCGATCCCGGGCGAAGAGCCGGGCAAAGAATGCTTTGATCCGCGATAGATTCAGCAGTATCACCACTACGTAAGGGAGAGGACCGCGCAAGCGATCTAGATCCTGTAACCAGTCAGGAATTAGAAGGTATCCTGAAGGTAGTCAAGGGGCGAGGCTGCCCGCTGAATACCACACTATAAAGCATACTAATTTATAACCATTTTTTAACTAACAGCTGTATAGTAGTCGAATAAATAACCTTTATATAACAAACAAAACAAAAGCCTTGGTACAAAAACCTTTATACTACAACAAACAAAAGGGTGGGTATTGGTTACAAGACATATTGAAGTGAAGTATTTGATTTACAAAGAGTTAAAGCTGTAAAGTTTTCACTAGGACTTCACTTACGCAGCAATTTTATTAAGGTTATATTAAAGTTGCAGCTGCCATATAAGCAAAGCGGTCATTTTTCGCGATCTTTATAGCCTACAATTTTTGTATTATATTTTTAAAGGCATTTTAAGTCATAAAATACACGTATTATAGGTGCATCCTATTTCAAAGTGTGTGAACAAAACCCAGCAAATGTTCTTTTTACTGCGAAAAATAAAATAAATTTACAAAAAAAACTAAATTGAAGGCGCTTTAAAATTTTGTTAGACGTGTTACTTAATATTGTCGATGAAATGACGACCGCAAGAGAATTTGGTGTATTAAACTAAAGGATGTTTTTTATAGAGGTATAGAACTTTGAAATGAAATAAAGATAAATTATTTAAATTGACATTTTAATTTAAATTATTAGTATTATAATTTAAATATGACTTCTGGCATATGATCGCCACGGCTGGCTCGGACGTAGTCTTCTGGAGGTCCAATTTTCGATGACTTTTTCCAACATTTGTGGCCGTATATCGGCAATAACGCGGCGAATGTTGTCCTCCAAGTGGTCAATCGTTTCGGGCTTATCGGGGTAGACTAGCGGCTTCACATATACCCAGAGAAAATAGGCTAGCGGCGTTAAATCGCACGATCTTGTAGACCAATTCACGGGTCCGAAACGTGAAACTATGCGGTTACCAAACGTTTCCTTCAATAAACAATTGTGGCAAGAGTTGTGTGACATGTTGCGCCGTCTTGTTGAAACCACAGCTCCTGCACATCATGGTTGTTCAATTGATGAACGAAAAAGTCAGTAATCATGGCTCTATCAAGTCAGTCACCATTGACTGTAATTGTCTGACCAGCATCGTTTTTAAAGAAGTACGGACCAATGATTAGGTACACCAGCCCATAAAGCACACCAAACAGTCAGTTTTTCCGGATGTAACAGTGTCTCAACATAGACTTGAGCATTATCATCACTCCAAATACGGCAGTTTTGTTTATTGACGCATCCATTCAACCAAAAGTGAGCTTCATCGCCAAACAAAATTCGCATATGAAAATCGGGATCAACGGCAATCTTGTTTTGGGCCCATTCATCGAATCTACCCCTTGCTAGGAGATCGAAGTATTTTGTAAGCACGCAAACCAAGATCTTTTCGCAAAATCTTCCATAAAGTGGATATACACATATCCGATTCCTGTGCACGATGGCGGATAGACTGATGCGGGTCTTCCTCTACGCTACGCTCTACAGCAGCAACGACTTCTTCTGAACGCACTGTACGACGTCTCCGTGGATGCGTATTATCATTTGGAGTAAAAGCGGTGCGAAAACGTTCCATAGTTAATCGAATTAATTGCTCTGATGGACGATTATGTTGACCGTAAAATGGACGTAGTGCGCGATAAGTATTTCGAACAGAACCATGATTTTCAAAATAAATTTGCACAATTTGGAAGCGTTGTTCAGGCGTCAGTCTATTCATGTTGAAATGCCAAACCAAACTAAACGTAAGTCACTTGACAGCTGACAAAATGGCCGCCAGTTAAAAAAGTGTTGCCAACTTAAAGTTCTATACTTCTATAAAAAACACCCGTTCCAACTCAATCATTTTAATGACAATAAAATACAATATATTAGTAGCAATTATTAGGAACCGCACCGACCGACCAAAAAACGTAAAACTGAAGTTGACCGCCGTCGAGAATATCAATCTCAGACGTATAATCGTCAATCGGCGACTAATGATTGAAACTAATCAATCGTTAGTCGTCAATCACGACTATTGTATTCAATCGTCAATCGTTAGTCGACTAAATTTTGCCCAACAGTGAGGGGTGGGCACACTTTGCCTTATAATTCTTCTTTCCCTTATAGTACGGCAACTCTATCAGGCGTGCCGTTGTGACGGTGTACTATACATATCTGTGCCTTATTCTCGAAAGACCTCCTCCTACTATATGAACTCCTAATACAGTTTTATTCAACAACTGTGATTTCGGCCGGTAGACGCCGGAACTAGGTGCGAAACGGAATTTGCAGATGGTATCGCTTGGATTTTCCCAAGATATCCGCACAAAAGATCTTCCCAGCGCTCATTTTTCAAGGCAAATAGCGATTATTATGGTATACATTTAATCCATTCTATACAATTTCCTGCGGAACAATGAAGATTAAATATGCCTTTCTTTGTTTGTTATTGTCGGAAGGAAAAGGCGCAGAAGAGAGTCTATATATGTGTATCTTTCATAGCTGTCACTTTTTTGCATAAGTTCGGGGATCATCACAAATTATCAGCGAAAAGACTAAAATATTTTTTTTCGATTCAGATTAATTTTACATTGCTGGGCCACCAATCAACGCAGAGGGAAATATGGTGTGAATGCGGTAATTACTTTTCCTGCCCACCTACCGACGAAAAGCGAAACTATTATGAAGGCTCTTTTTTTTTAAATAAAGACTGGCATATTACATTTTAATCCCCCCCCCCCCCCCCCCTGAGTCTATTGAGACCATTTCCAGATGAAAGTCTGTCTGTGTGTCTGTATGTCCGTCTGCGTATCTGTCTAACTGTGGAGATGAAGACGGGAATATTCATGGTAAGCTACCCTGACAGGGGCGGACCTTGCGTTTGTGGGTCCCTGGCCTAATATTACTTGGGGACCTGCCTAATTAATCAACTAATTGCCATTTTATCAAAAAACCTTTTTTTGATAATGATGTCACTAGGTACACAATATAGGATGTCAATAGGTCACTAGGTACACAATATAGGAAAGAAAGAAGACAATACAAAATTTTAATTGTTTAATATGACAATACACAAACACAACTGTAAAACAATTAACTTTTCAATAAAAATAGACAAATCGATTAGCGTAAAAAAACGTTGCTACTAAACAACATTAATACTAATGCTATTGCTACTAAACAACATTAAACTAAACAACATTAATACTAATTGTAATAATATCTCAATTAGTAGCCTAATTAAGCAAGTATTGATATTAATTGTAAAGCTAGTTAATATAAGTAAAATTTAAACAAACATTCATTACTAGTTACCTATTGACAAGGCACTAGCCTCGGTAGGAACTCGGTTCACAATATTGTCCATTGTTTTTAATGGAGGCTGGGGCCCTTTATATCCACGGGGCCCTGGGCTGCAGCCCAAAAAGCCCTTATATAGATCCGCCCCTGCCCCCTGAGAGGATTAAGACCTTTTTCAGATGGAAATCTGTCTGTCTGTTTGTGTCTCTCTGACTGTGTGTCTAAATGTATTCCTGCACAATGACGCCCAATCGCTTCATCCCATTGAGCTGAAATTTTAAATGCAAGCCTTATTAGATCATGGCAAGAGTTGAAAAGATTGTGGTTGAAATCGTCCCACCAGAGGGCGCGCTAGTCTTACTTCAACCTCGAAATATTGGACTTAGAGACTTGAAATTCACAGGTGAGTCGTTGGGCCCAAACCATGTTTTTGGAGTATTTCTTATACAAGCGACAGAAATAACTTTTAAATCCGCAGTATTTAAGAAATCCTACCTGCAGAGGAGCTACCTGCACACATAGTGTGCAATCATATTATTTGTACAAAGGTAGTCACAAAACGACTGATTCCTATTGCAAACATGTTTTCTATCAAAAATGATCAATATAAAGCAAAAAATGGAGTCTGGGGATGGTCTCCAATAAATCAAAGGATTCAAGGTAACTAAAAAGGTAGAAAATTTTAACAAATAAAAAAATCAACTCCATTTTTTAATAAGTGCAGCAGTCATGTCATGTGTAACAGAAAATCCTTTTTTTCGCGCTTGTGTCACGAATTATAAAACAGGGTTAGTTTTCAGGGTTTTATATAACCTTTTCATGTCCCGAAAAGTTGTTTATTTTTGATTTTGCGAAATTCTCAAATTTTCATTGACAGCTGTCAAATGTAAATAACATTAGTGTTGTCATTATTGAAATAACCTAATTTAAAAAATTAATAACTAACTTTAAATAAATTTCAAGTATTAAATAATAATTCTAATTAACCCCTCCTATGGCGGGGTAAAATTTCTGCCCGGGATAGTTTTGCGCATAACTTTTAAACTACTATACGGATCGTAAAAAGAATAACTGCAAAATGATCACATTGAAATTTGAAATATTATAACGTTACAACATTATCTCGTAAAACAATTAAGATAATAATGAATATATATTACAGTTAGCACAGCGCGGAAAGCGTCTAACCAAAAATGGTTAGCTCACATAGGAAGGGTTAAAAAGAAAACACTAAAAATTTTACTTTTATTAAAATTTTTGGAAGTAAATATACCATTTATGCCATTATAGAGTAGAGACATTCGTGTTTTTAGTATTGATGAGTTGGCAAACCGAGATCCTGCCGGTATTCACTTCCTATTTCGAAGATGGCTGGGTCGGGGTTTGTGTTCCGGCTTCGCCGAGGAAGAACGAAAGTTTTCTAAAGAGAGGAAAATAAAAGAAGGGTAACAACCCAATTTGAGTGCAGAATTAAATATGTAGTGCAAATTACCATTAACCCCTCCTACTTGAGTTAACCATTCTTGGTTTGACGCTTAGAAATGTTAAGACTTGAGCTAATCAATTTTGGTTAGCCAATATTTATTATTATTATAATAATAAATGTTTGTAATATTTATTCATTATTATCTTAATTGTTTTACGAGATAAAGTTATAATGTTTTATATGTCAAATTTCAATGCGATCATTTTACAGTTATTATTTTTATAGTCGTTTTACTCAAGGTCGTTTCACGAAAATGTCGCCGGCGTAAGTGACAGCTGAATTTTTACTTCGCGATTGCAAGTGTTAAACACAGTTTTTACTTGGGCACGCCGGTATAGGCCTCAAAAATATTGAGATTCCTCCAAATCTATTTCGGATAGAGCTGCCTGCCAATTTTATTGTCGACCTGTCTTCACAGACCACATTTTCAACGTTTGGTTTTACGGGGTTTTTTTTAAACCACATTTTACTTACACGTGGTTTGTTAAATTTAAATGCCCTATTTATTTATTTATTTATTTCCCAAAACATAATTAACCTTACAGATGATTCCAAATGGTTAATTATTTTTCTAGGCTATTATTCTGGATTATAACTATTATTCTACTATAGACTATTATTATAATTCTACTGTTATTAATATTATTATTACTCTACTCCATTACTATTACTATCATTATTATTCTAATATATAAATCATTATTCTAGACTATAGCAAACGAGACGGAGACATCCGTTAGAGCGTAATATTAAACGATTATACTTACATATATATATCTAATGTTTATCTAACCTTTCTTATTATACTAGTTACTCCTTTTTAACAATTTTAATACTACATATTTATCTAATTACTTGATTGCTAAGAAATGCCATTACCATACTTTGCAGTTGTGCTAAGTTCACTGTCCAAATATCCAATTCTGGCTCAGTCGAACATAGTGCATTTAGAGGGTACGAAGCGTCCGCACTGTGAATCAGTGTTGAACGATGTTAGTTCTAGCTCGCGGTAACGCGAACAATACATGAGTCCTAGCACGGTAGTAATTGGCGGGTACGAATAGACTGATTCTTCTAAGGATGGTCGGATTATCAACGAACCCCCTAAGCAGTTTATATATGTGGCAGATTGACAGCCAATCTCTTCTTACGCTTGTGCGTAGTCTCGGGTCAGAAAGCGCCTTGTGCGTAGTCTCGGGTCAGAAAGCGTAATTTCCATGTAATAATCCACCGTTAGACTTCCGGTCGGGAAGCAACTTTGTTCGGTTTTTTTTGGGTAATTCAGTTCTTTTTGTTTAATATATGTAATTCTGCACTGAATTTTATTTGTTTTATTTGCGGAAAAACCTACCATTTGCGAAACCTATTTGCGAAAAATCCAGCCTAGAGCTGGATTATTAGAAAAGTGTTAAATACCCTCCCCCTGAGATTTTGTTCAGTTTCTTATTCAGTTTTTTACTCGTTTCTTTGTTTTTAATGTAGTTTTCCACGTTTTCTTTTAAAAACGGGGTGGCGCCATTTCTAAAGTTGTCTTTCTTAAATTCCTGTTATACATGGTAAAACGTAGAACTTGCTGTCATAATTCAATACGTATAGTATGCAAAATATCGTGTCTGTGCTGCTGTCCGTTGAGGAGTTCCCTCGTTGGAAGCCCATCCGGGGTTCCACAGTCCTGTCTTGATGAAACTTAAAACGGGCTGTGGTAATTGAATGCATATTATGCAAAATTTCGTGTCTGTCCGTTGAGGAGTCCCCTCGTCCAGAGCCAACCATGTGTGCAGCAGCCATGTCATAGTGAAAATTAGAACGCGCTATCATAACTGAACGCGTATACAAAATTTCCTGTCTGTGATGTTGACTGTTGAGGAGTCTACTCGTCGGGAGCCAACCCTGGGTGTAGAATCAAGTCATACTTACCATAAAAATGCATTGTCTTTGAAACTGCATTGTCTTGAAACAGCATGTAAATTTTCAACTTCATATGATAATATTTGAGGAGTTCCCTTAATATCCCATGGATCCTATCCATGAGATAGAACCTATCCAGGATTTGATTGTGAAAATAGGACCAATCTGGAATTATATCCTTTCTAATAAACAAAGAATTTTCTAAATCGGTTCGTAAATGACGGAGTTTTAAGATAAGATAAGATAAAAAGTATTTATTTCCAATACAACCATACAAGTGTGTAGGATTGACAGTAATTAATCTTAAACTAGTTACTCAATTTAGCCAAGAGATGATATACAATATATAACTTTAAACTTACCAATTTAGAAAAACAAAGACTATATGATAACAGTTTACAATAAAACAATTAACGGTAAATAATGTGTATTAGATTAAATTATAGATTTATTTATTTATTTAATTAATTAATTTAAATATTTATTTTAAACAACATGATTTATAGACGAATGGCTATGATATTCGGTATACAGTACAATAAAACGTGCAGGAAAAACAAGTTAAACCCATAGCCGTTGGCTCATCGCATACCTAACTGAGTAAGAACGCCCGCATCTAGGGATTCTGATATTTGACTTAGCACATTGCGAGCTGACATGTATGACGTTCGGTTATATAATTATTATTAGGTGTTATATTATTATCGGGGTAACGAATATTTAAAAATAATGAAACCGAATTGATAAAATCCTCCTTTTTTGTTGTGTCGTTTAAAAATATGTGCTGTCTCGAATGGGTTAATCTTAATGCTGGAGGGGTGTGGGGGGGGGGGGGGGGGAATGACAAGTTTTTGCTCCGGCTTGGAAAAATTATAGATCCGGGGTTAACTATCACATAAATTGGTAGGTACCCTACCTATCTATTTTAAAGGTGGCAAGATAAATTTCGATGATTAAACTGATATTTTGTGGTTTGTTAAACAATTCTCTGTGTTTTCTTATCAGAGTAAAATATGGGAAGTTGTCCTAGTGATACTAAACATTGCTCTTTGCATTTTCAGTATATGTGATATTTTTTGACGATCCTTCACTATTGCGTTTGTGTACTTTCATCGGAGAGTTTCATTACTTGATTGTCGCGGCGAAACATGGAATCTCGTCAAATTCATTATCATTCATTTCTTCCTACATCTACCAAAATAATATATACGCTCGTAGACACCTAACAGAAGTTCCGGTGAATAGTGATTTTCATCATCACGATACGAGAAATAAATCCAACCTCCATATAAACCGACAGCGACTTAGCAAAGTGCGATACAGTTTTATTCACCAAACTTTGTCCTTCTATAATAAGATTCAAAAGCAAATGAAAAGCCTTGGAAAGGACCAATTTAAAAAGATAATTATACATAATTTGGTAAAAAACCCAATTTATGGTATAAGGGAGTTTGAAAATTCTGAGTTTATTTTCCATGTTGACGATTAATGAAATGCGTAAAGTTTTAAACATAATGGTATTATGATAGCTGACATTCTAATTTTCATATAATTTATTATACATCTATTCATTTGTAAAAAAAAAATACGAAAGCATACATAAAATATATATTTTTTGATTATTCTACATAGAATTTGCATTTATATTTTAATATATTATCCTCCCTGACTCTAGTATATTTTGATTATTTGTATGTAGGTAATATTGAATGTAATATTACAGCCATGACAACTATCACGATAGTTATGTTTTTATTAATTAAATTTTTAGCATTTAATTTTGTGACGCATCCAAGTGTAGGAATGCGGAGTAGTTGATTGTATCGTATTGTATTCAACGCGGACTAGCTATTAGGCGTAACTGTATGTGTCTTTCTTTCAGGGTGATATTAACGCGATTTATGCATAGAGCCAAGCTCGGAACCAATATTAACAAGTTAAACACCAAACTAAAATCATGTTTAGTCCAGTGCGCCGCGGCGGGCACCTTGTGACTACCAGTATATCGGGTCCAGGGGGCCGCGTCGGACACCATGTGTCCGCATGCCCTCGATCACTTCAGAATCCTGTAGGCGGCCAAAGGACAGTGTTTCGACTGTTTTTACTAAGGCAAGTGACCCGCGCGGCCCCACAGTACAACCTGACAACTTGGCTCAAAAAAAGGAAAAACGGTTGGACATTCTCACAGACCGAGATGCCAAATGGCAGACACCCATTATTTTTGAGTTATTTGCGGTTTTTTTTTTGCGAAAAAGCACCTCAACGATTTTTAAACGATTCTATATTATTATTGCGGCCCCGGAGGAAAGTATGCTGTCGGACACATGGTGTGCGTCATGGCGTTCAACGTGTTAAGAAGTGTTTAGTGCTACAAGGTGGCCTGCACAATTTGTATGATTACTCCATCGCTGTGTTTGTGTAACTGTAACCTGGGATATAACTACTCGAGTGAAGTCTAAAATGCTTTGGTGGCTAAAGTGTTTAATGATTTCTTGGCATTTTATCTTGTATTTCCTCTTTTTACATTATTCTTGTGTGTTCTTTCGTTTTTATTTTTATTAATTTTTTTATTACGATAGAAAAATGATTGTTTGCTAATCTGTATGGATGTTTGCTAATCTGTATCTGTATCTGACCAGTATACTAATAAAATGAATATGAATATGAATACGAATATAAAATCGAATGTAGATGTCGTTTATTTTACGTTGGACAAACGAAGCGGTCCATAAAACTCTAGTGATGGAACAAATCAAAGCTGTTAAAAATGTTCAGTGAGAAAAATCGGTGACCTACGAGCATATATTGGATAGCGCAACTAACCACTGGATAGAGTTTTAAAATCCCAATGTGCTATCCAAAGAACAATTTTATTCTTCCCGCATGATCCCGTAAGCCATTAAAAATAAGAAGAACCCCGAACTTCAATAGTGACGACGGTTCCAAACTCTCTACTACGTGAAACCCTCTTCTTAAAATGTTCTCAATGCCCAACTATAACGGGCGAACCCGTCACCTCAGGAAAATTTTACGATATTAGATCGTTCTGTCTCTTCGAACGCAGAAGACTTAGGACAAAACAGTCCACCGTCAAGTTCCGCCACATGCCCGTAAGAAGCCAACGCCTTACCGCGAGATACACAGGTATATTACCCAGCGGGCCGACACTCGCGCCCTTACTTCCAGTTGCAACCAGATTACTCCGATCTCCCGACTGTTCGAGGTCTACGAGTTCGATGTCACTTGCGCAGTCCTCTCCCTTACGTAGCAGTGAAACGGTGTCTACCGAATCTATCGCGGACCACGGCATCCCAATGCCATATATACGTTGCATACGTATGCACACATGTAGCTTGCGTGAGCTCAGTGTGTCCTTACCTTACACACTGGACAGAGTATCCATAGAAAATCGGTTGTGTCACCCTAAGACTTTCCGGCAAGCAGACAACCCCTCCGCCCCTTTCCGATAGTGATTGTGTCATTATGATCGTAAACCTAGTGTATTTGCAGTATTTTTGTAGTATTTCCGCGGTATTAAAAAGAGATATTTTGTAATATCATGTATTATTTCTTAAATAAGGCGGATTTAAAAAAAATAAATTAAAATTGTGTAAAAGATAAGAGATATTTCAACACATCTATTTACCGAATTTTATGTCTCTACGTCCAATATTTCGAAATTCAAATATGACTAGCTCACTCCTCGATGGATCGATTTAAACCATAACATTTTCAACTCTTGCCATTATGAAATGATGCCTGCATGCTAAATTTCAGCTTAATCGGATGAAGCGTTTGGGCGCTATCGTGGAGGAATACACACAGCATACATACAGACACACATACCCACAGACACACAGATACACAGACACACAGACAGACTTCAATCTAGAAATAGTCTTAATCCACCCAGGGGGGGGGGGGTCCAAAATAGATATTTCCGTCTTCATCTTTAAAACGAAATTGCGCGTCCACTACTTGTCATAATCGTTGTTTGTATGGAAAAGTAATACGGACTGCCGAAAATTGTCCAAATACCAGGAGAACAGGAGATACAAGAAGGTTGGCTTGCACCTTCTGGCCCAGTTGTCTCTGTGGTTATATACATACATGTACGGTGGATCGATTTTAGCCACTATCGGATGAAGCGTTAAAGCCCTATCGTGGAGGTATACACACAGCACACATACAAACACAGACACACATGCACAGATACACAGACAGACTTAATCGCCTTGGGGAGGGGGAGGGTGGGTCAAAATGGATATTTTTGTCTCATCATTCGTTGGCCGGGAAAGTAATAAAGACTGCCGAAAATTGTCTAAATACCAGGAGAACAGGAGATATAAGAAAGGTTTGTTTGCGCCCTCTGGCCAGGTCGTCGACGTAGTCACTTGCAGGGTGTGCGAGTGAGACGGAATTCGCTCATTCGCCGCAGCGTTCGGCCCGCGAGCAGCGGCGGGAGAAAGAGAAAGAGAAATGTACGAAGCGAAAGAACGGGTCGCTTAACGATGTCATCAGCTGCGAGTCAACCAGTTCAGAGTCAGCCAGTTGATCTCGAACCGCTGCTGAGTGGTGCGGCGACCTCGAAACCATAACCTCGGTTTAAACTCGGTTTAAACGGTGTGCGTGTGTGCAGGCACGAATACGACCACTTTTGCAAATCGTGATAAACGCAAAGAAAATTGTGACTTTGTTATAATTTTACTAAACGGTGATATTTTCAAAGGAAATTGCAATAATGTAGGATTCATTTAGCACATCAAATTGTAAGTATGTAATAAATAATAGTAGCAGCCTCGCCCCGGGCGGCAATTTAAGGGGGCACCAAATTCATGTGTTTGAAAAAACTTGTTTCACTATTTTAAAGCGCCTATTATCCAGGGCGCGTTGTACTATCGATTGTTCGTTTATGTTTGGAATGCATCCTTATTTGATTTGTATACTCGTGCACGGTGTTTCTGATATCTCTACCAGGGGAATACCCGTCGCGTCTAAAAAAAATCTCCTTGCAGACAGAAGGGGACGGGGCCTGGGACGCGAGAGTCCTTCCCGAGGTAGTCCCTCACTCGACGAGGCTACTGAATAGGAGCTGAATCGTGAGTTGGGCCGACCCTAAAAACACAACTAGGGTTGTCGACTACAGCGGGCGAGCCCGTCACCTCAAGAAGTTTTAACGATTAGTCGTTCTATCTCCCTGGAGTGAGCGCAGAAGACTTGGACAAAACAGTCCACCGTCTAGCTCCGCCACAAACCCGTAAGAGGCCAACGCCCTAACCGCGAGATAGCCAGGAGTATTACCCAGCGGGCTTATTATACACTCACGCTTTTACTTCCAATTGCGACCAGATTACTCCAGTCTCTCGATTGGTTACGAGTTCGAGGTCGCTTGCGCGGTCCTCTCCCTTACAAAGCGGTGTCAGAATGCACAGTCGATTGGCTGACGCCGCACTATGCGCAAACCGTCCAGGAGCGCCCGAAGTACGATTCCCGCGGAAGTGGCCCGCAGGCACAGAGTTCTACCAGGGCTCGCGCTTCTGCATGGAGGCTGCCGGATGAGTGCTGGCCTATGAGTTCGGCCGACCCTAAAACATGGATCATAATGTCTCAACTGCACTGGGCCCATTAGTTCTCTAATGTACAGTTGGGCGGTGTAGACTACAACGGGCGAACCCGTCACCCCAGGCTGATATAACGATATGTGATCGTTCTTTCAGCCGTGGGATAAGCGTAGAAGACTTTAGGACGGCACAAACCTACCGTCCAGCAATTCCAAGAGCCCGTCGAAGGAAAACGCCTAACGGCGAGGCACCAGGAAAGGTATCCATCGGGCAGCCTCGCCCCCTGACTACCAGTTTTGGTAGGATATCTCCGTCTGGAATTAACCATCAGGATACCTCCAACCTCCCGACTGGTCACGGGTCCCGCGACCTCTACCTGCCGTATGTTCAGCGGTGATTCAGTTGGAATCTATCGCGTACCAAAGGCATGGTTTTCCCAGCTCTGAATTCAGGACCAGGTAGCCCAATAGTAATTCCAAGAATGGTTGGCGACAGGTCAGCTTCAACCTCCGCTGCTTAGGAGACAGTATATTTCCATAATCCCAAGACTCCGTCAGCAATTATTCAAAGTACACAACCAATCGGCGTCGCCGAACGGTGCGCAAACCGTTCAGTAGCGCCGGGGGGCTATCCCACCAGGGGAAACCGATCCATCAGCCGTGAAGCCTGATACGCTAGAGCCTTTCATACGGGGTAGCCTTTCATACGAGGAGGTTTCTGAATAGGAGCTGATATGTGAGTTAAGCCGATCCGAGAATAAAATAAATCTTATGGCCCAAGCTGACCAGTCGCTACCAAACTTCAATTGCTTTTCGCATTTTTACAAGTCTTTGTTAATGTTAATGTAGCACGACGAACTCGACATTCTTTAGCGAAAATAACTAACATTTCACCTTGTTCAAGGAGTTTCAAAATCTTGCATTTCGTCGGTTTGGATAATAAACTCACTAAGGGCACTTTTTTAAAAAATCACTTTTTGTTGCATCTGTGAGAGTGGCCACCCTTCACTAGACTCCAATTATTCGTGAGCGAAGGAAGTTTTCTCCGTTATTGAAAGTCGTCGTTGTTGAAGTTGAAGTATTTAATCAGAAGGTATGTAGTAGGTGGCCAGTTCGTAACGCCTTGTTTGGTATTTCGCCGGTGTGTAGGTAGTGTGGGCGCGAGGTGAAGTCGTGGTTGTGTGTCCGAAGTTTGAAGCGCCGCGAAGATTCTAAGGTAATGATGACCGCGTATACTATGCGTAGTTTGGTTGACCCGAAGGCAATGAAGAGCGTGAGTACTTGCAGATGAGCGGTTACTGTCCGCCAGGGAATGATAAAATATGTGTCGAATGTACTGCTTTTTATATGGTGTGTGTTGATGCAATAGTTATGAGTGGGGTGAGAAATAAGTGTGTCAATTCGTATCGATCAGAAGAAATGACATTAGTCATCGTTTGACTGTGCATAAAATGCCGAATTTAGTTGGAAATCAATTGCAGTTGGCTCGTGTATATTCGAGCGTGTTTGCGATTTCGATTCTATAGAAATTACTTTTTTGTTGTCCAACACATCCTATGTAGTTTTTAATTCTCTATCTAGTCATAAAATTCTGATAATTATTTTAGGCAGTGCCAGTTTTCTATGATACGATGAGAAAATACGCATATGGATTTTATGACTAGATAGAGAATTAAAAACTACTTACATAGGAAGCAACAAAAATTGATTTTTGAAAAAAGTGCACTTAGTGAGTTCATGATCCAAACCGACGATTTATTCACAGGCGATAATAGGGGATGGACGGCGGGGGAAGGAGGAGGGGGTGGAAGGGTCTGAGGGATGGTGGGGTTGAACAGAAGGGAGCTGGCCCGCAAGGAGGTTTGTCTGCTTGCCGGGAAAATCTCGGGGTGACAACCGATTTTATTTAAAAGCAACTGCGTCAGACGGTTCTTGTCATGCATTTTATTTCCTTATAAATGAATCGGTCATTTTGAAAACAACCTAATAACATAATTAAAGAACTGATTTTCGCAAAATATTACAACTTTTTGTTGTAACATTTTTTAAATGCATTATTACTTTTAGGAATAATTCACATAATTAAAACAGTCGAAATTGTAATATTTCTTATTTTTTTTAATGGATATGTTGAATGATTTTATGGTTAAGAGGCCCTGCCGGTCGTAGCGGCCAAAAGCTATATGAAGCATAATTTTGTGGCCTGGTTGTGAGAACACGAAAAAGAATTTTAATACAATTATGCCGGATTTTAAAAACCCGGTCCTTAAGCTGTCATTTCGCCAAAACGAAATTGGTAAATTATATCCATATTAATTGTAAATTATTTTTATTCTGTTACTGTTTTCCAAAAAAATAAAAACGAGCGAGATTTGTCTTCAGTTTTTGAAAAACCTAGAGATGATTCTCAATATTAAAAAATACTATTTACACCAGCGTATGGTCTTTTTGCATAGTGCCGCAACAGTTTTTGGAACTTCCGTACAAAAAATATAAGAAAAAAATGTTTAAAATTACGTAATTTCCAAAAATGTTATGGCAAAACATATTTTTTTTCTATTTATTAAAGATACTGTTGAGTGATTTAAACATAACACAGTGATCTTTAGTTATTTTATTATTGTAATCTAATTTTTACTGTATAAAAAACTATTCATTTGATAATTTATTATATTAGATTGCGTTGATTATCTCTATAGTGTCATCTACAATTGTTTCGATAGCTGCATTCCAAGCAAAAAACGGACTGCATTGACCAATAGGTATATTTATCCTAAATGGTTTAATGGCGACATTATCCGTGATATTCAATCGAAGTCGTATCATCACAAGTGCTGGAAGCGGACCGGTTCTCAGTTTCACAGGGAGCTTTTCGAAACTTTACGGTGTAGAGTTAAGCATAAAATAAAAGACTCTTTCAATTTGTATATGCACAATATTGAGACGTCTATCCGAGAAGATAGTTCACGCTTTTGGGAATATGTTCGTAGTCAGCGAACTGCTGGTGGGGTACCCCTGAATGTGGTCTATAATGAGGCTACATATTCGGGTGCTGCAGCCGCTGATGTTTTTGCGAATTACTTCTCATCAGTGTTTCTACCGAACATACCGGCCTTAGACGCTGTCGCCGCTGAAGCGACTATTATGTCGAGTGACGCAAATTCTTCATGCGTCAACGTCCACAGTATCACTAAAGATGATATTCGGTTTGCAATACGCAAGCTGAAATCAGTCCGCACTATTGGACCTGATGGAGTTCCTCCTTATGTTATTAAAGCATGTTGTGAGTCTTTTATACAACCCCTGATGTATATATTTAACAGATCGTTGGAATCTGCAGTATACCCCTATAAGTGGAAGATATCTAGAGTAGCTCCAATACCAAAAAGTGGCGATAAGGTGCAGGTTGATAATTACAGGCCGATTGCAGTGTTATCAGCCTTTCCTAAGCTTTTCGAGACGATTCTTCACCGAGAAATTTATACCCAACTATGCGGTACACTATCGGATGCCCAACACGGGTTCCGTCCTAATCGTTCCACAACTACCAACCTAACCGTTTTTACAGATTATGTTACTGATGAGTTGGATAGCACCTCAAGGGGACAAGTGGATGTCGTGTATTTGGATTTCAAGAAGGCCTTTGACAGAGTCGACAACGATGCGTTACTCCGAGAACTGGCTGCTGCTGGATTCTCGAGTAAACTGTCGAAACTTTTCGCAGATTACTTGGGGGGCCGCCAGCAATTCGTTAAATTTGGCAATTTTGAATCCAAACTATACAACACTCAATCGGGGGTTAGCCAAGGATCAAACTTAGGGCCTTGTTATTCAACTTATTTGTTAATAATCTGAGTAAAGTAGTCACATCTGCACGTTGTCTAATGTTTGCTGATGACGTCAAATTGTTTTTATCAACTGGAAGTGCTGAGGCCTGCGAGCTCTTCCAGCGTGATATTGATGCAGTTTATGCATGGAGCCAAGCTCGTAACCTTCACTTCAATATTAACAAATGTGCAGTGATGACATACACAAGGTCGCCTGATCATCTGATGTATGATTACTCCATCGCTGGATGTGTGCTTCCCAGAGTTACTGAAGTCAAGGACTTGGGAGTTTTTTTCGACCCCAAGTTAAACTTCAAGGAACATATTAGACAACTATCTACAACTTCTTTCAAGCTTCTAGGGTTTGTAATACGGCAATCCAAACACTTCAATAATATTCGGGTTATGCGCACGTTGTACAACTCGATTGTTAGAAGTCGCATGGAAACGAATGCACCTATTTGGAATCCACATGAAGATACTTATACCCTCATGCTGGAAAAGGTACAGAAGTGTTTTTTGAGATTTCTGTACTTCAAGCAGTACGGATATTATCCATTTTTGTATCCGACTGCATTTATCACAGGCATGGTTGGCTATAATTCTCTCTGTCTCAGAAGAGAAATGCTGACCATGTCCTATGTTTTCAATCTAATTCGTGGTAAAACTGATAACCCTAGCTTACTAGCAAAGGTGGATCTATTCATACCAAATAATTATCTCCGTACTCGATCGCACCATCTTTTCGCGGAGCCGTTCTCGCGCACTAACCTTACGAGGTGGAACTTGTTGGCGCGTGCTTTGCGGCGCTTAAATGAAATTCACTCGATGGCACCAGATTTCGATATTTTTACCGCCAACCCTCACTTGTTTAAATTGCAAGCTATTAATTATTTATTTTTACATGATAGCTAGTATTATACGTATCATTCTATTTGTATAGTTATGGTAATATCTTTATTAATTTTACTTTTCAATGCATTGGTTTTACTGTTATGTTGATTAGTAATAATTGAATAAACAAAAATAAATAAATAAATAAATAAATAAATTATAATTGAAATGCCAAATCGACTATATTAGACGACGCGCGAAGCCGAAATCGTCAATCGGCGACAAGGGACGTATTCCCTTGTCGCCGCAGTATACCTATACATCTTTATGTATAAATCGAAAGCGCGCGTGGCATTGCAAAACTATCAAAATTTTTAGTCGCATCAACTCGGAAGGGAGCCTTAATGAAAATGTTATATGGTTTTTCAAAGAAAAGCCTTAACTGGTCCGTATAATATGTGTTTTCTGAAATAAATTCATACACTCATTCATACACTCGGCCATCAGCAATTTAAATATTTCTAAGCAGCAAATAAAACAGTATTTTTTAAGCTATTGCATAGCTTTTTTCGCGGGCCTAGGCCAGCGCGGCGACCGAATGAAGAAATTTCTTAACGAAAATTTATGATTTTAAACTGATAATTACGTCTAAACGAGTACTGCTTACGATTCGAAAAAAATATATGTTAAACAAGAACATTTTCCTAATATTCTTAGCTTTGAATATTTTAGATTTTGTTTATATTACATAGTGTAATTAATTTGTGAAATTAGGTCTAACCGAACACAACAACGACTACTACGCAAATACTATCTGGCGTATTATTATGAAACCTGCACCATTTTAAAGATAATTTAATTATCTATCTTTTTATCTACGTTTTTTTCGAATAATCCGGTTTTTTTGCTTTATCGAATAAAAAATTCGTGTGCGGCGCTCTATCGGAAGACGTTTAAATTATTCCGAATCATTTGCTTTCGCAGCCGCAAATGATTCGGAATAATTTCAACGTTTTCCGATAGAGCGCAGTTATCTGATATCACAAAAAATAAAATAATAATTGCATAAGTTGTTAAAAATGCTATGCAATAGCTTTACCGCGGCAGTCCCCGAGTGCCACACGTATTTTATTAAATAGCGCTCAACGCTTCTGAAACTTTTCTTGAATAGGTAGAATATACAAATTAAAAAAAAAATACATTTTTTTTGTGTTTTTCCCAATTATTTTCCTGTTTAAGGAAATTGCGGACGCGCTTCTGTATGTCTGACTGTGTGTATTCTCCAACGATAGCGCCGAAACGCTTCATCCGATCGAGCTGAAATTTGGCATGCGGGCGTCATTTGGTCATGGCATGAGCTGAAAAGATTGTGGTTGAAATCCGTCCACCCAGTGTTGGCTGCCGACAAGGGAACTCCTCAACGGTCAACAGCAGATATCCAAAATTGTATGTAAGCATTCAATTATGATAGCAGCTTCCAAGTTCCACCATGACATGGCTGATGTACCCAGACGTTCAAAATATATAAAAGTCGGAAAAGTCGAAGTTGATTTCGATTTTCGAGGGTTAAAGAGTGGCGCTAGGTTGGGGGTTGTGGCAGGATTTATGATATTAATATTCAGATGAATTAAGTTCCTGGCTTCTTGACAGGAAACTTATATCGCTGCACTGATAAACCCACTACAAAGCTGTCACTAATTAGAAACTCACCTGTAATTTGGTTACAGAGTAAATTAGGTTTTTTTTTGGTAATAAAATAATACATTTAAACTAGACAACTAAGGACGTGTGGTGTTATCGAAATGACACGAAATTTGAAGTGGCATTTCGATTCGAAACGTATGCGGGATGATTTTTAGTACGGGAGATCCAGAGAAAAGTGATGCTGTGCACAATGCGACTTTATGGGGGTTTTTCAAATGACTGATTCATTTATATTTCTTTACAAGTTCTACCCAAAAATTGTATTCACTGTACTGTGGCTTGGGAGCTAACGGGCCCATGATGAGTTGGCCACGATGACCCATGTGTTCAGGGTCGGTCACACTCACGGGTCAACACCCATCCGACGGCCTCCACGCACGGGGTGCGAACCTGGGTAGGACACTGGGTCAACCAGTCTCTCCTGGGAATCAAACCTCTGGCGCTCCTGGACGGTCTGCGCACCGAGCGGCGCAAGCCAATCGATTGTGCTCTCCGACTAACAGTCGGAGGAGTCTGGGAACTGTATTGTTTGCCCCACCAACTGGCTCCACTGGGCATTCCAGTGTGCCCAGTTTTGCCAGTCTGTCGGCCTCTTCGTTGCCGGGCATGCCTTGGTGACCCGGTATCCATATTAGGGTGATTTTATTGGCTTTTCCCAATTCGTTGAGCTCTTGCATGCAGTCCCAGACCACAGAAGATTCTGTGGTGGCTTTAGCTAGAGCGTCCAGTGCTGCTCTGCTGTCAGAGCAGATGAGGATTTGTCTGTTTTTTACCTCAAGCAACACAAGCTACAGCTTAGGGCACCAACTTTCGTGGTAAAAATATCCCCAAAAAAATATTCGAGGGATCAATTATTTTTATTTATTTATCTTTATTTATTATAAAATCAAAAAATTACATCGTAGGTATTTAAATTACTATATTTTGTGCATCTCCTAACTATTAGGCAGAGCCTGTTCCAAGGAGAACACCAATAATTAATTAATTTATTTTAATTATAAAACACCTTAATTATTTTTATTAATATCTTTTATCTATTATTCTTAATTATTTTTTATTCAATTTGAACTATAAATGTCTTTATTTATTACATAGCTATATATTTTATAAAATTGGTATATTTATGTGTATATACAGGTGGTGGGTCCAAATAATTTATTGTAAAAAAACATTTAATTTCTTAAAATTGCATAAAAATATGCACTTCTAGAGACGGGCAAAATTATCGCCTAGTTAGATGTGCTATTGGCAGGAAAGGTCATGTAAGCTGTGTTAAACCTCCCTATATTAATTATTAAATAAGTAAGATAATTATTATATCAAAATCAAATCAAAATCAAAATGTTCTTTATTCATATAGACACAATTAAATATTATTTTTAATTTATGTTCTTATGATGCGTCCAAGCCTTACTCCCAAGCCGTTTTGTCATTTACATAATCAGATATTGTATAGTATGCTTTTTTATACAATTTTGCTTTGATGGTAGCTTTAAACTTATTTACAGATAGTTCTCTAATAGTATGAGGAAGTTTGTTATAGAAGCGTATACATTGTCCCAAAAATGAATTGCTTATTTCGTGGAGACGAGTAGCACGTACAACAAGGTTATGCTTATGTCTAGTATTAAAATTATGAGTGTCGCTTTTTATTTTAAACTTGTCAATATTCTTGTGGACATACAACAGATTTTCGTATATATATTGTGATGCAACAGTAAGAATATTTATCTTTTTGAATTTTTCTCTAAGTGAAACTCGAGGACCAAGTTTATATATAGCTCTTACAGCACGTTTCAGGAAGGAAACTTTACATGATCAACGAACTGTATACCTAATCATAAGTATCTCAATAAATAAATAAATAAATAATAATATAAATAGTTATTACAATAATTATCTTCTAGAACAAAAAAAATGAATTAAATTAGATAAAAAAAATAATTAAAAATAATTGTCATATATTTTTAAATACACTGCAGCAATAGTTCAAATAGCCTGCGAATATTAGGGCCTTATCTAGTCTACATCCGGCGCTGGGTTTTTAAAATTACCGATTTAAATTCAACAAAATATCGATAAATCTTGGATACGAAGCCTTCTCGAATAACATAACAGCCAACGTGAGCCAACGTTCTGAAGCGGACATGGGGCGAGGAGAAAATACATACATATTTACCTAGCTAGATTATTCTTTGATCAATTTACCACACCTTTGTATGATAATTGATGCAAACGGCACAGAGTGGCGTTACATTACCATTATTTATGTTTTGATTACGGATGACATGGATGGCATCAGCATCGGTTATTATTGTAACGGTCTCGTCGTTTATGACACACTTTCATTACGGCCGAATATGACCATATTGGGAGCGACAATACCGGTACCTACATAATAAGTATGTATTGTACTTCTTCTTCTCCAAGTCCTGTGCCCGATATCCAACGTATAGGTGTGACCATAGTAACATGAGAACATCTTGCGGTGTCGACTACAACGGGCGAGCCCGTCACCACAGGACGTTTTAACGATTAGTCGTTCTGTCGCCCTGCAGTGAACGTAGAAGACTTTGGACAGTACAATCCTACGTCCAGCTACGCCACAACCCGTGAGAGTCCAACGCCTTACCGCGAGTGAGCCAGGAATAAACCCGGCGGGCTCGAGATACTCGCGCCCTGACTTCCAATTGTGACCAGATTTCTCCGGTCTCTCGATTGGTTCCGAGTTCGAGGTCGCTTGCGCGGTCCTCTCCCTTACGAAGCGGTGAAACGGAGTGCACCGAATCTATCGCGGACCAAGGCGTCCTTTGCCCGACTCTGAACCGGGATCGGATGGCCAATGGTCATTTCAAGAGCAGTCGCCGTAAGGTAGACAACTACCCCCGCTCTATAAGAAACAATACAGTTCCCAGACTCCCCCGATTGTTAGTCGGAGAGCACAGTCGATTGGCTTGCGCCGCTCGGTGCGCAGACCGTCCAGGAGCGCCAGAGGATTGATTCCCAGGGGAGACTGGTTGACCCAGTGTCCTACCCAGGCTCGCACCCCATGCGTGGAGGCCATCGGATGGGTGTTGACCCGTGAGTGTGACCGACCCTGAACACATGGGTCATCGTGGCCTCCTCATCATGGGCCCATTAGCTCCCGGTAACATGAGAACAGTATAACATCTCCATAGTACGCACCGATTTTGCACTCATACAAGCGCCCGTTGTCCGTACGCTACCACTACATAGATTCTCGGACGCCTCGGTGCTAGCCAGTCAGGGCTGCCGCGCGACAGCTAAGTATACAAAAGTGGAATGTTTTCTGTACAGTCTGTAATATAACCTATCATAAATTACATTTACGAGTTTTTGCATTTACGTTTTGAAATTACATTTACGAGGTAACGTGTATTGTTCATTTGCGTATTTAAGTACGTGTCTAGGTAAGTAGGTGCATAGGCATGTAAGTCAGTAGGTAGGCAGGTAGATGCGTTTTTGTTAAGTACCTACCTACTTTAAATTTTTTGAAGAATAAGAAATTGCAAAGTATTAGACTCCTATTTCTATTTTTATTTTAGTTTTGTACACATTTTAATTAACGTGAGTGAGTTAGAAGTGCACTCGCGATTTGTAATCTCAATAAGCGTGTCTGAGTATGTATGTATGACTGTGTATATATTTATTTCCAAAATTTCTGGTATACGAAGTAAAAAAAAAATATATTTCCAGTAATATAAATTATATATCCAATAGTAATATAAACTTTATTTAATCTCTTGTAAAATAATTTAATTTAAATAAAGTACCTACATGTTTACATATTTTTTTTTTTTGTACACATTTTAATTGACGTGAGTGAGTTAGAAGTGCACTCGCAATTTGTAATCTCAATAAGCGTGTCTGAGTATGTATGTATGAGTGTATATGTTTATTTCCAAAATTTCTGGTATACAAAGTAAAAAAAATATATATTTCCAGTAATATAAATAATATATCCAATAGTAATACAAACTTTATTTAATCTCTTGTAAAATAATTTAATTTAAATAAAGTACATGTTTACATAATTTTTAGGTTAATTTATACTTAGAAAACTACTTTTATAGGAAAAAAAATATCCGCATGATTAATTTCATATTCGATATAATAACGCCAATTATTATGAACCCCTGAAAAATCGTCAATCTGTGAAGACTTCGGGTCGGATATGTAATTATTTGCCTACCTTCATTATGCTGGGCAATATTACAATAATAAAAACGAAGTTCGTAGGAATGCGCACGGCAGCCGTCGAAACGGCTAAATGGCGATATCGCATTATGTTTGATATGATCTGCGGTTAAAATTATTAGGTATGGTATGGATTGTACATTAGGTATATTTCTTTTGTGCTATTGCGTTTGAATGTTTATGTAACGAATAAATAAATAAATTAAAAAAAAATACGTGTGGCACTCGGGGACTTCCGCGGTAAAGCTATTGCATAGCATTTTTAACAACTTATGCAATTATAATTATTTATTTATTTTATTTATTTTATTTTTTCTGATATCAGATAACTGCGCTCTATCGGAAAACGTTGAAATTTTTCCGAAGCATTTGCGGCTGCGAAATCAAATGATTCGGAATAATTTAAACGTCTTCCGATAGAGCGCCGCGCACGATTTTTTTTTCGATAAAGCAAAAAAAACGGGTTTTTCGAAAAAAATCGTAGATAAAAAGATAGATAATTAAATTATCTTTAAAATGGTGAAGGTTTCATAATCATACGCCAGATAGTACTTGCGTCGTAGTCGTTTTTGTGTTCGGTTAGACCTAATTTCACAAATTAATTACACTATGTAATATGAACAAAATCTAAAATATTCAAAGCTAAGAATATTAGGAAAATGTTCTTGTTTAACATATATTTTTTTGAATCGTAAGCAGTACTCGTTTAGACGTAATTATCAGTTTAAAATCATTAATTTTCGTTAAGAAATTTCTTCATTCGGTCGCCGCGCTGGCCTAGGCCTGCGATAAACGCTATGCAATAGCTTAATAAATAACTTACTAAAATGTAGATATTTTGAACACAGGCAACAAGTGATATATTCAACTGATATATTCTGTTACAGTACAATTTTGGGAACCGACTCTTGATCTATAAACCTACAATACATAAACGTACATAATAATTAGAAAGAATTGCATTCTGCTTTGGGTTCACAACTTGTCAATTGTGTATTTGTTGTGGCAACCCTGGTGGTTCGGCGAAGCGTAGGTACTTATTTCGAAAACGGGCTCGAGATGTCCTACTGGTGTTATTTAACTATGGTATGACTAAGGAGATTTTTTGTAGTATATTATACTATTGACCCCTCCAATGTGTAACGTCCCGCTCGGGACGATCGCCTACATACAGCAAAATGTCTAATGGGCAGCCCCTCCTATCGCGGGGTAAAAATTTCTGCCCGGGACAGTTTTGCGCATGAAGTCGATGGCCTTGAGAAAAAACGACCATAACTTTTAAACTACTATACGGATCGTAAAAAGAATAACTGTAAAATGATCGCATTGAAATTTGAAATCTTATAACATTATAATATTATCTCGTAAAACAATTAAGATAATAATGAATAAATATTACACAGTTAGCACAGCGCGGAGCGCCCTAACCAATATTGATTAGATACCATTTTAGGCATTTGTAAGCGTCTAACCAAGAATGGTTAGCTCACATAGGAAGGGAATATCATATTCAATGCGATCATTTTACAGTTCTTCTTTTTATGATCCGTATAGTGGTTTATAACTTATGGACGTTTTTCTCAAGGCCGTCTATTCACGCCGATTTCGCGCTTGACGGTTTCAAGTTCGAAACGGTACGGGCGAGATTTACTTCACAAATTAAAGGGTTGATATCCTTGGTAAACCAAATATTTCGACAAAATTCGTGTTTAGGGAGAGTTACAATAATTGAGGACCGTTTTCTTTATATCAGTGATTCCCAATCCAGCCCTGACGGTCCATAGACCGTCAGGGCTGGATTGCGATTCGCAGGGGGCCAAGTCAGCGAGAAAAAAAATCGGGGTGCACGAGATGTAAATGGGGTGGACCCAAAGGTACCTTACCTACTTTAACTGTTAGTAGGTGGCAAAATAGCTCTCTCCTTGAAACTTATATTATTAATTTCTGAATAAACGTTGTCGAGAAATTCTTGAAGATTTTTTTATTTATTTTATTTTTATTTCTGGAAACATACAGCGCATAAACATATTGTAGAATAAATTAATAGGTAGTTTTAAAAAAAACCACTAAAAACAAGCTTTTATAAATGCACGTAAAAATTTATCATCAGACCTCGAAACTTAATCGTGGTCAAAGTTCATCACAAGACCTTTCTAACAAGTCGAAACACGGCTATGATACGATATTCCATCATGGAATGCCAGTGCCTATCTTCCGGCTTCATCATCAGACCTTGAAACCTAATCGTGGTCAAAGTTCATTCCGAGACTTTTCTAACAAGTCCAAACACAGCTATGATACGATGTTCCATCATGAAGTTCCAGTTCATATCTTCCGGCTCCATCATCAGATCAGTTCGACAGTACCATATTATTGTATTGTCATCAGAACTACATACAGCTGCCAATTTTCATGACGCTACGATCCTTGGAAGATGGTTAAATTAGTTACCTTAGATTCCATTACATAGTTAGTTACATACAGGTCGACCTAATAAAAGCGTGTTAAAAAATGGAAAACATTACGCCGATAATCGTTTCCTACGAAAATAACAAGACATATTTAACAGATTTCAGCATTTAAAACATTATTATAAGATAAACTAAGTTCATATTCAATATTAAGTTAATATAGAAAACCGATGGGAGAGGTAGGGGATTGGAATTGATAGATTTAGATAGGTGGTATAGTGGATATATAGATACAGATACTTATTGATGTTTATAGATATTTATAGATATATTATAAATGTTTATTGATATTTATAAATATTTGTAGTAGCTACTATCTACTGTAGTAGATAAATATTTTATAATATATTGCATGAAAAGCATATTATTAAATCGTTAGGTGCAATTGATTTGAGTAATTCCTTCACGAACGTCGGTTGGTTGAGGTTGAAAATGTCGATGGTGGAGAAAAGGGGGGGTACGTGCACATCAGCCTATAAGCGATGGAATTTTTCCCGTAGTTTGTATTGGCCCGAGAGACCTCAAACGTGCGTGAATTGCGAATCAATCGCAAGAAAGATCATTTACTAAAACGCAAACGTTTTCAATGTCTAGATTAATTCATCAATTCACTTGTGACCTTACCTATTTTGAGCAACAACTCTGCGAAATGCCGGTTTTCATGTGCAGAACGAACGAAGCTCTAATATTTGTCTTGAGTTTTAATCTATTCAATACTGCCAGATACAATATATTTTTATTTAGGCATTAATATCACGTGTTCCTCTCGTTACAACCGGTAAGATTTGATGAACCGGTCATCTGAGAACAATATTGTACATCCACCCATAGGTGAGTTTGTGCTGCACAAATCGCGCATTGTTTTATCTAACGCTTTATTTAGCAGGGGCGTAGCTACCGCCGTATCTGCCGTACGGGGCCCCCGGGCCACGGGGGCCCCCAAACCTGACCTGACCTGACTTGGCGACCTGAGTAGTATGTTCGAAATATTACAACCGGAGAAACTCCTGTCTTCTTCAAACGAAGAGATAATAAACGCTTCCGGAAAACTGTCGGCTAAATACAGTAAAGACATCTCAGTTGTTCTTTATGACCAATTAAAGGTTTTAAAAACATGCTTACAATCTGAAATTCAAAAAAAATATTCCAATAAGGAACTCATTGAATTATTGCTGATAAAATTTAATAGTCTTGCATTCAGTTTTACGGAGGTAATAACAGCATGCTCTTTATTCTTAGCCCTTTCAGTTACAACTGCAACTGCTGAAAGAAGTTTTCCAAAATTAAAACTGATAAAAAAATACCTAAGAACTTCGATGGGACATGAACGCCTGTCAGACCTGTCACTATTGTCCATAAAGGCAGAAACTTTAGATAAACTAAAGTCATCATCAGCTATAAATGATTTAATAAATCAGTTTGCCGAAAAAAAGTGCGAGGAGAGTGTATATTTAATTTGAATTGTTTGTAAAAATTTTGGAAAAAGTAACAGATAGATAATTATGATGAATAAATATTTATTTTAATTTTATGCAAACATTTTTTATTCTTTTGTGAGAAATCTTTACCCTTCTTAAGGGCCCCCAAACAAATTTTTATACGGGGCCCCGCCAAGACACGCTAATACGCCACTGTATGGAAGTCTTGTTTGACATGGTATCTTAGAACCAAACTATTCAAAAGCAGTCAAGCATCAATTTTTCAATACTGCTTTGTTTCGAAATACTAAAATCAGTGCTAGTAACTTCAGTAACAATTTTTAGTGGGTGTTTAAATGGTTTTTTTTTGCAAAATATTACAGATTATATTCACATAATATCCTCGTTTATCGCTCTTTCTATTAGCAAAACCGTATCGAAATCCGTTGCGTGGTCTAGAAGAAGTAAGCGGAGAAAGAGTCAGGGACATTTCTGTTATACTATTACAGCGACTTTCTTTTTTACTATTTAACGATGATACGATTTTCTAGTACACTGTTTTGATATATCTCTTAAGAATTGCCCAGCGTTAGCCATGTAAGCGTACGAAAACAGTTTTTTTTGTTCAGTCAAATCTCAGCCATTTTTGTAAAAATATTAAAAAGTTCTTATCTAAAACACAAATCTTCTTCGTTTATCGATCTTTCTATTAGTGAAACCCTTATCAAAATCCGTTGCGTGGTTTCGAAGAAGTAAGCGAAGAAACAGACAGAGGCATTCAGCGACTTTCTTTTATACTATTTAGTGATTGTATTAAGAAATACAATATAATCTATATATATACAGGGTGCGGCAGTGAGGACGGACGGTTTTAAAAAAATCATAAAATAGTTAGTTTTTACTCAAAAACATATTTATTGATGGAATCAGGTTCACAAGAAAATAGCATTTGAGACAGTCAAGTGTGGAAAATCACATCAGGCATGTGGTGGCCGAAATCGTTGATGCAGTGCTGGAGGCGTTCTTGGAAATTTGCGTAGACTCTCTCCAACATCGCTCTTTCAACTTGGGCGACTTCCACGAATTGCGTGGAATGATTTTTTCTAATGGGGACACCTCAAGGCTAAAGTATACGATAACAAGCCCCGAACTCTGGACGAATTGAAGGACGCAATTCGCGTGGTGCACGGCGCGAGCGGACGTAGAATCTGCGCTTGTCGCTTCGTCAACGCTGGATTTTTATTGGTCAAACCCTACAAAATTGACCCCGCCTATTTTTTCGCGTCTACGCCCATTTCGGATATTTTTCTGAGGTCTCATGTCGCCTTAACCCCCTCCCAACCCAACCCCAAACCATCATCCAACAAAGCAGCGATTAACATAGGCTACTTGGGGGGGGGGGGGAGGAGGGAGTGGGAGGGCGAAGGAAACGGATACCCGAGCATCGCCGGGTAACATTCCACTATTGGGAGTTAATGGGCCCTTGCTGAGTTGGCCACGAAGACCCATTCTGTTCAGGGTTGGTCACACTCACGGGTCAACACCTATCCGACGGCCTCCACGCATGAAGTGCGAGCCTGGGTAGGGCTCTGACCCTATGGTTAGTTTCCCCTGGGAATCAACCTTCTGGCGCTCCTAGACGGTCTGCGCACCGTGCGGCGTAAGTCAATCGACTGTGCACACTGACTAACAGTCGGGGGAGTCTGGAAGCAGTACTGTTTCCTATAGAGCGGGGGTGGTGGCGGACCTTACGGCGACTGCTCTTGAGACGACCATCGGCTACCCGATCCTGGGTGAACAGCCAGGCAAAGGACGCTGTGGTCCGCGATAGATTCGGTAAACACCTTTTCACCGCTTCGTAACGGAGAGGACCGCGCAAGCGACCTCGAACTCGTAACCAATCAAGAGACTGGAGTAATCTGGTCGCAATTGGAAGTAAGGGCGTGAGTGTAACCCCGCCGGGTAACACTCCTGACTATCTCGCGGTTAAGACGTTGGCCTCTTACGGGTTTTTGGCGGAGCTAGACGGTGGACTGTTTTGTCCAAGTCTTCTGCGCTCACTCCAGGGAGATAAAACGACTAATCGTTAAAACTTTCTGAGGTGACGGGCTCGCCCGCCTTAGTCGACAACCCTAGTTATAAGTATATATGAAACGTATATAATATATAATTCCCCACCTCAAGCGTACAATTTTAATATTCTGCTCCTTATGTTTCAGCCCCGTGAGTGCTAGAATCGATCAGCAAGGATGCGGCAGTGGACAGTGGCGTACAATGCGCCCTAACAACCCCTGGACAACTCTCCTCGTATGTTTACTGCTTCAGATTCACCAAGTACTCGGTAAGAAGACATTGTCATCAATTCCTCTTCTTAAAGTGCCATCTCCCATCGGAGGTCGGCGGTCATTATGGCCACTTGGGCCCGTGATGTTGCGGAGCGGAACAACTCGGTGGTGCTTCAATCAGAGGTCTTCAGCGGTCTTTTATCTTTCGTTGCAGGATTAATTGTAGAAGGTGGTATTTGTTACCACGCATTTTGCTACCATCCAATCAATAGCTATCAACAAATCCGCTGCCGCCTCCTGCCCAAATCGAGCGCGCTGCTATAGCGTAGGTCTTCCTAGATTTCTCTGAAATCGATCGATCCAAAATGATAAAAAATGGTTACTGTCAAACGAGACTTTCTCGGCAAGCAGACAACCCAAACTCCTCAATCCTACTCCCTCCCACAAAACCCCCCAACCCCTCACCCGAACCCCCCCCCCCCCCCCGATAATGATTGTGTCGAGTGACTATGATAGCAAAAGTAGCATGTGTTCTGGATCACAGGACGCTAACCATAGTGTATTGTGCATTATGTAAAACCCTTATTAACTATGGTATAATTGGGTGGGGTGGGTGCTGCAAAACCCTCCTGACGTCACTTCTTACAGCGCAATCATCAAAAATCATGCATCGCAAACCGTATCAATATTCTTCTAATGAACTCTTTAAAGAGGCTCAAGTTTTAGATGCTAGGTTATTATTTATTAAAACTGCACTACGTTGGGTTTTCGTGGCCAAACAAAATATTTTATTATTACGCACACGAAACCCACTAGACTACTCCTGAGTGATAATTTGAATGTACTTAGGATGAAGACGACTTTCGGACAGCGACACTACTCTTTCATAGCTACAAGACTTTATAATAAATTAAGCAGTGACATAAAAACCAGCCCCAATTGAATGGCTGTTGCAAGAAGAGCGTTTATCTATCCATGCCATGATCGATGTAGTAGAATAAGTTGAAGTTGACTTTATATTGTGTGTATATGTATGTGTGTATATGTGTATTCTAGTGTACTTAGTATAGGTATTTCCTATATAATATTGCAATTTTTATTATTTTTTTATTATTACATATATTTGTTTATATATATATATATATATATATATATATATATATATATATATATATATATATATATATATATATATATATATATATATATATATATATATATATATATATATATATATATATATATATATATATATATATATATATATATATATATAATTAAATTAGTAAAAGCTACTTAAAAAGTAGCGAAGGAAATCCCAGCTTGTATTGGGAAATGCTTATGTTTGAATGAGATATAGGTACTTACGGATGTGCACGACTTTCGACGGTGCAATGTAAGTTTAAAGGTCATTTTGCAGTCGACTAACGATCACTATTCATCCATATATCTCATAAATAAGTATATAAACGGCTTTGCCAAAGTGATCAATAGTTTAAATTTTTTTTTGCTTAATTCGTCTCAATTGAAGGCATTTTGAGTTGCATAAGGATAAGCCCTATTTATGAGATATATGGATGAATAGTGATCGTTAGTCGACTGCAAAATGACCTTTAAACTTACATTGCACCGTCGAAAGTCGTGCACATCCGTAAGTATATCTCATTCAAACATAAGCATTTCCCAATACAAGCTGGGATTTCCTTCGCTACTTTTTAAGTAGCTTTTACTAATTTTATTTTAAATAAAAACATCATCCTATAAACGGATTTCTTTACAAACCTCATGAAATATAACAATATTATACTGTTTTCTACAATGTTTCTTTACAATTTTTTAATATTATACAATTTTATATAGGTTTACCCTATTTTGATAACATTATAAAATCTTTATTATAAACTTCTCTGCCAGAAATTAAGATTGAAGTTACTTCTTTCATTTCATTGAGCATATGGAGGTTTTTTATTTTTATTTCGATTTAATGGCTCGTTGATAACAAACTCAGCCAATTGTATCATATTTTAAATGTTAACGTAGTTAGACGGTGGACTGTGTTGTCCCTAAGTCTCATCGTTCACTCTATAGAAGAAAGAATGATCTGATATCGGTATACCTTCCTGGGGTGGCGGGTTCGCCACTTTCTGTGTGTACGGCGGTGTTCACCTAGGTGACAAATCCAAGGTAAACACACATACACAAAGGAAAAAGGAATGTCCAGACCTTCCAAACCTGTATATTTTTAAAATACTTCATATGCTTCACAATTACATACTTTGGAAGTGGAAAGGCTTGAATTGACAATTAATAAGAGCAATGAACTCGCCATCCGTGAAATATCACCTAGAAAGCGTGTTATTAAAAGAGCCGTGTCGACGGCAGTCGGTGTTCTAGTCGACTTGACAAATTCATTTGTAGTCTTTACGCCTGCTACTTTGTCGGATACTTAGCTACTCGAGAAAGTAGGACGTTTCTCGAAATCGGGAATTCACAAGACGGCATAGTTATACCATTGATTTTAAAAATCAATGGTTATACGCATAATTATGGAGCCAGCGACAAGAAAAGTGCAAGAGTTTGGAAAAAGCTGATACTTTCAGATCAGGTATATTGGCCATAGTAACATAGTAACATAGGCCATTTTTGTTCTACAATCACTTTCAAGAATGCACGTGGTGTCATCTGCAAGTTGGACAGTTTTGGAACAAGTTATGTTAGTTGCTAAATCGTTACAATAGAGATTGAAGAGGAGAGGTCCTAATATTGAGCCCTGAGGCACACCGATGTTTACTATTTCACATCTCGATTGCTCAGCCTTTTCCTCAATTCCATCAATTATTTTAATGTCCACCACTTGCTGCCTATTTTGTAGGTACGATTTAATGAGTGAATTGGCCACTCCTCTAATTCCGTGATTGTTTAGCTTGTCTACCAAGGTATTGATATTTATACAGTCGAATGCTTTGCTTAGATCGCAGAACAGTCCTGCTGAAAGCATCTTCTTGTTTCGACTATTCTCAATCATGAAACATGCAGACAGCACGGCATCCTGTGTAGATTTTTATTGTCCGAAATCCATATTGACTGTCTGAAATGACCCCAAATTTTTCAAGGAAACCATTTAGCCGTTTTTCGATGACCTTCTCCAGAATTTTTGGGAAATTACTCAGTAGGGCTACGGGTCGATAATTTTCTACGCTCGTGGGATCGCCCTTTTTGTATATCAGTGTAATCTTAGCTACTTTATAACAATCTGGAAATATTCCCTCTGAAAAGCTTAAATTGTAAAGATATGTTAGACAAGGTGCCAGTACACGTTTATGGATTATAATTACGCTAACAGGTATGTCATCGAGACCAGTTGATTTTTTGTTCTATAGAGAGTCGATACATTTTTCTATTTCTTGATTGTTGATCGATAGTTTGATCCTTATTAAATGTAGTTTAAGTAGAACTCTTTGGATGCTTTCTATTTTTCTAGTTTTCATATATATTTGTTATTGAATTGCTGATTCTCTATGTTTTGTCATTATTTCTGTTGTTTTTTTATTTTTCTAGTTTTTATGTCTTTGTTATTGAATTTTTGAATTCCTATGTTTTTTTCAATTATTAGTTTTTTATAGACTTTTTTAAAATTTTATGAGTAATTTGAAATGTAATTTTATTTGTAGAAATCCCACTAGATATGTAATTTCTATACCCAGATCGGGTTTTTGAAAATAAATTATTCTTATTCTTATTCTTATTCTTCTTATTCATAGTGCCTGGCGTACTAGGAAAGTTGTAATTTTAATTACCCACATAGTCTGTTTTCTATTCCTTATTGCGAAATTTTACAATGGGCGGGTTTATTGTCATACGACAATACTGCCGTCGTAAATGAAAACACAGTAACTTCATTTACTGTGTTTATACAAGTTTGGTTCTTTAAAATCACGACTTGGAGTACTATAAGGCAAATTTTTCGGTTTGTCTGTCGATGGATAGTTATCGAGATACCTTAGATAAAAACACAGTATTTTAAAAAAAAACAGAATATTTTTAAGAAAAAATACGTGTGGCACTCGGGAACTGCCGCGGTAAAGCTATTGCATAGCATTTTTAACAACTTATGCAATTATAATTATTTATTTATTTTATTTTTTCTGATATCAGATAACTGCGCTCTATCGGAAAACGTTGAAATTATTCCGAATCATTTGCGGCTGCGAAAGCAAATTATTCGGAATAATTTAAACGTCTTCCGAAAGAGCGCCGTGCACGATTTCTTTATTCGGTAAAGCAAAAAAACCGGATTATTCGAAAAAAATCGTAGATAAAAAGATATATAATTAAATTATCTTTAAAATGGTGCAGGTTTCATAATAATACACCAGATAGTATTTGCGTAGTAGTCGTTTTTGTGTTCGGTTAGACTTAATTTCACAAATTAATTACACTATGTAATATAATCAAAATCTAAAATATTCAAAGCTAAGAATATTAGGCAAATGTTCTTGTTTAACATATATATTTTTCAAATCGTAAGCAGTACTCGTTTAGACGTAATTATCAGTTTAAAATCATTAATTTTCGCTTCATTCGGTCGCCGCGCTGGCCTAGGCCCGCGATAAAAGCTATTCAATAGCTTAAAAACACAGTATGTATAATTTTTTGAGTTAAAATACAGTAACCTATTATTTACTGTGGTCTATATGGAAAATAGGAAAAAGACAAAGTATATGACCTTTAGTATCGACAGGAGGCAGCAGCCATCGTCTGAATTGCAACTAATACTGCACGAATGCAGTTATGATAACAACTGCACCTGCCACCCATTGGAAAAAGCATGTCAAATAAAATACCTAGGAATCACTATTGACAATAACCTAAAATGGTATGGCCACGTTGACATCACAGCGTCAAGAATGAGAAAACTAATGTATGTCTTTCAAAATATTCGAAACGTCTTTGAAATCAATGTGTTGAGGACGATATATTACGCGTTAGCTCAATCTCTGCTAATATACGGACAACTAGGCTGGGGTGGTATGTCCAAAACAAATCTGGATCCTCTGATAAAGGCCCAAAAGGCCTTGATTAGGGTTATAGCCAGGAAGCCATACCGCTACTCCAGTGACTAGCTCTACAGGGATTTTATGGTGTTGGATGCAAGACAGCTATACATACGGCAGGCCTTGATATGCTACAGGAAAGAACTCCAACGGGACAACGGCAAGCCGACCAGTAACGCCCATAGACACGACATAAGACATAAAGACAGACATGTACAACCAAAAATGAGAACGACCTTTGGACAAAGACACTATATTTACCTAGCGAAAAAACTCCATAACATATTTACCACGCAATTAGGCCAAGCTACAATTATTCAAAATGACGCTCACTACAAAAGACTGGTAACATTATGGTTGTTACACTCGACGAGGGAGCACTGTGAGTCGTCAGTAACTAACGTTATTAAATAGGTGCACAGATGACTTATATTACTTATTATTGTTATTATTATCTCATTAACCTTATAACTGTGCCTATTCATATATCTCCCATCTCATAATTTTTTTTTTTTTTGTGTAATATATACATATATATACTATAATATTTATACAATATATACTTGTAGGATTTTCCATGACTAGAGAAATTACCTATACACCCGACAGATAAACGCATTACTAAATATCACCTCAATACAGGCTCTGCCTAGTGAGGTGATAAAATCCCGCCGAAGCCGCACCTTTCGTAAATTTCCAGGGTTCTACATTTTGTATGTACGACTAAATCATGTAAAATATACTATAGGAAATTTAATCATGTAATACTAGGGATAAATAAAATAAATAAATAAAAAAATAAATAAATCTTTTTTAATACTTATAAGCATTTAAGAAATATTTTTGTTTGGTTACAACACGGCTTCTTCAGATACTGTGGTTTTAGGTAAAATTTTGTTAAAAGTTTATTTATTAATACACAAATTAATCACAGTATCTCAATTACTGTGTTTAAAGTGCCTGCTCTTTTTATTTATTTAAAAATATATATTTATCTTACATGGTTAGAGCACAGTAATGGGTAAAATTTATCTATAACACAGTAAGCACTCAGTTACGGTGTTATAAAGTCTATAATATATAATAAAGTTATAAAGTCTGCCTTAGAACAGGCCTAGGCCTAGTTAGGCGACTGTGTCAATAATAAAAATAATGTCGCATCAATTTCTTGCTAACATCTTAATCAAATATGACATTAACTTTTTACTAGATGTGTTACTACTAAATAAATAAATAAAAAAATAAATAAATAGCTTAAAAATATAAAATTTATCAAATTATTTTCCTAATTTAAAACACAATATCTAATTTAATTAATTACACAATTATAATTTAATATATATTTGTATGCAGAATTGAAGTTCTAACTATTTTTTAACATTACAGATTAAAAGAAATAATCTATATTGATTACTTTGTTCATGAAAAAACTTACAACGTCCTTTTTGACGTTACTGTGTTTTCATTTACGACGGCAGAATAGTAGTTTCGGAGATAACCTCTACATAAAAACTTACAACCTTACAAACATTACTTCTTTATAATATTTGTTTTACTTTATAATATTTGTTTTACTTTGGTTTTTATAATATTTATTTATTGTCACCGAATTAGCCCACTTACATATATCAGTTATTATATACTATTTTTAATATTACAGGGCAAATCGGATTTATCTGTAAAGCTACCTACTAAATACGATTCGAAATAAATAAATAAAACAATCAACAACTTCCCATTGTTAGAATTAAATACAGAAAATTGCACGAAATCAGATTAATAAATAGGAAAAATCGGTTGTGCCACCCCGATCCCCCCCCCCCCCCCCACCCAAACACACCCCGTCCAAAAAACCCTTTCACATTTCTAAGCACTTGGATAACTATTAAAGCACTCTATTAAAGCTAGATAGGAACCCACGGAGGAAGAAAAATATTGGAAGAAGAAAAATATTTTTGTCTGGTCTATTTTAATTGAAGTTCCTCCCCCCCCCCTCCCACTTCCGATAGTGATTGATTATGACAGCAAATCTAGTACATTTATAGTATTTTTGTAGTATTTCCGTGGTATTAAATAGCTATTTTCCAATATGGTACGTTTTTCGTCTAGCTTCGGGCGACTCGACGTTATTATATAATTAAAATGTATATCGGTATTTTTTTTGTCGCTTATATAAGAGATAATGCAAACAAAATTTAACAATGTGGTTTCGACCCTGCGACGCATCTGTTTACCGAATTTCAAGTTCCGATCTCTAAGACCGATTTCAACCACAACATCAACACAAATTCAACACTTTCCAACTCTTGCCGCCGAATCGAATGACGCCTGTATGTTAAATTTCAGCTCAATCGGATCAAGCGTTTTGGCGCTATTGTGGAGGAATACACACACACAGGCACACAGATACACAGAAGTGCGTTCACAATACTATCCCTCTGTGGGAAAATAAAATTAACGAAAGAAGACATTGGATTAATGCGATAAATAAACAAAGATAAAAGTGGAGAATACTAAACATTAATGCAGACCGATTTCATACATTAGTGGACCGATTTCAACTACAATTCTTGACATGACCAACTTTTGCTATGACTAAATGATGCGAACGAACCCGGTTGGGTTCCGTTGCAACCGCCTCTGGCGGCGCGGTCCGTTTCTAGGCTAAGGGCGGGGTTGGTCCACACGCCAACTGATAGCGTCAATATAAAATCGAAGACTATCGCGGTTGTGTGACATTATAAATAAGATAGAAACGAATTTACCGCGTGAAATCGAGACGACGAGACGACTTCAATAGAGACGACGGTTACAAACTCTCTTCTACGTGGAACCCTCTTCTTAAAATGTTCCCACCGCCGAACGCCGAACGCAAGGACGTAAGACAGGATACAGTGAGTGTTGTGTGCAAGACGGATTTTCGAAATTCGTTCTGAGCCCGGCCCCCCACCACTGTTATAACCTACGCAGGCCGTATGCGGCCTACCAGCAAAACAACGGATTGACAGCTCTTTCAGTCTACCCTGGACAACGGCGGCTGCAACGTCACCGAATGGTCGGGTGCTACGAATTTCACGCGGTAAATTCGTTTCTATTCTATTTATAATGTGCGTCAATATTTGATTATAATGTATAACGAAATTTAATTATTGCAATTTGTATATAAGATATTCCAATCAAACTTTCACAATGTGATTTTGGTTCACAAGGCATCTGTTTACCAAATTTCAAAACTATAAGTATAATATCAAGATTGAAGTGTGACTAGTGCGCCGCTGGTGGACCGATTTTAACCACAACCTATTCAACTCTTGCCATGACCAAATGATGCCTGCATGCTAAATTTCAGCTCAAACGGATGATGCGTTTGGGCACCATCGTCACCCATCGTGGAGGAATAAACACGTACATACACACAGACACACCGACACACAGAAGTGCATTCACACACACATACACTGCTGCTTTTATAGCACTTAAACGAATAATAAATTACACTCACAACAAGAAAGAAAGAAAGTTTTGTGTCTATCTATCCGCAGCCAGACAGAACGTCGCAAACTGCTCTTTTATATATAGAGTGAGTTTTTAATTAATGACTGCCTTGTAGTGAATAAATAAATACGTCGAACTAAGCATTTTTTGACGAAAAATGATATATATATATATATATATATATATATATATATATATATATATATATATATATATATATATATATATATTCTGGTCCTAGTGGACCAGAAACATATATATATCTATATATATATATACATATATATATATATATATATATATATATATATATATATATATATATATATATATATATATATATATATATATATATATATATATATATATATATATATATATATATATATATATATATATATATATATATATATATATATATATATATATATATATATATATATATATATATATATATATATATATATATATATATATATATATATATATATATATATATATATATATATATATATATATATATATATATATATATATATATATATATATATATATATATATATATATATATATACATATATATATATATATACATATATATATATATATATATATATATATATATATATATATATATATATATATATATATATATATATATATATATATATATATATATATATATATATATATATATATATATATATATATATATATATATATATATATATATATATATATATATATATATATATATATATATCTATATATATATATATATATATATATATAAATATATATATATATATATATATATATATATATATATATATATATATATATATATATATATATATATATATATATATATATATATATATATATATATATATATATATATATATAATAACTATAATAATAATATATAATAATAACTATATACATATATATATATATATATATATATATATATATATATATATATATATATATATATATATATATATATATATATATATATATATATATATATATATATATATATATATTTTAAGTTTTTTTTTTTTTTAACAACAACTTGAGTTGTCGACTACAGCGGGCGTGCCCGTCACTTAAGGAAGTTTTAACGATTAGTCGTTCTGTCTCCATGAAGTGAGCGCAGAAACTTGGACAAAAACAGTCCCCCGTCAAGCTCTGCCACATGCCCGTAAGAGGCCAACGCCTTAACCGCGAGATAGCCAGGACTGGCCAGGAGTGTAACCCGGCGGGCTTAGACTCACGCCCTTACTTCCAATTGCGACCAGATTACTCCAGTCTCTCGATTGGTTCCGAGTTCGAGGTCGCTTGCGCGGTCCTCTCCCTTACGCAGCGGTAAAACGGTGTGTACCGAATCTATCGCGGACCACGGCATCCTTTGCCGGGAGCTAACGGGCCCATGATGAGGTGGCCACGATGACCCATGTGTTCAGGGTCGGTCACACTCACGGGTCAACACCCATCCGACGGCCTCCACGCACGGGGTGCGAACCTGGATAGGACACTGGGTCAACCAGTCTCCCCTGGGAATCAACCTCTGGCGCTCCTGGACGGTCTGCGCACCGTGCGGCGCAAGCCAATCGATTGTGCTCTCCGACTAACAGTCGGGGTAGTCTGGGAACTGTATTGTTTCCTATAGAGCGGGGGTGGTTGCCTACCTTACGGCGACTGCTCTTGAAATTACCATTGGCCATCCGATCCCGGTTCAGAGCCGGGCAAAGGACGCCTTGGTCCGCGATAGAATCGGTGTACTCCGTTTCACCGCTTCGTAAGGGAGAGGACCGCGCAAGCGACCTCGAACTCGGAACCAATCGAGAGACCGGAGAAATCTGGTCACAATTGGAAGTGAGGGCGCGAGTATCTCGAGCCCGCCGGGTTTATTCCTGGCTAACTCGCGAGACGTTGGATTGTATTGTCCAAAGTCTTCTACGCTCACTGCAGGGCGATAGAACGACTAATCGTTAAAACGTCCTGTGGTGACGGGCTCGCCCGTTGTAGTCGACACCGCAAGATGTTAGTGAGAGTGAACAATCGATTGGCTACGCCGCACGACCGTCCAGGAGCGCCAGAAGGTTGACTCCTAGGGGAAACTAGCCCTAAGGCCAGAGTCCTGCCCGGGCTCGCATTGCATGCGTGGAGGCCGCCGGATGGGTGTTGACCAGTGAGTGTGACCAACCTTGAACAAAATGGGTCTTCGTGGCCCACTCAGCAAGGTCCGATTAGCTCCAACAAGACTGCATCTCCACATGCAGGAATCCTCTCGTTGAAAGCCAACGCCCAGGGTTGACTTCCAACGATAGGATTCCTCAACGGTCAACAGCACAGATACGACATTTTGTATACGCATTAAATTATGATAGCCCGTTCTAAGTTTCACCATGATATTGCTGCGTCATAAAGAGATGGCTCCCGAGTTAAAAAAAATAGTCGCTTTTATTGTTAAAATTTTGTAATATTATTTTTTATAGGTATCAGCAGGGCAATAGCGAACTTCTTGGGGTATGAAGACTCCTGCCTTGCGGAGTGCACCCTTTCGATAGCCTGCTGGTTGGCTGGAGGACGCGGCAGTCCTGGTTGCGGGCCGGCCTACTTCCTGACCTGTTGCAGGCATGGCGACACCCTCGACCCAGGTCTACCGCTGCTCGACGCCGCCGAGTTCCAGAGCTTCCCCAACAAGAAGATACAGGACAACGTGCTCAGGAGGAGGATCGATGATGACGACGCTACCGAAGTATGTATTTATTTTATTTTCATCCCATCTATTCGAAAAGGACGACTTGGTTCGCCTTTAAGTGCGCCCAAAAGTGGTGTTTTCTATAAGAAACTTTATAATTGCGCCGCAATTATCTTTGCGGCTCACTTTTTGAATAAGTGCGCCGCGATTTATCTTTGCGGCGCACTTTTTGAATTTGGAACATCTTAGTCTTCAGCGCCGAAGAAATCGAAGACTCAGAAAGACTGGCTGGTACGACGGCCCCTAGTCGAGCCGCCGCGCGCGCCGGCTGAATAAAAAAAACAAATGAAATTAAAAACGCGCGAACGTCAATTGTTTTTGTCGCCCGCGTTTTCAGCAATTTTCACGGATTGTAAGAAATTCATCGTTTTGTTTTGAAAAATGAGTTCTTCAAGTGACAGTGAAAGTATAGATTTAACTCCTGAAAGCATTAGAACTGAGGCAATAAATGTGATTGATTATCTATTACCTGCAAAATCCCGGGAGAAATATATGAAAGCCTATGTAAATATTATTGAATGGAGAAATGCAAGAGGCGCCAAGAATTTTTCAGAATCTGTATTTTTGGCCTACTTCTAGTACGTAGCCACAACTAAACAACCATCCACTCTTTGGAGTACCTACTCAATATTAAAATCAACTGTCAGTTGTAATAACGACGTAAAACTGGACACATATTCGAAATTTATAGCGTATCTGAAGAGGATGTCTGATGGATTTAAACCTACAAAATCCAAAGTGCTCTCAATCAAAAACGTGGAGACTCTTCTTAATGAGGCACCCAACAAAGTCTTTCTTGCCGTAAAAGTAAGTAGCTATGTATATGGTGGATTAATAAAGGATTAATATGAGGCGCCTTTTATTTTCTCATAGAGGGTGATGAAAAGTAGAGTGTATCACTCGAGCGCAAAATATTTTTGGCTCGGGCGCTTTTTTGAATCCCTCGCTACGTTCAGGATTCTAATAAAGAATCCCTCGCTACGCTCGGGATTCTACTCTAGAATCCCTCAATCTGGATTCAAAAAAGCGCCCTCGCCGTAAAAATATTCTTTTGCTCCCTTGTGATTCAATCTACTATTATTTATTTAGTTAAATATTTATTTATTTATATTTACATGTCTTATGGTAGATACCGCGAGAAAAATATAATTACTTTCTAATTAAAAGCGACAAAATAACTCATCCCAATCCCATGAAACCCAAGGTCTGTTTTCATGTGATTTCGTTTTAATTTACCGGCAGAGGGAAACTATTGTGAATACGAAAAAAAACGAGATCAAGACGGGTTTATACATTCCAAGACGGATTTATACATTCCAATGCGGATTTATACATTCCATTCCATTCCATTATAATTTATATAAGCAGTATAAATTCCCTGAAAGTCTCGGATGCACAGCCCTCCGTCCAGATATAACTCTTTACTCTCTATCTCGGAAGGTGGCCCATTAACTGTTCCATGGGAATCAAATATCCCAACAGACCACGAGTACAAATTAAATAAATACCATGATATCGCAAAAGCGATCACCCGGAACGGCTCCACTGTTCACCTTCACGCGGTGGAAGTTGGCGCTCGTGGACTGCCAGCTAAATCTCTGTTTCACGTCTTTAAAGATCTTGGTCTTTCCAGAAAACTAATCAACTCTTTCCTAGAAAAAAATATTTAAAACCGCGGTTTGCGCATCTCAAATTCTATGGCTTCGAACGGGGAGCGAATGTGTGGTAAGGCGAACGCTCACATGTGGCAAGACAGCTGTCCTAAACCTACCACAGCCGGTCGCTAGTCCGGAATCCACTGCTCACCCCCCAGAAGTGTAAAAAATAGTATTATGATGGGCCCGACTCCGGCCGGTGAATTCCATGGCAGCTCCGTTTGTATTTTATTTACTGACCACTCCCCTTCCTCCGTCCCTCCCCTTAAGATGACTAGGACCTTTTCCAGACTGAAATATGTCTGTGTGTGTGAGTGTGTGTCTGTGTGTGTGTATTCCTCCACGATAGCGCCGAAACGCTTCATCCGATCGAGCTTGATATTTGGCATGCAGGTATAATTTGTTCATGGGAAGAGTTGAAAAAGAGTTGAAAGTTGTGGTTGAAATCAGTCAATCAGTAGGTGCGCTAGTCAAACTTCAATCTTCATTGTTATGTGCTCGTTCAAAATTAGAATGTTTATCACAGAATTTTAAGGCGACGCGCGTTTGCAATCCGATTTTTAAATTGAATGAAATGAAATTTTGTACAGAACACAGAAACGAAATTATGTATACGCATGCAATTATGATAGCCCGTTATAAAGTTCAAAGGGACAGGGCTGCTGCACCCAGGGTTGACTCCCGACGAGGGGACACATCAACGGTTAACAGCACAGAAACGTTTTTAACACGCTTTTATTAGGTCGACCTGTATGTAACTATGCAATGGAATCTAAGGTAACTAATTTAACCATATTCCAAGGGTCGTAGCATCATGAAAATTGACAGCTGTTTGTAGTTCTGATGACAATACAATAATATGGTACTGTCGAAGTGACCTGA